>ML795735.1:165146-190105 GCA_009831015.1 Picea engelmannii | reverse complement strand
GAACCAAAAGGATTGCCTCCTAAAAGAGGTATCCAACATGAGATTCAATTGCAGCAAGATTGTCCTCTTCCAAACATTGGTATGTACAGGATGTCAGTCATGGAGAATGTTGAAATTAAAAAACAAATCCAAGAGTTGCTTGACAAAGGGGTTATCATGCCAAGCACATTGTCATGTGGGTCACCAATTGTTTTAGTACCAAAGAAAGATGGTATATGGTGCATGTGTGTATATTTTAGAGCCTTGAGCAAGATTACGGTAAAGAATCATTATCCTCTTCCTAGAATTGATGATTTGTTTGATCAATTGAAAGATGCTAAGTATTTTACCAATTTGGATTTGAGAAGTGGATATCATTAGATTGGGATTGTTGAAGGAGACACATGGAAGTCAACTTTCAAAACAAAGCAAGGTTTGTTTGAATCGATGGTTATGCCATTTGGGCTTTGTAATGCTCATGCTACATTCATGAGAGTTATGAATGATGTCTTAAGGCATTTTATTGATGATTGTGTGATTGTATACTTGGATGACATTTTGATATTTAGCAAGTCTCATGAAGAGAATGTTAGGCATGTAAAGCAAGTTTTAGATGTTTTGAGGAAAGAAAAATTGTTTTTAAAAATGTCTAAATGTGAGTTTGGAAAGACCTCACTTGTTTACTTGGAACATATTGTTGGAGGAGGAGAACTGAAAATAGATCCATCCAAGGTCAAAGTCATTTTGGATTGGCCTAAGCCCAACAATGTGACAGAGGTAAGAATCCTTTTGGGAGCAGCCCAATATTGGAGAAAGTTTATTGTTAACTTCTCTTCAATTGCAGCTCCATTACATGCAGTAACAAGCATCAAGAAAGTTTTCCAATAGGGAGGCAAGCAACAAAAAGCTTTTGATGCATTGAAGGAGAATATTAGTTCATCTCCAGTTCTTGCACTTCCTAATTTGAGACAGCCATTTGAGATACAAACATATGCAAGTAATTATGCAATGGGAGCAGTCTTGTTGCAACATGGTAAGCCCATTTGTTTTCATTCTGAAACTTTTAATGGCGTCGTGATTAATTATCCTACATATGATAAGGCGTTGTATGCATTGGTGCAAAGTGTGAAAAAATGGAAAAAAATATTTGTTGGGAAAATAAACTATCATTCACACATCATGAACCATTGCAATACTTACAATCACAAACAATGCTATAGCAAGCAAGGCACTTCAGATGGATGGGTTTCCTACAAAAATTCCACTTGGTTATCAAGTATAATAAATGCATTTATAACAAAGTTATTGATATGCTTTCTAGGACTATTGTTAGTGCTTCGGCTATTCTTAAGCATAATTCTACCATGCATGAGAGCTATGTTGAACAGTATGCTTTAGATGTTAATTTTAAAGAGGTTTATGCAACTTTGTGTCATTCTAACCAAGTTGAGGAATTGGATTACCATGTGCATGATAAGCTTTTGTATCATCTTGGCAAGTTATGTATTCCACAGGGTGAAAGATTCAACATTGTAAGGGAAGCACATTCTTCTCTTATTGCTGGCCACTTTGGTGTAGGCAAGACGGTGGCTAATTTACAAAGGTATTGTTGTTGGCCTAAAATGAATGAAAGCATTTCAAGATATGTAAGAGGATGTTCTTTATGTGCTACAAGTAAGCCTAGCAATATAAAGTTGAGTTTGTATACTCCACTTCCGGTTCCTTCTCGTCCTTGGGAAAGCATTTCCATGGACTTTGTAGGAGGATTACCTATGTCAAAAAAGAATCATGATTATATTTATGTTTTGGTTGACCATTTCAGCAAAATGTGTATTTCGATGCCTTGTAAGAAGCGGGTTACAGCTGAACAAACAACACAAATGTTCTTTCAGCATGTATGGGTACATCTTGGGTTTCCCAAATCTGTTATTTACGATCGAGATTCTCGATTTATTGGGAACTTTTGGTCAAGCTTATGGGCACTCATGGACACCAAGATGAAAAAGAGCACAACATTTCATCCACAAACTGATGGTCAAACATGAGTGGTGAATAGAATAGTAGTACATCTTCTTCGTGGTTATTGCAGCAAACATCCTAAGCTTTGGGATGAGCACCTACACTACATTCAGCATGCTTATAACCAGGCTAAGCATTCATCGACTCAAACATCTCCATTTGAGGCATATTTTGGTTATTTGCCAAAAATTCCTTTAGATTTTATCTTTGGGAAGGATATTGTTATTGATGGTCATTGTGGCATTGATAGAGCAAAGAAGTTCATTGAATAAATTCAGTTGGTGCATCAAATGGTACAAGAACAGTTGGAAAAGAGCCAAGCCAAGTACAAGACAAGACATAACAAGCATCGTGTTGATCACAGTTTCCAAGTTGGAGATGAAGTTTGGCTTTACATTAGCAAAGAGAGGCTTAAAGGAGAAGGTAAAAAGCTTAAACCAATTAGATATGGACCTTTCAATATTCTTGAAAAGATTGGTAACAATGCCTTTTGTTTGTATTTGCCTCCTTATATGCAAATGTATGCAGTTGTTAATGTTGAGAATTTGAGATTGTATGAGCCTCTTTTGATTGATGATCAAGGAGAGCATGTTCAGATTCCTTCCATAGATGACTTCTCGCCAGAATATCTTTCAGAATTGCATGAGGATACAATCCTTGACAGAAAGATAAGACTTAAAAACGGGAATGTGGAATACCTGTGTGTTGGTCTTAAAGGCACAAATCCAAGCAAAGATAAATGGATTGAGGTTGAAAATGTGGGGGAACTATACCCTCATCTTTAGTTTGACTAAAAGTAGTCTTTTGGAGGTCCAAAAGCTTCCTAGTGGGGAGGAATGATCCAGGGGATCAAAAAATGCTCAAAAATAAAAGTGATCAAAATTGCTCAAAAACATATTCATTGTGTATGTCTCATCCTCACAATCCCAACATAACTTGAATGGGCTCAAATGGAGTTCGTATGCGAGAGATATCGTGTTCTGCCTGTTTTCCCAAATAGGAAAAAAATGTTGACTATGCAGTCCCTACAGTCTGTACAGTCCATGTGTCAACTGATCGTACCACTGACTAGGCACATGTTGATGTGGCAAGGTGAATTGGAAGCTGACATGGTAGGTGGTGACATGGAAGGTTGACTGTGTAGGGGTAATACGTAGACCAACTAGTGGTCGACATGTGTCTGTTTGATGGGTGAATGAAAGGGTGCCACGTGGCCCAGCCAGGGGCCGCCACGTGGCACCCCCTTGTTGTGGTTTAAAAATTTGTTTGGGACTCCACCAGAGTCGAATCCGCGACCTTCGGGCATGGGAAAATTCCTTGCAAAGGTCAGGCTACCAACCCGCCTATGTTGTTTCTTAACCTCTATAGTTGTAAACTTTTATTTAAAGTTAAATTAAAATTTTCTTCGGGCGGAAAAGGGTCGGGGATTAGCCCCGGCCCGTGGTTACTACCCATGCTACTTTCCATATGACCAGAGCAAGGGATTTCTAGCGTTCATGCCCGTGGGTGCGGGAATCTAGGTCGGCGCCCGACCACATGGGGGGCCACGCGACCACAACCTCTGGAGGTTATGGCTTCTATCTCGCTAACGGTGCAACATTTTTCCCGATTTTGCATAACGGCGCATGGTGTTGGGTTTTGGCACGGGAAACACACAGAGGTCGGGTTCATTCACATGGAGGTGCATTTTTGCAAGTAGGTACAGCAAGTTATTGGGAGAAACTTACAGGAAGTGTATTTTTCTCAATTTTTGGCCAAACAACGTACAAGAAGAGCCCAGCCAGGGGTTTTTGGACATTTTGGAGCCATTGAAGCCATCTATTTTGCATTTTGAGCATTATAAAGCACTAATTTTGACACTTTGACCATATAATGAAAATGATCCATTGGAAGTTGGAACAAGAGATGTAGCCCAAGAGAGGGGTGAACTTTTTTATCATTTTGTTGTGTTATGTGCTTACTTTTGATGGTTGTTTATGATTGTTTATGATTGTTTATGATGTTCATTTTAAGTAAGAGCTCATTAAGTTTGTGTGCTTGCAAACTTGAGCCATTTGCCTAAGACACATACATAATCCACTTGCAAATTTTCATATACAAACCTTCCTGCACCCGCCGACGTGACCTTTGGAAACCCATTTGCCTTGGTCATATGGAAAGTAGCATTGGTAGTAACCACGGGTTGGGGCTAAGCCCCATCCCTTTTCCACCCGAACCAAATTTTAATTTAACTTTAAATAAAATTTTATAGCTATATAGGTTAAGAAACAACGTAGGCAGGCTAGTAGCCTGGCCTTTGAAAGGAATTTTCCCACACCCGGAGGTCGCGGGTTTGACTCTAGTGGAGTCCCAAAAAAATTCTAAACCATAACAAGGGGGTTCCATGTGACATCCCTTGGTTGGGCCACGTGGC
Organism: Picea engelmannii; assembly: GCA_009831015.1. Classification (NCBI taxonomy): domain Eukaryota; kingdom Viridiplantae; phylum Streptophyta; class Pinopsida; order Pinales; family Pinaceae; genus Picea; species Picea engelmannii. The sequence goes on along the minus strand of ML795735.1, from coordinate 185,694 downwards.
ACCCTTTCATTCGCCCATCAAATGAACACATGTCAACCACTGGTTAGTGCACGTCTTACTTCTGCACGGTCATCCTGCGATGTCACCACTTGCCATGTCAGCTACAAAGACACCTTGCCACATCATCACCTACCTAGTCATCATGCCACTTCAGTCGTATTGCCGTATGGTCAGATGACACGTGGACCATACGGACTGCACAGTTAGCATTTTTTTGTTTGTTTGGGAAAAATAACAGAACGCGATATCTCTAGCATACGAACTTCGTTTGAGCCTGTTCAAGTTGCGTTGGGATGTTGAGGACGAGATCTATGTAATGAATCATTTTTCAAGCAATTTCGAGCACTTTTATTTTTGAGCATTTTTTGATCCCATGGATCACTCCTCCCCATTGGGAAGTTTTTCGACCTCCAAAAGACTACTTTCAATCAATCTGAAGATGAGGGTACAGTTCCCTCACCTTTCTAACCTCAATCCATTTAGCTTTGCTTGGATTTTTGCCTTTAAGACCAACATGAAGGTATTTCACATTCCCTCATTTTGAAGTTCTTATCTTTCTGTCAAGGATTGTATCCTCATGCAATTCTGAAATATATTCTAGCGAGAAGTCATCTATGGAGGGAATTTAAACATTCTCTCCTTGATCATCAATCAAAGGAGTCTCATACAATCTGAAATTCGCAACATTAACAACTGCATACATTTGCATATAAGGAGGCAAATCCAAACGGAAGGCATTGTTACCAATCTTTTCAAGAATCTTGAAAGGTCCATATCTAATTGGTTTAAGATTTTTACCTTATCCTTTAAGCCTCTCTTTTCTAATGTAAATCCAAACTTCATCTCCAACTTGGAAACTGTGATCAACACGATGCTTGTCATGTCTTGTCTTGTACTTGGCTTGGCTCTTTTCCAACTACCATTTGATTCACCAACTAAATTTGTTCAATGAACTTCTTTGCTCTATCAATGTCATAATGACCATCAATAGCAATATCCCTCCCAAAGATATTGCTCTACCAATGTCAAATGGAGATGTTTGAGTCGATGAATGCTTAGTTCAGTTATAAGCATGTTGAATGTAGTGTAGGTGCTCCTCCCAAAGCTTAGGATGTTTGTTGCAATAACCACGAAGAGATGTACTACTATTCTATTCACCACTCCTGTTTGACCATCAGTTTGTGGATGAAATGTTGTTCTCTTTTTCATCTTAGTTTCCATGAGTGCCCATAAGCTTGACCAAAAGTTCCCAATAAATCGATAATCTCAATCAGAAATAATAGTTTTGGGCAACCCAGTATGTACCCATACATTTTGAAAGAACATTTGTGTTGTTTGTTCAAATGTAACATGCTTCTTACAAGGCATCAAAATACACATTTTGTTGAAACGGTCAACCACAACATAAAGATAATCATGATTCTTTTTTGACATAGGTAATCCTCCTACAAAGTCCATGGAAATGCTTTCCCAAGGACGAGAAGGAACTGGAAGTGGAGTATGCAAACCCAACTTTCTATTGCTAGGCTTACTTGTATCACATAAAGAACATCCTCATAAATATCTTGAAACACTTTCATTCATTTTAGGCCAATAGCAATACCTATGCAAATTAGCCAATGTCTATCTACACAAAAGTGGCCAGTAATAAGAGAAGAATGTGCTTCCCTTATGATGTTGACTCTTTCACCTTGTAAAATACATAGCTTGCCAAGATGATACAAAATATTATCATGCACATGGTAATCCAATTCTTCAACTTGGTTAGAATGACACAAAGTTGCATAAACCTCTTTAAAATCAGCATCTAAAGCATATTTTTCAACATATCTCTCATTCATGGTAGAACTATGCTTAAGAATAACAGAAGCACTAAAAATAGGCCTAGAAATCATATCAGAAACTTTGTTATAAGTTCCTTTCTTATACTTGATAACCAAGAGGAATTGTTGTAGGAAACCCATCCATCTGAAGTGCCTTGCTTGATGTAGCTTTGTTTGTGATTGTAAGTATTGCAATGGTTCATGATCTGTGTGGATGATAGATTATTTTCCCAACAAACAATGTTTCCATTTTTTCACACTTTGCACCAATGCATACAACTCCTTATCATATGTAGGATAATCAATCACAACACCATTAAAATTTTCAGAATGAAAACAAATGGGTTTACCATGTTGCAACAAGACTGCTCCCATTGCATAACTACTTGCATATGTTTGTATCTCAAATGCTTGTCTCAAATCAGGAAGTGCAAGAACTGGAGTTGAACTAATCTTCTTCTTCAATGCATCAAAAGCTTTTTTTTTCTTGTCTCCCCATTGGAAAACTTGCTTGATGCTCGTTATTGCATGTAATGGAGCTGCAATTGAAGAGAAGTTAGCAATAAACTTTCTCCAATATTGGGTTGCTCCCAAAAAGCTTCTTACCTCTGTCACATTGTTGGGCTTGGGCCAATCCAAAATGACTTTGACCTTGGAAGGATCTATTTTCATTTCTCCTCTTCCAACAATATGTCCCAAGTAAACAAGTGAGGTCTTTCCAAACTCACATTTAGACATCTTTAAAAAAACAAATTCTTTCTTCAAGACATCTAAACTTGCTTTACATGCCTAACATGCTCTTCACGAGATTTTCTAAATATCAAAATGTCATCCAAGTAGACAATCACACAATCATCAAGAAAAGGCCTTAAGACATCATTCATAACTCTCATGAATGTAGCAGGATCATTACAAAGCCCAAATGGCATAACCATCGATTCAAACAAACCTTGCTTTGTTTTGAAAGTTGTCTTCCATGTGTCTCCTTTAGCAATCATAATCTGATGATATCCACTTCTCAAATCCAACTTGGTAAAATACTTAGCATCTTTCAATTGATCAAGCAAATCATCAATTCTAGGAAGAGGATAACGATTCTTTACCGTAATCTTGTTCAAGGCTTTGAAATCTACACACATGCACCATGTACCATCTTTCTTTGGTACTAAAATAATTGGTGACCTGCACGGCGATGTGCTTGGCATGATAACTCCTTTGTCAAGAAAATCTTGGATTTGTTTTTCAATTTCAGCATTCTCCATGACTGATATACTGTACATACCATTGTTGGGCTCTTCTTGCACCTAGTTTGGATAACTTGTTGTACCTGTTATCCCCGATTTTTAGGGATAACTAGGAGATCATGTCTCGAGGCCCACAGGTCCCAGACATGGAGTACCGAGAGCAAGATTGACCTGAGCATGGCCCTGGGGGGCCCATCATTTTCTTCTTTCATCGGACTCATCTTGTCAGCACAACAGCATCCATCACCTTTGGCTTGGTCTTGTATCGGAGAAGGCTCTTGCTCCATGAGGTAATTGGTCTAGGTATCATGGTATGTGTCACTTTTGATCATTATAAGCTTTGGATATATGCATCTGATTCCTTTTATCTCTGACAACTGCTTGGATCTTACATTATCTTACATTATCCCACTTGAAAATATAAACAAGACCTAGTCAAGAGGATAGGGGGTCTCATCACGAGCCAGCTTATTAGGTTCATGGGTACCTAACAGTATGACATTTCCACCATCTGGTTGCCACGCCAGGGCATTGACCTTTGGTTGCATGGCCAAGGGAAAGGTGGTCTCATCATGAGCCAACCTTATCATCTCTGTGAAAGTACTTGTGGGTAACACTATCATCTCTAGTCACCATGCCAAGGCAGTGTCCTCTGGTTAGCCCTTGAATAAAAAGAATAAGAAGAAGAAAAAAGGAAATAAAAGGAAATAATAAAGGCAAGAAAGGACTTGGAAAAATTGCATCCATGATGGGTACAGCTGGCCTTATACAAAGGCACCCACAGATAACATTATGCATCATTGGCTCTCACTCTACCCACATGTCTGGACATCCCCTAGCCACATCACCACATTTACAAGGCTTGGATGAAACCTTCCTGGAAACTTCCCTTTTCCTGTGGATACTAGCCCAATAGGATGTCTTGTCTTTTTTCTTCGATCTTGTATTGTAGGTTTCTGTAATATCTTTGAGATATTGAATGATATATCAGGGTTTTTATGCATATGTTTGATAATATTAATGATGAAAATCTGATTGACATTGCTATGATCCCTGTGACTAATGAGCCCATGGAGGGCATAGTTTTTAATGTGCAGGATCAAGCCCGACGGACAGGTGCCATTTGGACCGATACACATGGGGAGATGATTAGTTCGGACCTCCATGGGGCTGAAGAGCCCATCAGATGGTTGTTGAGACCCCGTCAGAGGGGCAGAGACAAGACAGTGTTTGATTGAGGTTTTTCACCGGAGAAGAAGAGGATGTTTCACCAGAGGCACTTTGGCAGTGCCCAGCCTAGGGGGAATGACCCCTTTTCAGTGGAATGTTGGCCTTGGAAGGCTCATAACGTCCCCATCCTCACCATGATGTCATCCAGCTTCATGGTCATTCTTGGAGGCAGACTGGGTAGAAGTGGCACGTGTGGTATGTTGGAGAAGCCCCAAGGGGGCTAACGTTTTGCTCCTGGATGTCTCATCTACCCTAAAAGGGGATAGTGCCTCCCTTAAAGGGGATTTTACCTTTTTGTTAGCTCAGTTAGGGTTTTAATTTGACAATTTAATGTAAAAACAGTATTCTGGTCTTGTCGACCATTTTTATGACCTAAAATTAATTAAGGTCATTGATACACTATATATTGAGGATTTTCACTCTCATTTTGAAAGAACACATCACTCACTCTCCTAGTGAAGTCTGATTTTTGCGCCCTATTGGGGTTATTTGCTGATTTGAGGAAGGCACACTTGTTTAAGGAGGAGATTTTTGGCATTCTATGGTGTTTTTCTTGAAGGAAGGTTTACAACTAGGGCTTGCATGGTTATTTTCTTGATAATTTGTAAGTATTTTTTTGCAAAACTTCTTGATTGAATGGTTGTAGTTTAATTTCTTGCATCTATTTATAAATATTGTTGAATCAAAACCCTGGGGGACAAACACAAAAGTAGGTCATTGTCTCATGTCCACTGATAGAAAAACCTTTTAGCCATTGAAGAAGAAGAAGAGAGCCTAGCCATAGCTACACTCTTTATTTCTTCTTCCCTTAAGCTAGCCGTACCTTTGAAATTCAAGAGGAAGAGGACGTCCCAGGCCTAGGTTATCTACACCTAAGGTCATTTTCTTTTAGGGTTTGATGAAAGAGCCTTGCCTTAGCAACACTCTCCCTCTTTAAACTCTCTTGTCTTGATTTTTCTTTTCATTGAGTTAGTTGTTTGCCGAGAAGGAGGAGAGAGCACGAGGCCTTGCTTTAGCAACACCAGAGTGAGCCTCTCTCCCCTAGAGTTTCGTCTTTAAGTCCCTGCTTTAGCAGCACCTTGAAACCTTTCCCTCTTGTCCTTTAAATCTCGTCCCCTTCAACTTGTGCATCCTTCACCTTTTTTACTCCATTAACCCTTAGGCACTGATCTTAAGCCTCCAGCGTTGAAGTGAAAGTGATCAAACAAACTCTCAAAATCTTTGCTAAATTGAAACCCTAACTAACTACTAACCCTAAAAAGGCTGACGTCGCCCTTGGTTATTTCACCTTGACGCAGTAACTTTCATTTATTAGGCAATTGGATGGTGTTTAAAGCATTTGTTGAATGAGGGATTGATTGGATACATTGATTGTTACATCATCTTGATATTTATTGGTGAAGTGATATTATTTCATTGCTATATTAACAAACATTGACTTCGTCAATATTTATTGTTATAATTTCTTATACATTGATATCAAATAGTCTTATGAAGTAATAACCCATTAATCATAGCCTGCATATATATTGGTTTGTTGTTTCTTTGTTCCGGGTAGGTGTTCTTCTTTGGGCCTACACTTCATTATTGGTTGTTTAGTCGGGACTATCTGTTTTGGTGGTGACCTGTGAAGGGGGGATTTTACTTTGACTTTTAAACCTTTGCCTCTTCAAAACTCCAGGTTACCGGGGACGTCTCCCCTGGGCCTAACCTCCCTAAAGAGAAAGAACCTCCCCATCATGGTGACATTGGATGGGATAGGTTCTTGTTACGCCAGTTTGGCCTTCTATCTTATAACCATTTGACCTAGCTACAAACTGTGCGATAACATTTTGGCGCCGTTGTCGGGGAACACTGAGTCAATTCTCCTCAAACGACACATCTTTTCGGTAAGCCTTGCCTCAGAGACCTTTTCTTACAAGATTACCTGGCGACTCCACTATGGTGTGTTTCCCCTTTTCTTTGGTAGTTTCAAGTAATCTATCTGGAGACTCCACAAACTAAAAGGAGATTCAACAATCCTCCTTTGTCTTTCAGAAGGAAGCCTCCCTTGAACTCACCTGTTGTCAAATCACATTTTGGGGAGAGCCTTCCTTTAAGAATCATGTCTAACTCTCATACCGCTACAACAAATCCAGCTAACAATCAAAGACAATGGTCATCTCCCCTTTTCAGGCCGTTAGACATGTTATCCATACCAGGCTACACTAGGCAAATGCCACTCAAGTATGAGAAGTGGTTGCCTAAATTCACCAGTACTGATGCAATCAGTGCCGAAGAGCATATGAGAAACTTTTGGGCATTCTTTCAGCTTCACCCCATCAGTGACGATGTTGAAGATCTAGTCATGAAGTTGTTCTCCGCTACTCTTTATGATGCCTCAAGGTGCTGGTACCTAAGCCTCCCCGACAGAAGCATCAAAACCATGGATAGACTTGAAGAGGCCTTTCTCAAAAGATGGAGTATCAAAGAATACCCTAATATGCTTCTCACATGACTGAATAATCTTGCCAAGTATGAAAATGAGTCCATTCGGGAGTTCCACACCAGATTCGAGACTTTACTACAAAGAATTCCCGCAAGCCATCACCCGAAAGATGACTACCTTGTCCATATTTACACCAGATCTTTCAATGGCCAACTAGGGTATCTTCTTAGAGACAAAAACCCCCAGTCCATTCAAGAATCCCAAGAGCTCACTACCAAGATAGAAGGGAACCTCCTTTCATCCAAAATTGAGGCTTTTTCTAACCTAAGGGGGAGAATAGACACTAAGCAGAAAATAGTACACAATGTTGAGCCTACTTCAGATCTATGCACCAGTATCAGCAAGTTACTAGCCTACATGGATGGCATCATAAAGAATCAATAGGAAATGATGAGCAGGATTGTCAAGCTCGAAAGGTCTCAGACCCAAGCACCCAAGATCCCGTACAAAGGACAATTCCAGAAAGGGAGCCAATTTTACAAACCAAAGAATGAGCATGAAGTTCCAAATACCTTGGCCCCTGCAAACGTTGTTGATGAAAATCTTTTGTGCCTGGAATGCAGCGAAGCACATTGGGAACATGAGTGCCCCTACAATAGTGGCCATCAACAAGTCAACAACATGGATTGTTTCATGGAGTTCCCTCAGATAAATATCACAGATGCAGAACATCAGGAAGTCGTGAAAGAAGCAGCCATATTAGCAAGGATGGAGGTGATAAACAACCTGGATCAAGAATCACGAGAAAAGATAAAGAAACAAGAATTCCAGGTGTACAGAAGAAAGAATTTGAAACAACCAGTTGTTGATCAGGCAAAGCCCCCACCCTTGGAGATAATTCTTCCTAAGACATCCAAGGCTGGCAAGGTTGACCTAAATTTCAACTTCAAAGGGGCATTATCAAAGATGCACGTGATTGTTCCCCTGAGAGAAGCAATCAAGATCCCATCCATCAAGCAACGTTTTGATACTTTCTTTTTGGGATCAGATGAGCCTATGGACCCCCCTATTATGTTGCAAGTTGATCATTTCAAGGTCCAATATGGTGAAAACCCTCCTTTCTTCATGACTTTGACGATGAACGACAAAAATCTCAACAATTGCATGTTAGATACAGGTGTTGGTGCCAACATGATGTCACTCAAAGTCATGTAACAAGTGGGTTTGAAGGTCACACAGCCTTATAGAAATGTATGTGGTTTCGAATCTAAAGCAATACCCACACATGGGTGGTTGAAAATGTCGAAGTTCGCCTAAAAGAGTATCCAGAGAAGATGATCCACATTGACATTGTGGTGGTTGATGTCCCAGATGTGTGGGGAATGTTGTTATCTAGGAAGTTTGGTGCAATGTTAGGTGGCACCCTTGAGATGGACCTCACATTCTTGCAATTACCTTTGAAAAATGGAATGGTAGGATGTCTACTCAATGTGCCAATAACTGCGGACCATGTGCAGGATATTATTCACTCCGTCAATAATGACAAAGCACAAAATGAGATGATACAAACCCTTCAAAAGAATTCTCCAGAAGACATGCCCTTTGCAACAGAGGAGGACTTTGATCAGATCAAATGGCCCAAAAGAGAAGAATACCAACAACTCCTAGATGAATTCAAGAACAAAGAAATTGGGACGGTGAAGGTATTAAAGAAACATGACGATGACGTACAAATCCACTCGTCTCAATAAGAAGTTTGTACAGCAGAAGCCCACCCCCCTCCCTCAGTACAATACACCAGGGTTGTTCAAAGAACGACCAAATACAAAATCAGAAAGTACAAGGAGGGAGACATGGTATGGATGTGGGATACCCAGAAAGGAGAGCCAACTAATGTAAAAGGAAGCACACAGCCATGGCTCGGACCCTTCAAAGTTGGAATGGAATCAATTGATAACTCATACTACCTATCCACTTTAGAAGGAAGAAGGCACCCATTACCTATCAGCTAGCACCTCCTTAAACCCCACCAAGGTGGGGGGACCTGACTTCACAGGTAAGTACAAGTAAGTAGGCATCCTTCGTGTATTATACCATTTGCATTTCATGTTAGTTTGCTTTCACATTTGCATATTGATTGTTTTTATTTTAGTTTATATATATATGTCTATATATGCTAGTGTGGCATTACCGCCCCATTTTTGTTTCTGATGCCCCTATCGAGTTAAGCAGGTCTGCAGGTTATGCCAGAGATGTTGAGGTTCTCATGCGCTCTATGGTGAGCACATGTCCCAGAGTTGGAGCCAGATGTTATCCTCGATTTTTAGGGATAACTAGGAGATCATGTCTCGAGGCTCACAGGTCCCAGACATGGAGTACCAAGAACAGGATTGACCTGAGCATGGCCCTGGAGGGCCCATCCTTTTCTTCTTTCATCAGACTCATCTTGTCAGCACAGCAGCATCCATCACCTTTAGCTTGGTCTTGTATCAGAGAAGGCTCTTGCTCCATGAGGTAATTGGTCTAGGTATCATGGTATGTGTCACTTTTGATCATTATAACCTTTAGATATATGCATCTGATTCCTTTTATCTCTGACAGCTGCTTGGATCTTACATTATCCCACTTGACCATGTTTGGGGAGATCAACAGGGTTCCCTAGCAAGCATGTCCCCATAAGTTTTGGTTTTCCACTGGGGGGATTTCTAAAGAGCCATCGTCCCCTCCCATCATACCACCACTTTTTCATCTTATGTCCTACTCATTTATCCCATTCCCCTTGTCCGAGCATTGGATTGACCTGTTTGTAGGGTTGCACCTTATCTTGTGGGAAGAAGGGGCTAAAGGCCCAGAAGGTAAAAGCAACTGGTAAAAGATAAAAGCCTAGAAATGAAACCTCAAGATGCTTCGCCCATGGATCCCTGAGAAGGCAATAAAAATCCTCTTAGTAAGAAACAAGAGGGACCAGGAAAATATAAACAAGACCTAGTCAAGAGGATAGGGGGTCTCATCACGAGCCAGCTTATTAGGTTCATGGGTACCTAACAGTATGACATTTCCACCATCTGGTTGCCACGCCAGGGCATTGACCTTTGGTTGCATGGCCAAGGGAAAGGTGGTCTCATCATGAGCCAACCTTATCATCTCTGTGAAAGTACTTGTGGGTAACACTATCATCTCTAGTCACCATGCCAAGGCAGTGTCCTCTGGTTAGCCCTTGAATAAAAAGAATAAGAAGAAGAAAAAAGGAAATAAAAGGAAATAATAAAGGCAAGAAAGGACTTGGAAAAATTGCATCCATGATGGGTACAGCTGGCCTTATACAAAGGCACCCACAGATAACATTATGCATCCTTGGCTCTCACTCTACCCACATGTCTGGACATCCCCTAGCCACATCACCACATTTACATGGCTTGGATGAAACCTTCCTGGAAACTTCCCTTTTCCTGTGGATACTAGCCCAATAGGATGTCTTGTCTTTTTTCTTCGATCTTGTATTGTAGCTTTTTGTAATATCTTTGAGCTATTGACTAATATATTAGGGTTTTTATGCATATGTTTGATAATATTAACGATAAAATGTGATTGACATTGCTATGATCCCTATGACTAATGAGCCCATGGAGGGCGTAGTTTTTAATGTGCAAGACCATGCCCAACAAACAGGTACCATTTGGACCGGTACACATGGGGAGATGATTAGTTCAGACCTCCATGGGGCTGAAGAGCCCATCAGATGGTTGTTGAGACCACGTCAGAGGGGCAGAGACAAGACAGTGTTTGATCGAGGTTTTGCACCAGAGAAGAAGAGGATGTTTCACTAGAGGCACTTTGGCAGAGCCCGACCTAGGGGGAATGACCTTTTTTCAATGGAACGTTGGCCTTAGAAGGCTCAAAACATCCCCATCCTCACCATGACGCCATCTAGCTTCATGGTCATTCTTGAAGGCAGACTGGGCAGAAGTGGCACGTGTGGCATGTTGGAGAAGCCCCAAAGGGTCTAATGTTTTTCTCCTGGATGTCTCATTTGCCCTAAAAGGGGCTAGCGCCTCCCTTAAAGGGGATTTTACCTTTTTGTTAGCTCAGTTAGGGTTTTAATTTGACAATTTAATGTAAAAACGGTATTTTGGTCTTGTCGACCATTTTTATGACCTAAAATTAATTAAGGTCATTGATACACTATATATTGAGGGTTTTCACTCTCATTTTGAAAGAAGACATCACTCACTCTCCTAGTGAGGTCTGATTTTTGCATCCTATTGGGGTTATTGGTTGATTTGAGGAAGGCGCACTTGTTTAAGGAGGAGATTTTTGGCATTCTATGGTGTTTTTCTTGAAGGAAGGTTTACAACTGGGGTTTGCATGGTTATTTTCTTGATGATTTGTACGTATTTTTCTGCAAAACTTCTTGATTGAATGGTTGTAGTTTAATTTCTTGCATTTATTTATAAATATTGCTGAATCAAAACCCTAGGGGACAAACACACGAGTAGGTTGTTGTCTCATGTCCCCTGATAGAAAGACCTTTAAGGGAGGCGCTAACAAAAACCCTAACTGTTTTTACATTAAATTGTCAAATTAAAACCCTAACACAAGAGTGTAGCTATGGCTAGGCTAGTGTAGCTATGGCTAGAAAGAATAAAGAAAGAGTGTAGCCATAGCTACACTCTTTCTTTATTCTTCCCTTAAGCTAGTCGTACCTTTGAACTTCAAGAGGAAGAGAACGTCCCAGGCCTATGTTATCTACACCTAGGGTCATTTTCTTTTAGGGTTTGATGAAAGAGCCTTGCCTTAGCAACACTCTCCCTCTTTAAACTCTCTTGTCTTGATTTTGCTTTTCATTGAGCTAGTTGTTTGTTGGGAAGGAGGAGAGAGCACGAGGCCTTGCTTTAGCAACACTGGAGTGAGCCTCTCTCCCCTAGGGTTCCGTCTTTAAGGCCCTGCTTTAGCAGCACCTTGAAACCTTTCCCTCTTGTCCTTTAAATCTCGTCCCCTTCAACTTGTGCGTCCTTCACCTTTTTGACTCCATTAACCCTTAGGCATAGATCTTAAGCCTCCAGCGTTGAAGTGAAAGTGATCAAACAAACTCTCAAACTCTTTGCTAAATTGAAACCCTAACTAACTACTAACCCTAAAAAGGTTGACGTCACCCTTGGTTATTTCATATTGATGCAGCAACTTTCATTTATTAGGCAATTGGATGGTGTTTAAAGCATTTGTTGAATGAGGGATTGATTGGATACATTGATTGTTACATCATCTTGATATTTATTGGTGAAGTGATATTATTTCATTGCTATATTAACAAACATTGACTTCGTCAATATTTATTGTTATAATTGTTTATACATTGATATCAGATAGTCTTATGAAGTACTAACCCATTAATCATAGCCTACATATATATTGGTTTGTTGTTGCTTTGTTCCGGGCAGGTATTCTTCTTTGGGCCTACATTTCATTATTGGTTGTTTAGCCAGGACTATCTGTTTTGGTGGTGACCTATGAAGGGGGAACTTTACTTTGACTTTTAAACCTTTGCCTCTTCAAAACTCCAGGTTACCGAGGACGTCTCCCCTGGGCCTAACCTCCCTAAAGAGAAAGAACCTCCCCATCGTGGTGACATTGGGTGGGATAGGTTCCTGTTATGCCAGTTTGGCCTTCTATCTTATAGACATTTGACCTAGCTACAAACTATGCGATAACAGTACCTATTCGCCAAAACACACCTCCATGTGAATGAACCTGGCCTCTGTGTGTTTCCCATGCCAAAACCCAGCACCACGTATCGTTCCGCAAAATCAGGCAAAATGTCACACCGTTAGCGGGATAGGCGCCTTAACTGCCAGAGGTTGTGGTCGCGTGGCCCGCCATGTGGTCGAGCGTCGACCTAGATTCTCGCACCCGCCGATGTGACCATTTGAAACCCCTCACTCTGGTCATATGGAAAGTATCATGGGTATAACCACGGGCTAGGGCTAAGCCCCGACCCTTTTCCGCCCAAACCAAATTTTAATTTAACTTTAAATAAAAGTTTACAGCTATAGAGGTTAAGAAACAACGTAGGCGGGTTGGTAGCCCAGCCTTTGCAAGGACTTTTCCCACGCTCGGAGGTCGCAGGTTTGACTCTGGTGGAGTCCCAAACAATTTTTTAAACCATAACAATGGGGTGCCACGTGGAACCCTTTCATTTGCCCATCAAACGAACACGTGTCAACCACTGGTTGGTCCACGTCTTACCCCTTCATAGTCATCCTGCCACATCACCACCTATGATATCAGTTGCCAATTCATCTTGCCACGTCATCACCTTCCCAGTCATCTTGGCACATCATTCATACAGTTGTATGATCAACTAACACGTGAACTATACAGACTGCACAATCATCATTTTTTTTGTCTATTTGGGAAAATAGACAGAACGCGATATCTCTCGCATACGAACTTTGTTTGAGCCCGTTCAAGTTGTGTTGGGATCGTGAGGACGATATCTACACAATGAATCTATTTTCGAGCAATTCTGAGCACTTTGATTTTTGAGCCTTTTTTATCCCCTGAATCACATAAGTGTTGACAAAAAATTTAGTATAGTTGTACTACTTGATCCCCACTAGTTGATTGGAAGGCTAATGGAAAACAAAACAAGTTGTAATTAACTAAGTTAAGCAATTGGGGTTTTAATAAATAAGGGAAGAGAGGAACATGTAACTTGTTCTCCTTGATGCAAGATCTTTCAAACTTGAATGGATGAGAAAAAGAAGAAGGTCCTATCACCGATAATCCTAAGAAAAACACAAGGAAAAACACCTTCATACTCTATAAGTAACAAACTCCTAGATCCAATTTTCAAATCTAAATGAAAACCCTTATGGGTCTCCTTGATTAGTTAAATGAAGGAAATAAATACATTCAAGTATCAACATTAAACAAATGCAAGAAAATATGGGGTGGGAAGAGATGAGATTCCATTAAAGAATAAAAGATTGTATTCAATCCATACCTTTTACTAGTGGTGGGATGGTTTTGAATCCTTTCTCCTTAAGTTCACTCCTCTCGAGGCTCTCTCTATTCATATTCATATGGTCTTCAAATATGTCCTAAAATAATCCTCCAATGGCTCTCCTCAAACCTCCATAAATAAATTGGCCAAGTGAACAAAAAGGTGAAAATTACGCATTCCTTTGTGTGAGAAAGAAAACCAATGTGACATCTATCCAAGAGTCCTAAAAGATCATAATCCAATCCAAAGTTTTAGACCATGCCAAGAGCAAGCAATCAATCCCATGGAAGGAGACCTTTCTATTAGCTTTTTAAATCCTTCTTGGGTTTTTACAAGAATAAAGGGCTCACATCCTATATTAATCTTGAGATATGTGTGCATTGGGTGCCTCAACAATGATCAACCCCTGCATACACTTTTAGAGAAAAGTTTTTACCCAACAAAAAAATGAGGAAAATGCTCAATATTTCCAAATTTCTAGAAGAAACAAGGATACTCCAAATGAAATAGACCACATTGTAATACACTTCACTACTAGGATTACTTAACATATGCAAGAGAAATTCCCATAATAAAACTAACTTATATTATTTTGTGTAAATGGTAAGTTTGTGATTTTGAAAATGTATAATGTAACTTAAATTACATTTGGTTCGCTTGTAACCTAAATTAAGTTTGTGATTTTGAAAATAGTGAGATCATGCATGAGGAATTTATGAATTTAAGTGCTTAATGTTATTTATTGATTCATATCTTTAATATTTAAAATATGTGTCATAATTTAGGGTCTAGAATCCATTGGATTAAGTTAATAGTTTATCAACAACTAAAATAATGTAAATATTATAAGAATATTAATTGAACATTTAAAAACTATTTTTTTTTAATGCTTCCTTCTACGAAAAGAAAACTGGCTTTTATTGGATGTTTCATTTTTGTTTACGTTCATATTCACTCATACACATGAATCTCATGTAAAATAAATGTAGAACAAATGTGAAACAAGAGATTTAAAATTATGGTCATACTCTTGTAGATCACTTTGGTTTGCAATTGTGGTTAATGGTAGGAATTTTGTTGAGTGTGGGAAAAGTGAGACAAGAAAAAAAAAAGGGGGAAAGCGGGAAAACATCGAAGAGAAGAGAAGAGAAGAGAAAAGGGAAAATATACGATAAGAGGTTAGATGAGTGAAGAGGGGTAAGAGATGAGGAGAAGAGAAGAGAGAAGAGGTGGAAGAGTAAAGAAGAAAAAGAGGGGACTAAAAGAAGAAGGATGGGAAAAAGAGGAAGAGGAAGAAGTGAGTGATTTTTTTTCAATAAAGCTTCCATTAAATTCTATTAATAGACAATACATACAAGCTATAATACACAAAATGTGATATGTTACAACAACTTCCATGAGCAAGTGTAAAACTAAAAAAATAAAGGTTGGCTAAGGCCAAAGCACCCGATCACTAATTCAAGGTCACAAGTAAGATAAAAAATTAACATGGGGTTGTCTTTGGTGAAAACACCCTAAATGGTCATAGCCATAAACATAAAAACAAAGGACACGTACTCAAGCAAGAAAACACTAATCAAGAATCATGTTGTTGAATCCTTGCCCCAACCTATAACTAGAGGATCAACATCAATGGGTAAAATAGGACCCCTTCCGTTATTATGGGGCTTCAGGGGCTTAGGCCCCTTCAAGATTGCAAATGCCAATGTAGAGAACTATTTATTTTTCTATGGAGGTATAGGTGTCCTACTATGTGCTCTCTCTTGCCCCTCCTGAATGTACCAACCTACATGGTGGTGGGGTTGATTGTAGATTGAACTAGTTGATCCAACAAACTTGGAGGCAACTAAGCCAAGTTGGGAGGGAGGTATATGTGGGCTCAACTATCCAAAGGTGAGCATTTTTATTTGTTAAACTAATTCTTCACATTCATGCAATTTTACCTTTAAAACCTCACCATGACAAAAATCTACCATAAATTCTCAAAACTCCAAAACCCATAAATTTGTGATTGATATCAAATTCTAGCTATAAAATCCATAAATCTACAGTGTATTGTTTATTATTTAAAAATATGAAGAAATTTTAGGGAAGAAAATCCATGACACAAAAAATTACAACCAAAAATTTGGGGAAAAGTGGAAAATTTTGGGAAGATGAAGATATTCTTACATCTAATCAAAAGGGGGGACCCAAAAAATCTTTGCTAGACCCAAATGATCTCAAGAAAATCAACAAGAAGGTCCCCACAACATCCAAACAATTCCCCAGCACAAAAGGCCTACCAACAAAAATTGAAATAGAGCCAAGAAAGTGACTTCAAAGTCACTTTAACTTGGAATGACACAAAAAGGACTTTATGTCCTTTTGATTTTGGCTTCTATGTCCTCTGTTGCATCCTTTATCTAAACATGCAAGTCCCTCTAGTGTCCTCCTTGTGTCCTCTTCAAGGTCATCCTTGCATCTCAATTTTTTATTGCTCAGCTTAATTAATTAATTACATACCATAATTTAATAATTAATTAAGTAACTAAATATTTTAATAAAGTAATTGATGCATCGAACCTTATTCCTCATCTCCCTAAGTTATAACCATAACATATAACCTCTATCGCCCAACTTATTTCCCCCGGCCCTTATCCCCCATAACCCCAACCATATAATACCCAACCTCTATAATCACCAGCCCTATCCCCTATAACTAACCCCCAGCCCCCAATGCATATAATCATTAGCCATTATCCCTTAACCCCTACTATGTAAAATATAACCCTCAATGTATAACCCCTAACCTTTATCCCCTATCCCTTGTGTATACCCCTTAACCCCTACAATATGTATAATTCCTAACCCCTACCTCTTATAACACCCAACCCATCTAATCACTAACCCTTATATTAACTCTCAATCCATATAAACTTCAAGCATTATACCCTTAAACCCTATAACCCCTCATGCCCATGTTTGATCTCTAATCCATAATCACTATGACCATTTACTCATAATCCCTAGAAAGATAGATGATCTAGTCTTGATAATTAGTTAATTTATTAATTGATTGATTAAATTAATAAATAATCTAATAATTCTAATTATTAATTTTTTTAAGGAAATAAACTCTTTTTTATGGATGATAAACTCGAAAATATTAGCCCCACTACATGCGATTGTAATGGCTACAAGTGACGTTGTTGGTACTATGGCAACTCCAATTACATTAATTTTCAACCTACATAGCTCACAAGGATACAAACAAGTAGACATACTAGTATAATCACTTCAATTTAACAAGGGTGTACCAAACCCAAAGCCTAAAGGCTACAATTGGTAAACCTTGGTAAACCTTGTACATCGGAGCAATATGCCCGCCATGATTTGAACTTCAGTCTATCATAGCAACTTCTCCAAATTGCCATTGTACCATAGCTTGATGGATAACTCTAATTAATTAATTAGGTAGGTATTTTTATTATTTATTTTGTTAAATTACTTGAGACATTTCTAGATACTTACATAATTTATTTATTTTTGTTTGTTAGTTTGTCTGTGACCTGTGGGACTAGCCTGTGGCTTGAGAAACTGCGACTCAAGGGCATCTAAGCCGTCAAAATCACTCGGGGATCACATTAACATGACTGTAATTTTTGTCCCCGCAGGTTTCGAACCAGTAACTTTAACATCACGGAGTGCCTTAACAGCACACTCCATCACCGACTATCCTACACCTCAAGGACTAAATACTTACATATTTAATTTAAACTAATCACTTTTGAATATTCTTCCCAACTTGTAGAATAACGACATCCTCGTCACATTCTACATATTCATCACACCCTCACTCTAGTTAAGTGATTTTAACAATTTCATTTGCATCGTATTGAAAAAAAATCCATATCTTTAAACAATAATAGTAATGGTAATAATATCCTTAAGCCATACGTGGATGTAATAATATTGCATCATATTTACGACGTGGCATTGTATAGTTATTTGCATTTGTGAGTTAATTGTTGAGTTTATGATTGATATTTATTTACTTATAGTCATTCGTATATGAACTAGGTCACTCGTACATTTAGTTTATGTGTCTATCTTGAACTAGGTTGGTCACTTTCAAAGAGATACAAGTAACCAACATTGGTCTTGACACAATGAAATGATGGAAATTGTTTGTATTTTTTTCAATGAATTGTTAACTAGTTTTGTGGATATTCCAAACCACATTTTGCTATATTTGGTTGAAGATATTGAATTGGTTAGTGTGGTGAGTTGTAGATGGATGTTTCTCATAGAGAGGTACACAAAACAATTTAAGGAATTTTTAATGCATCAAGAACACTCGGAAGGGTACATTGTACTAAAACTTTTTTTTTATGTTAAAGTTCTTAAAACAAATTCATGTAGATCCTCCAATCATGTGGAATGGTGAACATGGTGAAGAGCGACTAGAAGGAAAGTCATTATAAACAAAAGGAGACACACACACATATATGAACTAGGTCACTCGTACATTTACTTTGTGTGTCTATCTTGAACTAGATCATTCACTTCCAAAGAGATACAAGTAACCAACATTCAATCTTGGCACAATGAAATGATGGAAATTGTTTGTATTTTTTTAAATGAATTGCCAACTATTTTGTGGATATTCAATACCACATTTTGCTACATTTGGTTGAAGACAGTGAATTAGCTAGTGTGGTGAGTTGTAGATGGATGTTTCTCATAGAGAGGTACATGAAAACTTTTAAGGAATTTTTAATGCATCAAGAACACTCGGAAGGGTGCACTTTTAAAGGGTACATTGTACCTAAAACTTTATTTTTTATGTCAAATTTCTTAAAACAAATTCATGTAGATCATTCAATAATGTGGAATGGTAAGCATGGTGAAGGGTGACTAGAAGGAGAGTCGCTATAAACAAAAGGAGACACACGCACTTGGAAATGTATACTTGTTTTACTTATATCGTTGTAGTTGTATTTTCTTTGAATATTTATTCACATTAAATAATTAATATTAACTTTTCAACACATCACATTTATAGTTGAATTGCACAAAATAAATAAATTCATTGTGTTCAACACGAAAGCAACACATCATGAGAGGTTAACTGGGTTAGTAAAAGCAAGGTATTCTCTTAGCCTCCACCGAGGTTCAAATCTCACAAAAGTGGCTTGCTTGTCCCTTTAAGGGTGGTTAAAGGAAATAGATCCATCATGTTCATTAAGTCAGTTCAGGTGGCCTTTCACCCCTCTAGATTAAAAATCGGAATGGTGTCCCACCATTGGATCAATCTTAGGCTTTTGGGATTATGGATCTCAAGAGATACCTCCATAAGTATTCTTAGTTCCAATGTGAAGGCAACACAAAAATTGTTGGATATGTATAAAGAGTTGCACAAAAAATAACAATAGGATATACAAGCATTGAAAAAATATAATCCTTACACTCCACTCCCTTGATAATTACATGATCAATGGAATGCAAAGTGTGCAAACACATGGGTGAAGGAACATTTTTTTTTAATTGGCCTAAATAATGAAGAAAATGAATATGCATTGAACATAGGAATTGGATGCAACAAAGTGACATGTACTATATGGCGTATATTGTGCATATTTAAGGTATCATTATTTATGTATTATTTCAAGTTTGATGTAGTTGATTTTAACATATACTTGTCTACATTTGGAGGTATGGACATAACATACAATGTGAGCATGTGTTCATTATTTTCAAGTGGAGAGTGTGGATTGTGGAAAACAAACATGTGATAATGGAGTGATTGTTGCATTTGATCAAATAAGTCATGCAAGTTCAAAACATAGAAACCAAATTCAATGCCATCTTGAATATGTTTGCAACCTTTAGGATATTTATATAGAGTTAGACTAGGTTATTCAAGAATGTGTGTTTTTTAAATGCAAATGGTTCGGCATTGCTGATAGGAGATATGTTTTTTTTCCCACAAAGACTAAAGGATTTTTATTCGTTAAAGCATGTGGCTTAGACTGCAAAGTACAAAAAAGGACTTCCAGATAAACACACAAAAATATGGCTTATCCATATCAATATTCAACCACTTTCCTATCTCATCACTATTGTTTCTCTAAAATATAAGACTACTACAATTCTAAACTGAATAAAAACAGTAATAAATATTGTTTATACATATAACAAAGCAAAATATAGCTAATTTATACTAGTATTGTCATTTTGAACCTCCTCTTCATCGTTCGAAGGCGCAGTAGGAGCATTCAAATCCAGAATTGCAAGCGCATCCCTCCTGGGCAGACTTCCATTAATCGACGTTGAGTCAGAGTTCCATTGAGTAGTCTGAAGTTGGACTTCCTCCAATTAATTCCTCGGAGTTGCCACCTCATCTTGAAGCCATCCCACCATGTCACGATGTTTCACAAGCCTATCCATGACAAATGAAACAATGGAATTGAGTGCATTGACCGAGATAATTAATCTGTATTAGTCCAACAAGTTTGCTTTCTCCATTATCTCATGTTATTGTTCTCTTCTCATTCCATTCTCCATATCTGCTAGCTTTCTAGAGCCTAAAAATTCTCTAATAAGCAGACACCGCCAAAGACCATGAAATTTTCCCACGTTTAAATTCCCAAAATTATCCCAAAAGGCAGACCAAATAACAAACCCACTAGGCAGAGGAGCATATATAAGCAAATCCCAAAATGAAAATACCCATATGACTGCAATGGAGAAGAATAAATAACAACAATCTATCCCAATTATCATTGAGTTATCCATCAATTCACTTCCAGAATTAATAACAACATGCCAACCTTGC
>ML795735.1:139482-162873 GCA_009831015.1 Picea engelmannii | reverse complement strand
AAAAGTGTCTTCACGTGGCTCTTGAGATGCATGCATGATATCTTCTGCATGTGATTCAAAAAATAGATCTGAAAGGAAGTAGACATCATCTCCAATGAATGGAAAAAAAAATTGTGCAAATACCTGTGTAGAAGGCTCTTCAAATTGAGAGGCTTGATCTTTCTGTGGATTTTTTGTTGAATCTATATTTTCAATCTCCTACATGAAATCTTCACATTCTTCCTTATTCCCGAATAGAACCTCCAATCTGGTCCATAGTTCGTCAGGAGTTGAGAGTGATTCCTCCTCTACATGATATTGTAGTTAAGGAGAAATAGATATGCAAATAAATTTGAGAGCCATGTCTTCTCTGTTGATAAAATATTTTTTCTCATCGACGGAATCAGGCTCTACTTTTGTTGCCATAGTTATTTGATATAAGTTTCTACTTATGAGAAGAAGTAGAATGTTTGGCTTCCACTCCAAATAATTGTGTGGCGTAAAAAGAATCATTGGTCAAAACTCCATTCTATCTTACTGTATCTCCCTCTTGTACCTGCAAATAGAAACGCTTTTGTGTTTTCTCCTAGCAATTAGGGCTTTGATACCATATGAACTTTTTAGAGTGAACCTAGCTAGTAGAAAATGAACACACAAATCTTCCAAGAGAGAAGAGAATAGAGTAGAATGAAAGAATTGCATTAACTACATTCCACACTCAAAGAGTGAGTAATTACAATAGATATGTGCTACATGAGTAACTAATGTGCCATAGTAGTGATCTAGAGGAATCTATATAGTCACTAATAGAAACCTAAGTAATCTACCACCTAGTCCTAGTTAATTGGTCCATGCAATCATCATTTAACTGAGTCACATGTGTGGAAGTGAGAGAAACACATGCAATCACAAGATATGCGCCCTCTTGGCCACATGCATGAGATATGTGCACTCATGGTGAGGAAACAGAGGTGAACATGCAATTGTTGGTGATAAAAACAAGGTTGTCATGCATGAGTGACTTTCACTACTCTAACTAAGGTGTAATTGACTCTGAACTAAAGAGGGAAGGTGCCCTATTTTGTAGGAGGTGCCCTAATTTGTAGAAGAATATTCTCGAGAGAGAATATTCTCATCTATGGAAGCACCCTCAACATTGGACTATCAACCTTAGGAAAAGATATACCTAGGTGAGTGTGTAATATTTCCAACATTCCGGGTATATATCTGACTTTTTTTATTGTTGATTAACCCACTTGAAACTTGAATGAACTGGTCTAAAATACTTTTGAATCTTCTAGCCAAAATTCTTGATACCCCCCCAAGAATCAGAGTATCATTCGCAAATTGCGAGTGAATAATTCTTTTGACCCCTCTTGCAATCTGAAGTCCAAGGATTGCTCTCGTGCTTCTTTTCCATTCCAATCTTCTATTCAATGCTTCGACCATAAGAACATATAACAAGGGAGATAAGGGGCACCCTTCGCGAAGGCACCTAGAGGATTTAAAGAAAGTAGTTGGAGGACCATTAATTAAGGGGTAAATCCAGGGATTGTTGATACAAGAGTCAACCCAAGTTATCAAGTCCTAATTAAATCTAAATTTCTTCAAGACTTATTTAGAAAAATTATGACTGGCCCTATCAAAAGTGTTGGCCATATCAATTTTGAAAACCAAACCTTTTTCCCCTCTCAGCTTGCAAGAGTGTACGGCTTCATGCACTAGAATAATATTATCCCAGATCTGCCTTTTTTTCCACAAAGCCTCCTTGATTTGGAAGTATAAACCTCCCTACTAGAGGTTTAATCCTATTTGCAATTATCTTTTCCATGATCTTGTAGGAAACATTACATAAAGAAATGGGTTGGGATCTGTCAAAAGAAGAAGCATTCTTGTCTTTTGGAATTAACGCCAAGAAGGCCAAATGAGTGACACCTCCCATTCTAGCAGACTTGTGAACATATTGAATCATTCGAATGAGATCAAACTTGATGATATACCAACAAATTTTATAAAAATAGGATGTAAATCCATCTGGCCCTAGCGCTTTGTCAAGATTAATCTGATTTAGAGAAACCAAAATTTCCTCCTCTTTTACCAGCTTATTCAATTCCATATTGTCTTCTTTTGTAACCAACGAAGGAATGTGAGAAACAAATTTCTCACATAAATCCTTATCCATTTCTCCACTCTCCGAATAAAGAGTTTCAGAATGCACAGACGCAACCTTTTTAATATCTTCCATTGAGGATAACACCTCTCCCCTCTTAGTATTGATTTCCTAGACCTTGTTTCTCCATTGTCTTTCTCTAGCCTGCTTATGAAAGAAACTAGTATTTTTATCTCCAGCTTGGAGCCACAAACTTCTAGATTTCAACCTCCACATTCCATTCTCCTTTTTTAGGGATATTATATAATGTTGATACACATTTTGTTCTTCTTGAAAGAGGACGGGGGAAACTTCATCTTTGTTGATCCTCCCCTGTATAACCTCTAGTTGTTGCTTATAAGTTAATATCCATTACTTCTATTGTCGTAGAGTGGAATTTTTATTTTGTCAATATTTTAAGAGCAACCTTAGTTGCTTTAAGTTTTTGTTCCCAGATATAAACAGGGGAATATGTGATCCATTAACTTCATGTGCGAGAGACCAAAGGAAAAAAGGCTCGATCTTCCATCCATAAAAGATTGAATCGAAAAGGCATAGGGCCCAAATTATCTTCGTTCGAGATACTCAAGGAGATGGTGTGATGATAAAAGAAATCCCAAAGGAGGATAACTGAAGACATCATCCTAGGATTTGCCATAAAGGAGCTATACAATAAGAAGCGGTCAAGTCTTGTAGCAATATGACTTGAACCAACTCTTCTATTATTCCAAGTAAATTTACCTTTACTAGGTTGAATATCCATGAAATCCAAGAGGGGGATGAGATCATCCATCTTTTCCCTGAATGAATATTGAACAATGGTTCCCCCTCTTTTATCCTTATGATGAAGGGTGGTGTTGAAGTCACCAGTGATAATACAATTTTTCCCAAACCCTAACTCCCACAACTCTAACAATGCATTCCAGCATTCTATTTTTTCTCTATAATTATTTGGCATATACAAATTAACCAGATGAATCAACATACTTGTGGGTAGTTGCAATAGCCTGACCATGACCCAATGTGTTGATTCGAAACTCCTTTCCAACCAAAAGAGATCTAGTTTTGAAAGAGTACACAGACCCCCCAATTGTCCCCTTGCACTTATTGCTACACCTTTGATTTTTTTTCCAGATCTGACTTAATTCATAAGGATAGCAGTGTCCCTCATTTTTGTCTCCCGGATCAAAAGGATTTGGAGTTTCTCCACTCTGGTCATTTTTCCAACTGCTTCTCTCTTTTCTTTACTCCCCAAACCTATGAAATTCTAGGAGACTAATTTCATTATTTACATGTGGTTTTGTTTTCCCCTCCCTTTTTTAGGGTTGAGAACAACTCTAGACTACCCCTTTTGAAGTCTGGGAATTTTCTTGAGATTTCCCACCCTTCACATATTTTTTTAAAGTTCCATATGAGGTGGTTTGAATTCCAAGCTCCTTCTCTCGATCAACTTCCTCCTCCCTTTTGTTTCGATTGGATCAATGCTCCATTTTCTTGGTTGTTGTACTTTGTGAGAATTCCCTTTTAGACTCATCCCTTGAGTCCTCCTGGCTCCCTTCCTGAAGAATAAATGGAATTCTTGACTTTTGTCTTGAAATTTTTTTTCCCAGAGTGGGATCCCCTCTCATGGAAGATGGGATGGATTGATTTTTTGGAAGGGGCTCAATTTCCTTGGCATCATGCATGTTATTGTCTTCCAATTCGATACCCGTCTCATGAAATTCTCCTATTTCTACCTTAAGTCCACCAAATCTTCATACTTGTTCCTACTACTCAGCATCACTACCCCCCCCCCTTCGGGTGGCATATCTCAAGGATTTTGAGACATTAGCAATTGAAGAAGGGTTAAATCCTTGAGGTTTTTCTGGCTATTGAATATATTTCTTCCATGAGGCCTTCTTTATTTTTGGTTATTGCCACTACTCTTTTTCCCCTTCGACAAGAAGATCATGATTTATTTTGGAGCAGTTCTTTGCAAAATGCCCATATTCATTACATGCTTTACATTTGAATGGGAGTTGTTCATAGTCTACATGTTGGATGTACATCTAATTGTATAGGGTTAACTGAATAGTCTCAGGTAAACCCTTTTCCAAATCCACCTCCACACAGATCCATGCACATGTTTGGAGACCTTCTCGTGGTTCAATGAGATCAATGAATCTATTCAGCGTATTTCATTGATAGGAGATATGTTACTCATGGTTGAGATAGCAACTTATATGCTTTTTCCACATATAGAGAATTGTTAGCGACAAATACCAACCTATATATTTGTATATAAATTACAATAAGGTTTTCTTTCATCTTGATGTCTTGGATAAAAATGAATGTTTTTCTCTTCCTTGTTCACCTTGAGTAAAAAGAGTTTTTGAGAAGCTACATGTTGCAATCACAACATTGAGTTAAAAAGATGATGATGTATATGTAAGGGGTGAAGTAAAGGCGGGTAATATAATTGAAATACATTAACATGACAAACATTGTAATTTGTTCAAAAAAAATCTTGACAAAAGACATTTGCTTATGAGAGTGGGTTTTTTCACTTAAATCAATGTTGCTTACTAGGGACGTTGTAAATGGTTGTTTCATTTTCTATTGATGGTACAATACTAACCAGATAAAATCGAAATGGATTTTCTTGTCATCGTTTTGATCTTATATTAATGCACAAATGGATTTTTGGTTTGGAGGGATTAGTCATCAATGGGGTGTTAGTACGTTAGTGGCTAAGGGTTAGGCTCAATATCGGTTGGTCACGCGTTAGTGGGATATTGGGATATGTCATTAGCAAACTCATAACATAACATACCTAACCTAACCTAGGTAACCCACTGGCCTAAGCCACCTAACCTTTTAACCCAACCCACTAAGCCACACCACTAACCTACATTATGCACTAACTCACCTTATCCACCTAACCCACTAACCTACCAAACTTACTAATTAATTTGTCAATCGACCCAACACCTAACTTGTTATTCCATGAACTACTAAACACTACTCCACCAACCCATATAACTTACATAACCCATTAACCCACCTAATCCACATGACCAACCTACATCACCCACCTAACTTAACATATTAACCCACCATAAGCCTGATCTATTGAGTCGGCTAACCTATCCCACAGATCACACCTAACCTACCTACCCCACTAACCTACTACACCACACGTTATCGATGTAAGTTTTAAACATGTGAAGTAAAGTAATACATACAGATTCTTAAGCAAAACAGAAATTAATCAATGGCTTGTACACATAGTACACATAGATTTACGCTATAAACCCTTAATCATGAGAAAACTAACCTTCCTTGGTGTCGCACCTCTCAACTCTTCATTGTATTAATTTCACCATTCGCAATACAATATATACAATATTTTAGGTATTTTGCAGCTACCAAAACCCTAATCCCTTAACGCACCCCCCACACACATGCAAAGAATATAACATCTACCTTGTTAAGTACCAAATATCTACAAATATAATCACTCTAAGAATTATATTTGTAAAATCTCCTTTATTATTACCAAAACCCTTGAGGTAGGATAACACCATATATTAATCATTATTGAAGGATAACACTCCTCAAGCAATCCTTACTTGTACAATAACATTATTCTTCATTATGCTTCAATACCTTGCTTACACTTCTTTATATAACATTCTCTTTATCTCTTAGGAAAATTATAGAGAAGGAA
Source organism: Picea engelmannii (assembly GCA_009831015.1). Classification (NCBI taxonomy): domain Eukaryota; kingdom Viridiplantae; phylum Streptophyta; class Pinopsida; order Pinales; family Pinaceae; genus Picea; species Picea engelmannii. The sequence continues at coordinate 157,036 of ML795735.1, read as the reverse complement.
TATTCTAGAAAGCCTTCTCACATTTATTATCTTCGTATTGATATATCTAACTACCATAGTGGGCCTTATTTAATAATATATCGTACCTAATCCACCTTACATTGAATGATTTCCACTAATAATACATAACCACATTCCCATTGGATACCTCCCTAGGTACCTCATATTATCTCCCTAGGTATACTACATGCATAACATTCTCTCACTTAAAGTATGCAGATTTTCACAGTTCCTCATAATGTTGTTTGTAATTCTGGAAATAAACTGTGTATGGAGTATTTGAAACATCCAACGTTTCGAGTGGACACTCCACCCATCATCAGGGAGTGTTGAAGCAGTGAGTATGAAAATAGTGTTGGGGTAGGGGGTATATAAAGGTGAAGATTATATGATCATTAGGGCAAATGATAGACATAGCCGTTATAAATTAGTCATTATGAAAAAAGGAGAGTTATTTTGTTATTATTAAAAAGGTAAAAATATATTAAAAAGTTAAATCTAAGAGAATAGTTAATCAATAATAATTATTAAATAATAATATAGTTAATAATAATTAATTAAAAATTAAATAATAGTATAATTAATAATAATTAATTAATTGAAATAATAATACAGTTAATCAATAATTATTATTAAATAATAAAATAGTTCATATTAATTAATAATAATTAAATTATAGTTAATAATAATTAATTAATGGAAATTAGTTAGAGGCTAGGGATTGAAATATAATTGAAAAAGAGAGTTATTTTGTTATTATTAATCAATGAATAAAAGGTCAAATTATAAACTAAGAGAATATAATTAAGAGTAATTAGTTATTGGAATTAGTTAGAGGTTTGGTATTGAGGAAAAAAATTAATAATTCGAAATAATTAAAAATTAAAGGATTTAGGAATGTAGGAAATCGGTTAAAGAAGGGAACGTCTGAATAGATGAAAAGTTGAATAATAAATTGAAAACAATGGTTAGTTCAGAATAATCATTAATTAATAATTATATAATTAANTTCGAAATAATTAAAAATTAAAGGATTTAGGAATGTAGGAAATCGGTTAAAGAAGGGAACGTCTGAATAGATGAAAAGTTGAATAATAAATTGAAAACAATGGTTAGTTCAGAATAATCATTAATTAATAATTATATAATTAAAACTAATTACATAATAATTAGAAGTAATTAGAGGGTAGGAATAAGAATAATTGAAAATTAATTGAGAATCACGGATTTAGGATGATTAAATTGAAAATTATGGATTTAGGATGATAAAAATTATTGATTAGAGATTGGAATGAGGAAAGTTTCTAACAAAGGCGGGGGGGTTGCATGGGAACAAACGAGGAAAGGGTGGCACAGGAAAGCCATAAGAAAGTTTAGTTTGATTGTTTAATGCGATGAATGACAGGTTTCCAGGATTGGCTAAGTTTATACCCATCTTCACAGTTAAAATTGTTAGGATATTTTTCGATTTCGAGAGCTTCGCATATGACACGAGAAGAGTAATAGGGTGTTGAGGCCATGATTCTGGTTTTGTCAAAACAAATTAGATGTTTAGAATTGAAAGAATGTTCAACAACAGTTGATTTGGAGATGCTATTATGGGTTATGTCAGCTATGTGTTCTTTGAGACAGGATTTGAAGGATATCCCAGTTTGGCCAATGTATGATTCGCCACGGGAGAAGGGAATTTGGTAAGCTCTTAGGTCAAGCATTGAGTCAAATTTATCCTTGGTAGATCTGAAGGATTGTTTGAGAGTTTTGAAAGGCTTGAAGACAGTTTTGATATTCTTTTTGGCACGAATTTTGGATATGTGATCAGTTGTGCATTGGATGTAGGGGAGAGAAANTAGGGGGGGGGGGAGAGGAGGCAGAAAAGTTCTACTTAGGGTTGTGGGATGAGTGAAAAGCTTTGTTAATTTGAGAGGAGGTGTAGCCATTGGACAAAAGGGCATTGTCTAGGTGGGATTTTTCTTTCTCAAGAAATTGGGGGTCAGAGATTCGGATGGCTCGAGTGACAAGGGTTTTGAGGACAACGGACTTTTGAGAAGGATGGTGATGGAATTGGGTGTGAAGGTATTGTTCAGTATAAGTATTTTTGCGATAAACTTGGTACGTAAGGGAACCTTTAGGGAGGCGAGAAATGAGAACATCAAGAAAGGGGAGGGATTTGTCCTTCTCCATTTGCACGGTGAATTGGATATGGGGAGAAATGTTATTTAAATGGTTGAGGAAGTGTTGAACCTCATAAGTCCTTCTTTCTTTTTTCATTACTCAGCACTTGTATTTTTTCTAAGTATGTTTCCCTACCATAATTTTAATTGTCATGTATTACCTCCAGGACTTATGTTTTTTCCATACTTATGTCATTTTGTTATATTCGTGGGTTAGCGGACTCACGGCCTATCACTTTTCTTCCTTGAACCTCTTCCCAACACTTAGTTTATAATTCATTTGCGAACTCGTGGACTCATAATTTCTTTTCTTTGTGTATCCCCGTCTTCACAAGTCTGTCCAAAAAGTATCAATACTTAGTCATTTTTCTTATCACAGCGGATTCGCATTCTCATTTGAAATATTCCACTCTGCCATCCTGCCATGATGTGTCCTTTCTCTTTCACAGTTCTCGAGTCATATTAAATGTTAATTATACAAACTCAATTGCTAAATTGAATTCTGAAAATGTCGTTATTAATGATGTTTTTATTGAGGCAAATCACATTTATTTTAGGTTAATGCTTTCATCAAGGATCTAACTTAAAGATTATTTCATTGTTCTTAGCGACATTATTGTAATGCCTCTTCAAAAGAGACTATGAATTAATAAGTGGCAATCTATAAACATGATTTATAATATTTGATGTAAACTAAGGTCTTTTTTCTTTTTATGTAAAATTTCATAAACATAACAAAAACATACTAACAAAATATACCAAGTAAAATACCTCCTCCCTAGTTTGTTGAAGATTACCATTTGCAATGTAGTCCTATCAATAGTAGGAAGGTGCTTCCAAACATTCATTTTATTTTCACTTTCCCAGAGGGAAACAACAGAATCCTCCCAGACAACTAGGAGACTAGCCGACTTCCTAGCTCCAAGAAACCTTTCAATTTATTGGCCCTTCGTGCCCGTGACTTCAAGAACAACAAAGCACATATGCTCTAAGAAGACTCACAAGAATTATATCTTCCAGCGATTATCCAAATTCTCCACAAACTCCAACCTCTCAAGTTTTTTTCATTACCACTTTATCTCCCTATTTATCAAGTTTCCATACCCCCTTCCCCAAGTCTCCTCAACCACCCTCATTATTATCCATCAACCTCCCTTATCTATATTTTTGGGAAAAATTAAAATAAAACTAAAATATAAATGAATTACATAAATAACAATAAATAAAATACAAAATCTTTCTTCTCGTGCTAACTTATAAATGCAATTTGACAATTTTCCCCAAAATGAACATGACAACCCACCATACTCATTTAATTAATCATACTAACCATCAATCAAGTTATTTAATGTTACTAGATATTTTTGTATGCAATATAATTTACATAGTCATTAAACAATTCAATTAAATACTTAATAATCTAGTTTAATAATTAATACATTGATTAATTTTACTAGTGTACATGTGTAGGGTATGTGTGTGTAGTTATCAGACACATATCTCGTGCATGTGCTAATGATAATCAATCACTGCCTCTAGTGCATATGTTTTGTATGATCACACCAAGGCATGTAGGATAACAAATGCATCATTCAATAACATTAACTAACAAAACTACAATAATTCATCCATAATTGATTATTATACTTCAAATATAAAAAGGGAATAAAAATGAGTGTTTTGGAACCAAGTGAGAAACAAGAGTGGAACATCTAATTCCCAAGAAATAATCTCAACCAACATCGGATCATACTTCCTTCCTAATCTGCTTCCATCTTCCATCTTATCATTTCCTCTACTGGATTAAGCTGAAGCATCAACTATATTGACCTAACTCTAGATAGAACATGTAAGCAGAAGTGTCATTCATCTCGACCAAGCTTCCTCAGTAGGAAACTGACAATCGTCATCACACATATAGGGGAACATGAATTCACACAACCCTCCTGCGACTCTAGGCTTTAGAGGATACACGGTGGGAAATACCTCCACCCCTCCTAAGAGAACTAGGGTCAACACCCTATATCGAACCATATTGTGCAACTAATGTTCTTAGAGTCACGTCATCAAGCAGCCACTCTGGGCAAGTTGTGTGTACTGTCAAAACCACACTTCCCATAGATCATAGAAATATTTTGATAAATTAAATAATAAGTGAAACTTATAACATACACTGTCATCTTGATGTCTACGACATCCAGGTTACTTGACTATCGCATAGTTCATCATCATGTAGGTTAGTTCACCAATAACTCATATCCATGCATATACATCATAATTTCATATAAGAATTCATATATGTATTGACGTTCAACTAGAAATATAAGTTTATTCTTATCATGCCTTGCATTTGTTATGCATTCACAACATAACTTTAAACTGATATCCATGCACCTAAATTCCACAGTTTAACTTGCATGCTTAAACAAATCAAAGAGTTATCATCATCATGAGCATATAATAGTGAAAACAATATTATATAACACATAATTAGGTTCAAATGTACATATCTCAGATAACTATCTCAATGTAACTAAGCCCAAACAAATGCTAAGAATTGAATTGTTGAGATGAGTAAACAATCAATGTTTTAACTATCTAAGGCCAAGATATGGGGCATTGCAATTACGGAGAAGCTTGTCAACCTGTTGAAGATGGTCGAAAGAAAACAATTCTTTTGCGGGGATACCTTGAATCTATTCGCTAGAGAAGATGGAAATTACGACTAGTCGAGGGCATATTGGTATTATTCAACATTTCCAAATAAAGATAATAATAAGGTTTGGACATCAGGAATAGCTCTTGTTGGTTGTGTCCCTGAGGTTTTCGAGTGCAGAGATATTGTCACCTAGTTTTCGAATCAAGGAGTCGGAGGAGGTTTTTTTAAAGGGACCATACCAAATGTAAAAATTGACCATGTTGTAGCATAAGAGACAAAGCAGAAGATGGAGATTACACAAATGAACAGAACTATCAGGCAAATGCAGAATGAAATAACTAGATTGAGAAATAAAAATTTCATGCTTGATTCAAGGATGCCAATTCCAAAACAAAGAAGAAATCGTGCTCAAGAACAAAGGACAAGAATTGAGAATACCAATGATCAACAGAGACAAACAATCCCAAGGGTACCTAATCCTAATGCAGTAATACTTGAAGAAGCTTATGATAAACAAGTTATTGAGCAAGAGGTCGACTATATTCAAGAATAAATTATTGAATCTGTAGAGACAGATGGATGTGAGACATCCATGTACATATTTGAAGAAAATGAAGAAAATAATATCTCGCAGGACAATATTGTACAAACACGTGCACAATCAAATAAATTCAAACCAAAGGAAAATATAGAAAAAAGAAAAAGAAAAGGAGAAGAATAAATCAAGTGAGCGGCAAAGAATTGTAAATACTCCTTAGATTATTTATAATGTGGTCGATGATCTTAGTAAATTGAGAATCACTTTACCCTTCACATAAGTGGTAAAAATTCTGCAATAGAGAGAAAATATTCTCAAACTTTTAGATAATCCAAGTGAAAGAATGGAAGTTGTTATTGCAAATCCAAGGCGGAATTAGACCATATTAGAGGTTAAGTTGAGAGGCAGAGTTCTGCCCTTTTATATCTCGATTGAAAATCATGATGTTGTGCTTCACAATTGTTTGATAGATTCTGGAGCGACGAATAATATCATGTCCCTGGTAGTAATGGAAGCACTCAGTATGAGTTGTAACAAATATTATGAAACATGTGAAAGTATTTATGCAATCAATTCCATAAAACTTCCAGCCTATGGAGAAATCAAGGATTTTTATGCTTGGATTATTGTTTCTCCCCATATTATCATCGTTTTCACTATCATAGTGGTTTATCTTCCTCCGGCGTATGGAGTAGTCCTTAGAAGAGATTGGTCTTCAATGATCAATGGTTACATAATGAATGACGATAATTGCATGATGCTTCCAAACAAAGATGGGACAATGCTGAAAGTTCCTCGTGGCCCAAAAAAACATTTTCATTTAAAAAGAAATATATGAAATGATGAAAGATTATATAGACGCGTGTATTAGAAATTATGTTATACTTTATTTGGAACAATCAGAAAGTTTGAAACAAGAAGATAATTATTTTACCAAATACTGGAGAATGTCATTTGATAGCACATGCTCAAGCTCAAGGAGCGGAGTTGGAATTGTGCTTAAAAGTCCCAATAAAGTCATATATCCACATTCTATCAGATTGGAATTTCCATGTACCAACAATGAAGCAGAGTATGAAGCACTAATTCAAGGGATGATTCTAGCATTGGTGTAACACCCTATTTCCACCAGTCTGTAAATATAACTATATTGGCCAAGGAACTATGGCAAACTTAAAAGTGTGAATGTTTGATTCGATGGACCTTTGTATAAAAGGTCGATGAATGTAAATTCAGTTATTTTAATAGAAAATGGTTACGTGTTGCATGATTGTTGAAAGAGGGGATGTGCTAAGAGAAAACCACGAATGTTATGAAAGGTGGTGGAGGGGACNAATTGTTTGATAGATTCTGGAGCGACGAATAATATCATGTCCCTGGTAGTAATGGAAGCACTCAGTATGAGTTGTAACAAATATTATGAAACATGTGAAAGTATTTATGCAATCAATTCCATAAAACTTCCAGCCTATGGAGAAATCAAGGATTTTTATGCTTGGATTATTGTTTCTCCCCATATTATCATCGTTTTCACTATCATAGTGGTTTATCTTCCTCCGGCGTATGGAGTAGTCCTTAGAAGAGATTGGTCTTCAATGATCAATGGTTACATAATGAATGACGATAATTGCATGATGCTTCCAAACAAAGATGGGACAATGCTGAAAGTTCCTCGTGGCCCAAAAAAACATTTTCATTTAAAAAGAAATATATGAAATGATGAAAGATTATATAGACGCGTGTATTAGAAATTATGTTATACTTTATTTGGAACAATCAGAAAGTTTGAAACAAGAAGATAATTATTTTACCAAATACTGGAGAATGTCATTTGATAGCACATGCTCAAGCTCAAGGAGCGGAGTTGGAATTGTGCTTAAAAGTCCCAATAAAGTCATATATCCACATTCTATCAGATTGGAATTTCCATGTACCAACAATGAAGCAGAGTATGAAGCACTAATTCAAGGGATGATTCTAGCATTGGTGTAACACCCTATTTCCACCAGTCTGTAAATATAACTATATTGGCCAAGGAACTATGGCAAACTTAAAAGTGTGAATGTTTGATTCGATGGACCTTTGTATAAAAGGTCGATGAATGTAAATTCAGTTATTTTAATAGAAAATGGTTACGTGTTGCATGATTGTTGAAAGAGGGGATGTGCTAAGAGAAAACCACGAATGTTATGAAAGGTGGTGGAGGGGACCCGGAATGGTTGCGTTAACCTCCACCGAACTAGTACCATGCTAGAATTAATTGCTCAGATTAGAACAACCCTCTGACCCAGGAATGAATTGCAGTTGGGCTGGTAGGTGGAAAGACCTCCTCAAGAGTTAATGAGGGGATGGGGTAGACCGCCCATCCGTAAGGCTTTCAGACCTGACCATGGACTGGGAATTCGAGCCACACGCAATCTTGTTAAGGAAGGAAAGAAAGGAAGTGTGGTGGGCAGAGGAAGACCTGTGGAAAAAAATGCACAGACGAGAGCAAAAACTCTTGGCTTCGAGGAAGGACTGAAAGAGGAACAATGAGTTCTAATCACAGAAAATAGAGATTGAGCCAAGAGAAGGAGAGTAACCTTCGTCCTTATCTATTTCTGTATTGGGAGAAGGAGAATAACCTTCGTCCCTAACTTCCGTTGAGCTGGAAGTAAGAGATTGAATCTCAAATCATCGTGGCTTAAGCTCGGGGGCGGCCAGTGATAAATCCATTGGGAGTGACTGATCCTATGGTTGGGTGGAAACGAGCACCCCTTTCAGCAGTCGCATCACGCTCTATGGTTCTAATGAGTGTTTTCTTGCCTTATGCTTTGAATTGTAATTAATGGATGCATGTGAGTATTTACATGTCTATAAAGGGTTCTTTCTCTGTATTAAATGATTAAGTTATGAGTATGTGTTCGCTTCCTTGAGAACCTATATTTCTACTTGATTTTCCATATGCCCCAGTTTAATCACTCGAAGGCGCTTTCCCCAAGAATTTACATCACTGTTCTGGAGTCGGAGCAAGCCTCTAGGCATATCTACCAATTTGGTAACCTCACAAATTACTTTGCCTTGATTCGAAGCTTAAAGCTCTATGAGTTGGGAAGGTGTTCCCTTCAGACCAGTAGTCTAGGAGACTCTGAACTTGCACCTATTTCCCTAACCAAAAACCCGACTAAGAGCAGGGATCATAGCCTAAGAGTTACATGAAGATCCACGTGACCTGGGTCTAGGAACCTTGGAGCTGGTTGCTCCGAGATGTCAAATTCCACGATAGTCAAGTTGAACACTGCAATTGTTATGAATCGTCGATCTATGAACAGAGATCGAGGGTGGGGAATCGTTGTGGAGCACGAAGGTGAAAACAGCGGATGCGCTAGTTCAGGACCTGCAATTCACCCTTGTCGTTGATCTCGACGGGTTGGAATATAAACAATCTCGGTTAGTCTAGACTCGAGCGAGCACTTTCCAAATTGCGTAGGTCGAACTCTATGGTAAAGAGAACGCATGTTGGGGCCCCACAATTTCTGTGAACCATTGATCGTCATTGACCTTTGATCTAAGTTTGACGTGATCCCTAAAATGTAAGGAGCGCGTGGGACAACAAAATCTTCAAGGGGATCAAGATCATAAGAGATAGCGAGAGAGGAGACACTAGACGAGGGAACAAGCTCAGAAGAAGGTGCACAAACCAAAAAGGAAGTACAGAGAACATGACCTAAAGAACCAGAACGTGATCTTGATGTTGAGGAAGCATCTGATAAACCTCGCAGGGTCTCTATGACAGAGAGAGTCTCTCTGAGAGATGGCGTAAATTCCCTAGTGATATCATGGCTTGGCACGGGGGTGGCCAGAGTGCTAAGAATGAATGCCTATGATATGGTTGGGTGGAAAGGAATACACCCACAGTCAGTTAGTTGGATGCAACCTGTAATAGATAAGTATTCTCATACCCTATGTAATTGAGTTGTAACTATGCAATAAAGTTGGATATCCTGTGAATGACTCAAGGATATGCATGTGTGTTTAATGATTATATTGTATCTCTTTATTCTTGCTTAAATTATGTATTTAAGTAAGTATGGAATTGTCTGATTTGTATATGTAAATGTCAGAGCCCTGTGGTGGCTTAAGTGAAAATAAGTGGACTGTGAGTTCGTCGACCTTGGCCACAGTTTTCACGGGTGCACGTCGACACTCCCAGTTGCCCAGAGTCTCTGGGAGGACAGAGTCTATTAATATCAGGAGAGGTAGTGCCGATATGCACAGAGTCTCTATGAGGCGGGCATAGGTTAAGAACCTCTTAAGTCCTAGAGTTGAGGAATGTACATAAGGGGTGCATGGAAGAATTCTTCCAAGCATTACGTTCAAGAGAAAGAGAGAAAATCTCTTAAGCCTTTCAGAGCCAACAAAGCTTAGGAAGAATAGAGAGACTCAAGTATCAAAAGGGAATATCCTTTCGTTTGGAAGATGAACAGACAAGATCCGTTCGGGAGGGTCCAAGGTCTCTCATGACCGTTAGCTTTGAAGAAAGATCACAGGCGTTAACGCCTAGACTTCTTCAGTCTTCACAAGTTCGACGAATGTTGGTAATCATCATGAAGGGGATGGATCCTCTAAAATCTGAAACCCGAAGTCGCGATACGATCTGGACCGTAGATCCAAGGTCTATCGAGACCCACCTTGACCATCGGATCTGTGACTTCGGAGTTCATACGACAGGAGAATCGCGCGTTGGTGCGACTAAAACTCTGAAACTCGAAGTCACGATGTGACCTGGACCATTGGATCGAGGAAAGTTGTGGACCGTCGATCTGATGCGAGCGGATTTCAAGGATCAGGAATTGGGGAAAATAGGCAAGAAATCTTCCCACTTCGCGAAACATGAAGTCCCAATTCGCAAAGCGCCTTTTGATTAGGCCTATGGTCACAGCCTGAGGTCATATAAAGGAAGGGGCTAGCATGAAGAGCTAGCGCCTGTTGTTCAAATCCTTCAAAGGGACCAGGAAAGAGCCTATGGGTTTGGAAGAACCTGTAATATGAAGAAAGGGGAACCTAGAGAGAGTTGAGGAAAGTGAAATTTTTATGCCCCACCCCTTAAAAGAGCACTTAGGGGGTGGGTGTCTTACAAATTGGTATCAGAGCATGGTTACAACACTTGGCCTGCTTGGGCTCATGGACAAGTCGCTTAAAAACTCTATTTGGAGTACTTTTAAAAGAGTGACACTCTACCTTACCTCTTCCTTAAAAGTCTGGTTAAAAATGTTATTAAAGAAAAGAATGAAACTTTCTACTGTATGTGTGCATTTAAGAAATTGAACAGTGTATTGTTCATGAACTAATAGACTATTAGCTTACAATAAGTGTTTTTGTCAACACTCAAGCAGTTAGTAAATCATGGGAAAACTTCAAGAATAAATGATGGTGACATGTCATGAAGTGGGGGATGGCTCCCACAATAGAGACGAAGAATCTGACGAAAGGAGGGCGGTGGAAACCCCTCCAGATCTAGTCAAAACTCTAAGGAGTCTTAGGGCCTAATTACAAAGTTGCAAGGCTCACAATGAGAGATTGATAAAGGAGCAAGAAAAACAAACATAAATTAATGCAGTCTTGTTGCAGAGCTTGTCCGACATACAGAGGCAACTACAGCATGAACCCGCAACCAGTCATGTGGACTAACGACATAAGAAGAGAAGTCAATGTCCACCTGATATTCGAAAACATGACTCCATAAGTGACCACACTAGGAGAAGCACCTCGAAGAAGGCCCAACCTAGAGGCAGGGGACACTCGCCGGTAGAGTCCTCTAGAAAGGAAGCTGGCAAATTTGAAGGATCTTCTAGTAGCAGAGCAAGCTCACATTCTCAAAGGAAAGGAAAGACACAAAAGTGTTCCAAAAATCATGATCCTGAAGAATTCAAGAAAGCCAAACCATCCTCTTTCAATGGAGAGATTAGGAAGGGAGAAGAGGATGAAGTTTGGCTGCTTGGTTTAAAGAAATACTTCAGAGTCCATGACTGCTCTGAAAACTTGAAGGCTCAAATAGCCATCTTTAACCTAAATGGAAAGGCTTCCATTTGGTGGGAAGACCTTAGGAATGTGAAAGGAGTCCATGAGAAGGACATGTCATGGAAACAGTTTGAGAAATACTTTAGGAAGCAGTATCTGTTAGAGAAACACATGGATGGGAAGACTAAGGAATTCTATGAACTCGGGCTGGGGCAGCTCACCATAGATGAATTTGTCAATAAATTCCTTGAACTACTGAGGTAGGTACCCTACATAAAAGATGAAAAAGTAAAAATGCAGCAGTTCATTAATGGGTTACCTTAGACCTACCGGGACAGGATTGATTTTTATGAACCAAAGACCTTAGAAGAAACTATCTGGAAAGCGAGGTATTGTTATGAACGGTTTGGGAGTAAGACAAGACCTCTCGAGGACTGGAAGAAGAGGAGTAGTTCGGGATTCCAGAAGAAGGGGTTTAAATCCTCAAGATTTAAGAACTATGGAAAAGATTCTAGAAGGAGCCTTCCTACTAGAAGTGTATATCAAAAAAAATTCCCCTCTCAAAGTGGAAATAAACCTTTTAAGACAGTCCTAGAAAAGACGGATAACCTAAAGAAGGAACCCTTAAAATGTTGGGGTTGTGGAGAAGATCATCGATTGAGGGACTGCCCACATAGACAAAAGAACAGTAAGAGAATCTACAATATCCAAGAAGCTACCACCGTCTATGATGTGGCTAGGAGCATGCCACGAATCTATGCAGCCTTGGACAATAATCATGTCGACCACCAATCTTCAATAGTGGAGCTGGAAGGTATGATCGCCAACCATCTAGTTTCTATTTTAATTGACCCGGGTTCTAATTTGAGTTATGTGGCCCCTCGGATTGTTGATAAGTGTAAACTGCAACCAATTAGACATGTTAAACCATGGTTGGTGCGATTAGCCACTGGGACCAAAAGAAAGGTGGTAGAGGTCATACCAGCTTGTCAATTCATCATGGGTGGATTTCCCACCCGAGCAACCCTTAACATACTTCCCCTGGATATTATGACTTGTTGATTGGTATGGATTGGTTGGATGCTTATAAAACTAAATTGGACTGCTATCATAAAACTTTAGAATGTGTAAATGAAGAAGGGAGAAAAAACGATCCTCCAAGGGATTCAAAAGCCTGTCTCAGTGAGACAAATATCAGCCCTTCAAATGAAAAAGTATTGCAGAAAGGGGTGTTCCTTATATGCCACACAAGTACTGAAATCTGTTGAGAATGAAAAACTAAACCTAGAGGACCACCCCATATTAAGAGAATACAAGGACGTGTTCCCAAAAGAGGTACCAGGTCTACCTTTGAGAAGGGATATCGACTTCTCGATAGAACTTACACCAGGAGCAATACCAGCATCTAAAACGCCATATAGAATGAGCACACCAGAGATGGTTGAGCTCAAGCTACAGCTAAAGGAGATGATGGACAAATGCTACATCTGACCCAGTGTATCTCTATGGGGATCACCCGTCCTGTTTGTGAAAAACAAAGATGGCACACTCCGACTGTGCATAGATTACAGAAAACTCAATAAGACAACCATAAAGAACAAGTACCCCTTACCAAGAATCGATGACCTGTTCAACCAATTGGGAGATGCTTCCATCTTCTCGAAGAACGACTTAAGGTCTGGCTACCATCAAGTCTAGATTAAGGATGAAGACATCCATAAAACAACCTTCGGGACGAGGTATGGTCACTATGAATTTGTGGTGGTGTCATTTGGGTTAACCAATGCCCCTACCACTCTTATGTGCTTGATGAATAATGTACTCAGTAAATTTCTGGACAAATTTGTATTGGTTTTCATTGATGATATCCTAATCTACTTCAAGAAAAGGGAGGAGCATGAAGAACATCTTAGACTCATACTTTAAGTACTAAGAGAGCATCAGCTCTATGCTAAGTTTAGCAAGTGCAACTTCTTTCAGAAGTAAGTCCATTACCTAGGTCATGTCATTTCTAAGGAAGGGGTGGTAGTGGACCTCGATAAGATCAGGTCTATTATGGAATGGCCTACCCCAAAGGATGTATCAGATATCAGATCCTTCATGGGCTTAGCAGGATACTATAGAAGGTTCATAAAAGGGTTTTCCAAGATTGGTTGTCCAATCACTACCCTTCAGAAAAAGGGGATCAAATTCATTTGGACATCAAAATGTGAAGAAAGATTTCAGGAACTAAAATACTTCCTGACCCATGCACCCATGCTAAAGATTGCAAACCAAGATAATGATTTCCCTGTGTGTACAGATGCCTGCAAGGAAGGACTCGGAGGATTCCTTATGCAAGAGGGACGTGTAATTTTCTACGCGTCCCAGAAATTAAATGATCATGAGATCAATTATGTGACCCATGACTTAGAGTTGGTTGCCATGGTACATGCTTTAAAAATGTGGAGGCACTACCTCTTGGGAAGGAGATTTGTGCTTATGACATACCATTGTGGTTTGAGGCACCTGTTTGATCAACCGAAACTCAACGCCAGGCAAGCTAGGTGGATGGTTCTCCTAGGTGAATTCGATTTCAAAATCAAACACATAAAAGGAAAGGAAAATAGGGTGGTCGGTGCCCTTAGCAGAAGTATAAAAACGATTCATCTAGCAGCAGTAAGCACCTGTGAAACGAATGTCAGGGAAAGAGTCAGAAATGCACAAGAGACAGATGTATTCTTCAAGACCATGACTTCATACCTAAGGCAAGAGCCTACAGGGCTAAAGTATGAAGGCTACCAGATGCTCGAGGAAGGGTTGTTGACTTACAAAAACAGATTGTATATTCCAAACTATGACGACTTCAATAGGTTCATAATGGATGAACTACATAAGAGACCATATATTGGTCACCCATGATATCAAAAGATGATCACGACCACTAGGAAACAATTCTATTGGCCTGGATTGAAGAAAGACATAGCTAACTATATACTTAAGTGCCTAGAATGCCAACAAGTTAAGGCAGAACACTGACATCCAGCAGGAATGTTACAACCCCTACCAATCCCAGAATGGAAATGGGAAAACATCTCCATGGATTTCATCACCGGATTACCAAAGTCGACCAAGCAAAATGATGTCATCATGGTTGTGGTGGACAAACTGAGTAAGTCTTCCCATTTAGTACCTGTCAAATCAACCTACAAATCCATAGATATTGCCAACATCTTCATGAAGGAGATATTTAGACTGCATGGCATTCCCAAAGAAATTGTATCTGATCGAGATACCAAATTCACTTCAAGCTTTTGGAAATCCCTAATGGATGGTTCTGAGACAAAATTGTTGTTCAGCACAGCTTATCACCCTCAAACTGATGGACAGACAGAAAGAGTGAACCAAATAGTAGAATACATGCTAAGGATGCATGTAATGCATCAGCCTAAGAAGTGGGAAGACTATCTACCATTGGTAGAGTTTGCCTACAATAACGATTATCAGGAATCCTTGAAGATGAGCCCTTTTGAAGCCCTCTACAGTAGACAGTGCAAGATTCCAATCAGTTGGAATAATCTAGTGGACAGAATTACAATTAGACCCGACGTGCTGAAAAAATGGAACAACAAGTAATTCAGATAAAGCAAAATATGAAGATTGCTCGGGATAGACAGAAAAGTTATGCCGACAGGAAAAGAACTCCCCGAGAGTTCAAGACTGGAGACCATGTCTATCTCAGAGTTAGACCCAAGAAGAGTTCCTTGAGAATGGGATCCTGTGCCAAATTGGCACCTTGGTATTGTGGACCCTTTGAAGCCTTAGATAGAGTGGGACTTGTATCCTATAGGATAGCACTTCCTCCCACTGTAAAGGCACATAATGTTTTTCATGTTTCATTATTGAAGAAATATGTACATGATGCTAATCATATAATTGATTGGTCTGTGATCTAGGTGGAGCTGGAGGGAGAATTCCTGCCAGAACCCCAATGCATATTAGACAGGAAGGAAAACTCACTCATGAACCGAACCATTGCACAGGTCAAGGTGCAGTGGAAACACTTTGGCCCAGATTAGGCTACGTGGGAAATGGAGGATGCCATTATGTAGGCACATCCAATTTTGTTTACTCCTGTGCATGCATGTCATGTCGACAAATAGAACATCAAGAACGATGTTCCTTTAAGGGGGAGGGAATTGTAACACCCTGTTTCCCCCAATCTTTAAATATCACTATATTGGCCAAGGAACTATGGAAAACCTAAAAGTGTGAATGTTTGATTCGATGGACTTTTGTATAAAAGGTCGATGAATGTAAATTATGTTATTTTAATAGAAAATGGTTACATGTTGCATGACTGCTAAAAGAGGGGATGTGCTAAGAGAAAACCAAGAATGTTATGAAAGGTGGTGGAGGGGACCTGGAATGGTTGTGTTAACTTCCACCGAACCAGTACCATGTTGGAATTAATTTCTCATATTAGAACAACCCTCTGACCCAAGAATGAATTGCAGTTGGGATGGTAGGTGGGAAGACCTCCTCAAGAGTTAATGAGGGGATGGGGAACACCGCCCATCCGTAAGGCTTCCAGACCCAACCACGGACTGGTAATTCGAGCCACACGCAATCTTGTTGAGGAAGGAAGGAAAGGAAGTGTGGTGGGCAGAGGAAGACCTGCAGAAAAAAATGCAGAGATGAGAGTGGAAACTCTCGGGTCTGAGGAAGGACTGAAAGAGGAACAATGAGTTATGATCACAGAAAATAGAGATTCATCCAGGAGAAGGAGAGTAACCTTCATCCTTATTTATTTCTCTATTGGGAGAAGGAGAGTAACCTTCGTCCCTAACTTCCGTTGAGCTGGAAGTAAGAGATTGAATCTCAAAGCATCGTGGCTTAAGCTTGGGGGTGGCCAATGATAAATCCATTGAGAGTGATTGAGCCTATGGTTGGGTGGAAATGAGCACCCCTTTTAGTAGTCACATCATGCTCTATGGTTCTTATAAGTGTTTTATGTTGGGAGATTGGTTGTTGTCATTGATGTCAACCCTAGTCATGGGTTTTGGACCGCAAGATTGATGAAGGTATTTGGACATGAAGGACAATGCACATTCAGATAAAAACACCCATGGATGGATAGTATACATCACATTGTTTCTAGTGGTATGTGGCACGTCACGTGGATCCTCATGGTTGAGGAGAAAATAATTTTTGAAGATGACAAAGTGAATTGAAGAAGGAAGTACATGTAGGCCCTGAAGATAATTATAGAAAAGAATTACAAAATAAGAAAGTGTCAAGTCAGCCCTAATGTTAAAAGGAAGTGACATAAATGGTATAAATAAATATCATTATACATTCATTTGAAACATAAGTCGAATTTCAGAGGAAATCAGAAGTAAAGAAGGCCGGATTTCAAGGGAGGATGAAGTCTTTTGGTGATGTGTTCTAAGGTATGTTAGTTTCAGGTCATCTTACCATTTTCGCTATAAAAAAAATTCTAGAACGATTCAGATGGTGAAATTGCTATGGTATTTATAAGACATATCAAGGTACATGTGGTAAAATTTTCAGCTATTGATTCACTATAATTATGGAGATACGCTCTGTGGAAGATAGGGTTTTTGACCAGTCCTGAAGCTAGTCAATAAACAGGTGTTCCGGGTAAAACAGACATAACGTCTTCATAGAGAATCCAATTGAAGTGGGACAAATTGAATTGGAAATCATACGGACTGTATTTTCTTGTGTGAGAGTTTCATAATCTTATGTTAAATATTGAGCGCAGGGCATTCTGTACAAGTTCGGTCTCCTGAATAAACCAGAATTGAACAAGGTCTACCATTCTCTCTATAACTTCTTTTTGGGGAGGATTAAAGGAGTGAAACTTGGAGAAGTTTCAGAGAATAAATTGAGTAATATTATCTACAGGATCAGAGTATTCCAAGAATTGAAGAAATTGAAGAAGTCTCAAGAAGCATTATCAGGTTCTATGTGATGGTTGGTTGATGGTGATGATTTAATGTAAAGTTTTATTATCTCTCATATATTCTTAGGTGGAAGGAAGGGCAAGGATGGAGAGTTCAAATATCTCTTGATATTGGAGGATTGTATCTTCCTCTTGGAGGTTTATCCCTCCCTTTACATTTGGAAGTTGTAGCTACCTTTGGAAGTCATTACTTCCCTTGAACAATAACTATTGATTAT
>ML795735.1:126152-136251 GCA_009831015.1 Picea engelmannii | reverse complement strand
AATCTCTCTTGATATTGGAGGATTGTATCTTCCTCTTGGAGGTTTATCCCTCCCTTTACATTTGGAAGTTGTAGCTACCTTTGGAAGTCATTACTTCCCTTGAACAATAACTATTGATTATTTCTCATATATTGTGCACGGTGGATTGTGGTGTATTGGTGTAACTCTTCATTGCTCATTGGATATAATTGAATGGTTTAATATAAGTTGAAAAAGGTTTTAAATTGTACTTGATATTGATTCACCCCCCTCTCAGTATCAACATTTTCTTGCCTTATGCTCTGAATTGTAATTAATGGATGCATGTGAGTATTTACATGTCTATAAAGGGTTCTTTGTCTGTATTAAATGATTAAATTATGAGTATGTGTTTGCTCCCTTGAGAACCTATATTTATACTTGATTTTCCATACGCCCCAGTTTAATCACTCAAAGGCGCTTTCCCCAGGAATTTACATCACCGTTTCGGAGTTGGAGCAAGCTTCTGGGCATATCTATCGATTTGGTAACCTCACAAGTTACTTTTCCTTGATTCAGAGCTTAAAGATCTGCAATTTGGGAAGGTTTTCCCTTCAGACCGGTAGTCTAGGAGACTCTGAAATTGTGCCTATTTCCTTAACCAAAAACCCGACTAAGAGTGGGGATCATAGCCCAAGAGTTATATGAAGATCCACGTGACCTGGTTCTAGGAACCTTGGAGCTCGAGGCTATGAGATGTTAAATTGCACGATAGTCAAGTTGAACCCCGCAATTGTTATGAACCATCAATCTATGAATGGAGATCGAGGGTGGGGAATCACTGTGGAGCGCGAAGGTGAAAATAGCGGGTGCGCTAGTTCGCGGCCCGGAATTCACCCTTTTCGTTAATCTCAACAGGCTGGAAGATCAATGATCTCAGTTAGTCTAGAATCGAGCGAGCACTTTCCAGATTGTGGAGATCAAACTCTCTGGTAAAGAGCATGCATGTTGGGGCCCCGCAATTTCTGTGAACTGTCGATCGTCGTTGGCCTTCTATCTGAGTTTGACACGATCCCTGAAACACAAGGAGTGTATGGGATGGCGAAATATTCAAGGGGATCAAGCTCAGAAGAGTTAGCAAGAGAGGAGACACCAGACGAGGGCGCAAGCTCGGAAGGAGGTGTGTGAACCAAAAAGGAAGTGTAGAGAACTTGACCTGAAGAACCAGAACGCGAGCTTGATGCTGAGGAAGCATCTAATAAACCTCACAGGGTCCCTATGACAAAGAGAGTCTCTCTGAGAGATGGCGTAAATTCCCTAGTGATATCATGGCTTGGCACGAGAGTGGCCAGAGTGATAAGAATGAATGCCTCTGAGCCTATGGTTGGGTGGAAAGGCACACACCCATAGTCAGTTAGTTGGCTGCAACCTGTAATAGATAAGTATTCTCATACCTTGTGTAATTGAGTTGTAACTATGTAATAAAGTTGGATATCCTGTGAATAACTCAGGGATATGCATGTGTGTTTAATGATTATACTGTATCTCTTTATTCTTGCTTAAATTGTGTATTTAAGTAAGTATGGAATTGTCTGATTTGTATATGTAAATGCCTGAGCCCTGTGGTGGCTTAAGTGAAAATAAGAGGACTGTGAGTTCATCGACCTTGGCCATGGTTTTCATGGGTGCACGTCGACACTCCCCGTTGCCCAAAGTCTCTAGGAGGATGGAGTTTGTTAAGCTCGGGAGAGGTAGTGCTAATATGCACGGAATCTCTATGAGGCGGGTAGAGGTCAAGAACCTCTTAAGTCCTAGAGTTGAGGAATGTACGTAAGGGGTGCGTCGAAGAATTCTTCCAAGCATTGTGTTCAAGAGAAAGAGCACAAAGCTCTTAAGCCTTTCAGAGCCAACAAATCCTAGGAAGAATAGTGAGACTCAAGTATCAAAAGGGAATATCCTTTCGTTTGTAAGATGAACGAACAAGATCCATTTGGGAGGTTTCAAGTTCTATCATGACCGTTAGATTTGAAGAAGGAGCACAGGTGTTAATGCCTCAACTCCTTCAGTCTTTGCAAGTTCAATGAATGTTGGTAATCATCGTGAAGGGAATGGATCCTCTGATATCCGAAACCCGGAGTCGTGATGTGATCTAGACCGTAGATCCAAGGATCTATCGGGACCCACCTTGACCGTCAAATCTGTGAGTTCGAAGTTCGTGAGACGGGAGAATCACGCGTTGGTGCGACTAAAACTCTGAAACCCAAAGTCACGATGTGACCTAGATCATTGGATCAAGGAAAGTCGTGGACCGTCGATCTGACGCGAGCGGATTTCTGAGATCGGGAATCGAGGAAAAGAGGCAAGAAATCTTCCCACTTCGCGAAACGCGAAATCCCGAAACGCAAAGTTTCGATTCGCGAAGAGGTGAGCTAACTTTTGAGTTCGTGAAGTGCGAAGTCCCGAAACGTTCGAAAGTGGGCCCCAAGTCATAGTTGGAGGTCACATTAGTGGAGAATAAGGGAAGGAGCTAGCGCTCGCTAGGCTCTAGTTCATAATTCGGGAAGTCGGGTGACTCACAGCAGAATACCCGAAGTCACAGCCTGAGGTCATATGAAGGAAGGGGCTAGCATGAAGAGCTAGCGCATGTTGTTCAAATCCTTCAAAGGGGCCAGGAAAGAGCTCGCGGGTTTGGAAGAACGTGCAATATGAAGAAAGGGGAACCTAGAAAGAGTTAAGGAAAGCGAAATTTTGATGCCCCACCCCTTAAAAGAGCACTTAGGGGTCGGTTGTGTTACAATTGGAGATGAACATTGAAAAATTAATTATAACCGATGACTTTGAATTGGTTATAAATCAAGTCATCCAAAGATATAAGATCAAGAAATAAAAAATCAAGTTGTATGTCAAAAGAGTAAATGAATTGATGGAGGCTTTTTGTTCATTTAATATATCTTTTGTCCCCAGAGAGAAAAATCAAAAGGCAAATTCTCTCGCACTTGTTGCTTCATTATTTAATCCAGAGGATATTCAAAGCAAAAGTTCATTTCAAATCAAAAGAATTTTCAGACCTTCGGTGCTCGACAATCAAGAATACCTTCAGGTATTTGAAAATGATGAAGAATTGAATGATTTCTTGGCCAATGAAAATGATTACAAGGAGAATGATAGTAGTGTTTCCCCTGTTCCAAAGGACTGTGTAAAATCATAATATATTTTTACAAGAGATGATCAAGCAAATAATCTCAAAGAAGAAGTATCAACTCGAAAGGTACAAGAAACAAGGAAAATAAATATTGGAACTGAGGATTCCCCAAAATATGTGAATCTTGGGATTGATTGCACATTAGAGGAGATTGACCAATATACTACATTATTTAAATAATACTATGATGTATTTGCATGGAGTTATGATGGTCTCGAGACATATGACAAATCCATATTCCAACATATAATACCATTGAGAGAAGGGGCAAAGCCTTTTAAGAAGAAAATTAGAATGATGAATCCCAAATTGAATCCATTGGTAAAAGTGGAGTTGGAGAGATTAAAAAATGTTGGAATTATATATCCCATTAGACATTCAAATTGGCTCTCAAATCCAGTAGTGGTGACGAAAAAGACTGGAAAAATTAGAATGTGTGTTGATTTCATAGATTTGAATAAAGCAAACATCAAAGACAATTATCCTCTACTTAACATGGATTTTTTTCTTCAATGAGTTACTGGATCAACTTGTATGACTATGTTAGACGGTTTTTCAGGGTATAGTCAAGTATTGGTGGCAGAGGAGGACAAGTCCAAGACTGCTTTTATAACACCTTGGGAGACATACGCTTATGCTCGTATGCCCTTTGGTTTAAAGACCGTTGGAGCTACTTTTTAAAGGGCCATGGATCATGCATTCAAATATTTGATAGGGATATTTGTGGTTGATTATCAAGATGATCTTACCGTCCATTCCAAGACAAGGGAAGAACACATTCATCATTTGAGGCAAGTTTTTGAAAAGTGTAGATTATATAGGATCTCTCTTAATTTGAATAAATTTTTATTTGTTCTATCCGAAGGAAAATTGTTGGGACATATAGTCAGTAAAGAAGGAATTTACATCGATCCTGAAAGAATAAGAGCCATTAATGAATTGAATCCTCCATCTTCAAAGAAAGGGGTGCAATCATTTTTCGAAAAGATAAACTTTGTGAGAAGATTTGTCCCTGATTATACAAGCATTGTCAAGCCAATCAATTTATTGTTGAAAAAAAACCGGAGTTTTGAATGGACTTCAGATACTCATAATGTGTTTAACAAGATTAAATGAGAAATCACCACAGCGCCTGTGCTTATGAGTCCATATTTTAAAAGATATTTTATTTTGTATTATTTTGCTAAAAAAGGGGTTGTGGCTTCAGTCCTTACAGAACATAAATTCTAAAGGGGAAGAATTACTAATAATCTTCATGAGTAAAACCCTTCATGATTATGAGATAAAATATTCAGAATTGGAGAAGCATGCACTCTCTCTTGTTAAGGAAATAGCAAAGTTTTCGGACTTCTATTTCGAACTCCCATGTTATAGCATATGTTCCATCTTCTCTAGTAAAGATGATCCTTAACCAACAATTGGGAGAGGAAAAGTGGGAAAATTGGCTAGCCAAGATTCAAGAATATGATATTGAGATCAAACCTTTAAAGGTAGTTAAAGGACAAGGATTGTGCAAGCTCACTACAGATAATGATGCATTGAATGGGGTGGTCTCAATTTCAGTAGGAAAACCTATGTTGAATTTCGAATGGTACAAAGACATCATTTTTATCTAAGATCTGGACATTTCCCAATCAGTATGACTCCCAAAGAAAAAAAGAGCTCTAAAAATGAAATCCAATCAATATGTATTATTTGCAGAGATATTGTTAGGAAGAAATTATGATGGTATGTTATTGAGGTGTGTAGATGAAATGAAGGCTCAAGAATTGATAAAGGAATTTCATGAAGGTATATGTGGAGGACATTTTGCACCAACCACTACTTCCCATAGAATATTAATAACTGGGTATCATTGGCCATCAATTTTTAAGGATTCATATGCAATGGTGAGGAAATGCATTTTCCTGTAAAAAAAATCTCAGGAAAGATGAAGAGGTTTGTAATGCATTTGCAACATATATTTGTCGAATAACCATTTTCACAATGAGGACTAGATGTCATTGGGCCAATAAATCTGAAATCAAGTAAAGGACATGTATACATTCTCACTGCCACAAATTATTTTACAAAATGGTAGGAAGCTTTGGCATTAAAATGGGTTGATTCTGAAGAATTGATCAAGTTTCTTAAAGATAATATTTTATCAAGGTTTAGGGTACCGAAAAATTTCATCACTAATAATGGGTCAATCTTCATTGGATCAAATTTTACCAATTTATGTGGGGAATATGGTATTGTAATGGGGCAATCATCAAATTACTATCCTCAAGGAAATGGACTTGTTGAATCAATGAACAAAAATTGATTCAAATTCTAAAGAAGACAATTGATCAAAATCAAAAGAACTAGAATTTAAAATTGATCGATGCTTTGTGGGAAAGCAAGATGACACCAAAGGCTAGCACTGGAATATCCCCTTATGCATTGGTTTTTGGAAAAGAAGCAAAAGTGTCACTTAGTATTGAATTGACTGCTCTGACTTACGCGGTAAATATTGAAGATACAAAAGATTCTCCTCCTCTTCAAAATAGATTGAATTAGTTGTTAAATCTAGAATAAGAGAGAGTTGAAGCATTAAAAAAAATATGTCAGAGGCAACAAAATGTCAAGAACTATTTTGATCAAAGTGCGACAATAAATATTTTTCAAAAAGGTGAACTAGTACTACTCTGGAACAAAGGAAAAGAAAAACCCTCAATGCTTACAAAGTTTGAAGCACTCTGGATCAGGCCCTTTCTCATTGAAAAGATTTTAAGTTTCAACTCCTACATGCTCAAGGATACAAAAGGAAAAATTTTAATGTTTCCTGTCAATGGGCAACATTTGAAGAGTTTCTTTGCTTGAATTTTTTCTTCTCGCTTGTACATAATTTATTTTCTTTGTTTTGTATATTATCACTTCCTAAACTCCATTACTCAACTAATAAGACATTTGGTCTCGAGATTCTGGATTCTTGACAACCTGCAGGGGGTTATCATCCCATAGTTGGAGCCATTTGTTGAACCTCATAAGTCCTTCTTTCTTTTTTCATTACTTTGCACTTGTATTTTTTCTAAGTATGTTTCCCTTCTAGAATTTTCATTGTCATGTCTTACCTCCACGACTTATGATTTTTCCATACTTATGTCATTTTGTTATATTCATGGGTTTGCGGACTCATGGCCTATCACTTTTCTTCCTTGAACCTCTTCCCAACACTTAGTTTATTTTTCATTCACGAACTCATAATTTTTTTTTTGTGTATCCCCGTCTTCACAAGTTCGTCTAACAAGTATCAATACCTAGTCATTTTTCTTATCACAATGGACTCGCAGACTCACATTATCATTTGAAATCTTCCACTCTGCCACCCCGCCATGACGTGTCCTTTCTCTTTCACAGTTCTTGAGTCATATTAAATGTTAATTTTACAAACTCAACTACTAAATTGAATTCTGAAAAGGTCATTATTAATGATGTTTCTATCGAGGTAAATCACGTTTATTTTAGGTTAATGATTTCATCAAGGATATAACTTAATGATTATTTCATTGTTCTGGGTGGCATTACGGAGAAGCTTGTCAACCTATTGAAGATGGCCGAAAGAAAACAACATTTATGTGGGGAAACCTTGAATCTATTCGCCAGAGAAGATCACAATTATCAGTGGTCGAGGGCATATTGGTATTATTCAATGTTGCCATATAAAGATAATAATAAGGTTTGGACATCATGAATATCTCTCGTTGGTTGTGTCCCTGAGTTTTTTGAGTGCAAATATATTTTCACCTAGTGGATAATAAATTTGTCCAAAATAGGAGAACAGTTCCACTACAAAGCGACTCCCATGTTTCATTGGTGCCTTCAATTTTCAAAAAAATGTTAAGACTACCAGAGCCAAACTTAACATACAAAGGAGAAGAAGCCATAAATTTTCTTAGAGGGAAAAATAATGGAATAGAACTCCTACAGGAATATTTACAAGATCCTACTACAATGCCAAAAGACTTATCCAGAATCCATGTTAGTTATTTAAAGGACCCTTATCGAGAAATTGCTTGGTGATTTACTAGAGTTACTGGTCAGGATTCTACGAAAACTATTCCCTGACTGGCACTATATATTTTACATTTTACAATTCATGAGAATGTTGTTTTTGATTGGGCAAAGATCATATCGAATGAAATTTCTGCACAGTTAATGAATTTTAGAAGTGTGAAAAAGTTTTGTATTATATCTTATCTAATATTTTCTATCACACACTATCATATTTTTAAAGGTTTGTGTGTTGGAAAAGGGGTAAACTCAAAAATCGACCCTATGACTATGTGGTATCAAGCTCTTTGGAGGCAAAAAGTTATCCATTATTTTTATGAAGTTCACAATGATTTTGTGTCTAAATTTAAGAAATTACTCTTTGGAAAATACACTTCCAGGATTTCGTTGGAAGCATCCACTTTTTTGAATAAAAAAGCAATATTGGAGAAAATGGATAATTACAACATCATTAGGATATATTGTTCTTGTGAAAAACCTATATATCTCCCTTATTATGTGTTGAATAAGTTATTTATCATAGAGGTGGCGAGGAAGTACGAGTTTTGGTTTCATGTTTTTTATGAAAGAAGGAAAACACGATTTATTTCTCTGCCTTGGAGAGTTGGTGAAACTCTCTTGAGAGGAATTTCCAAAATTGATGAATATGCCTCTTACTTTGACCAATTTAATTTGAAGTTTGCAAAAGAAATCAAAGGGTTTGACCCTAACCATCTTTTTTATAATCACATGGTATCAGTCAGGCTCAACCCAACAATGATCAATACAGTCACATTTGGGGAGGAAGAGGGCGATAGTCATGACCCTCATGTTCAAGGTGTTGATAAAAATTCTAGTGACATAGAGACAATCGTGGGCAGTAAAAAACATTATAAACAAAGAGGGAAACCCTCAAGTGAAATAAACGCTCAGTCACCTGTTGTTTCTCACAAAATCCTTTTACCTAAAGTAAAGGCTCAGTTTGCAACTGCACAACAAAGAAAACCCTCAAGTAACAATTAAGGTGATGATGGAGAAAGAAATCATCCTCAAGAAAGTTTAGAAAACCCCCATAAATTAACAGTGAAAAGGAAAAGGGTTAATTCTCAGCAAGAGGGAGAAGAACAAAACGCACCTGAAAATAATATTTTGCTTGATGATATGGATTTAAATGTTGACATAGAAAATATCTTATTTCCAGATGAAGAAGAACACACCCAATAAAATGTACAATCCATTGCATTGGTTTTTCAAGATGAAGTCTTCTCTGATAAAGAGACATTTTATGTACATAATGTTTTATTTGATAAGTCTTCAAAGAAATTGACTTTTGAAAGAACCTCGAAGAATAAGAAGGGAAAGTCACAGTCCACTATTGATACTAAAAACATGTTGTCGTCAAAATTATACTCAATTCATAGGGTCATGGGGGATGCATTAGATGTTTCAATAACTAATATGGAAGAAAAAAATCACAGGCTTAAAGAGATAGTCAAAGAATTGGAGGCAACTCTCATGCCCCCACCCATATTGGCTACCCCAGTCGCCATGATACAACCTGAAAGAACTCTTCAAGGAACTCCATAGTCAAATCTAAGAGTAAAAGGAATTTCAAACTTAATCATTGATACTCAACACTTTGTTGAAAAGAATATAAAGAAAATATTGTTGCTTATTCTAGATTTATGGGACTTGGCAAAAAGTTTTTCTGCTCTCGGGCTCATAATTCAAAACACTAAAGAATACTTAAATGCAGAATTGAATAATGATGAAGGATTCTTCAAAGATGGAGTTGCTATGTTTATATCAAAGGTCTCGGTAATGACAGATCATAGAAGAAAACATGAAGATTTTCCCTCCTAGAGCCGTATGAAACAATTAAAGGCATGTTGGATTGAAAGAATTAATACATTAAAGGGGTTGTTAAATCAATCAAAAGAATTATCACAGAAGAAGTTTGAGGCATACTCAAAGATTATTGGTTTGGATATTGTGGGAACCACTATTGAAGTTCCAGATCCAAGCTTAATATCAAATTCAATGATAATGAGCAGAGAGCAATTTGAAGAGCAAGTCGAAAATTTGAAGAAATCATTGACCGAAAAATTTAATAATATGGTTGAGTATACATGTGATGACATTGATAATTGGCTTGTTGAGTACACAAATAAAAATGAGGACATTGAAAATATATTTCAAAATTTATCTATTGACCATAGAGAAATTAAGAGTGAATTGTTAAATATAGAAGTAAAGCAAGAAGTAATCGTTGCCCCATTAAGGGAATATATTCATGAATGGTTAAACAAGGTTATAACCAAGATTTATGAATTTCCAACAGAAGCAGTTACAATCGACCACTTAACTGTGAATGGAAAAGATATAACGGGCGCATCAACAAGCAAATGAAAGAGATAGATTCCATCACAATAAGTCCATACTTATTACATACCTTCTTCCTTATCAAATTTCATACAATTATATTTATTCTTTCATTGGAAAAGTATAATCGAATTCTGATAACTTCCTCCTTGTCTTCTTTCCAAATCTTGTTGTTCGTGTTGCACTCCATGTTCTTCTCTTCATCAAATTTCTTGTAAATAATTTTATGGTCCACGGGAGCCCCAATCCCAGTTCATTAATGGACAAACGCCTTTAAATTTCAAGTATTGTAACATAGATTATCATTTTTTAGAAATTCCAGAGAACTAAGTCGAGATCGGTTTTGATTGTATTTTATAACTTTGAGTTCTGAGTATAAGATATTTGAAGTCAGTCTATCAGGGGCGATTCAAGGGAGATCAAATGCAGATCCAACTTTCTATTCATTTGTGGATCTGGGTGGTCTTGGGGGGCGGTGGTTATCCACCACAGATCCTCTCTTCTTGAAAATACATACATCATTTATCAGTGTATGGATGG
>ML795735.1:111951-124141 GCA_009831015.1 Picea engelmannii | reverse complement strand
TAGTATTAATTAACCATTCTTTTCAATTTATTATCGAAATTTTCATGTATTCACACTTTCTCTTCTTTAACCGATTTCCTACCTTCCTAAATCCTTTGATTTTTAATTATTTAATTTTTTTATTAATTATTATTAACTATATTATTATTGATTAACTATTCTCTTACATTTAACTTTTTAACAATAACAAAATAACTCCCCTTTTTTTCACAACGACTATGTCTATCCTTTGCCCTAACGGTCATATTATCTTCACCTTTATATACCCCCTACCCCAACACTCTTTTCATACACATTACTTCAATAGTCCTTGATGATGGGTGGAGTGTCACTCGAAACGTTGGACGTTTCAAAAACTCCATACACAGTTTATTTCCAAGATTACAAACAACATTCTCTCACTTGTTGTTTTCTTTGCATACAGGGGGTCACATGATTAAATAGTCAACAATCCAGGGCAGTAATGCACATTGTTTCTCTACACCATGAGAACTTCTCGGTGCTCACAGACTTTGTCAATGAATTTGTAACATTCTTCAAAGTGTCAACCTTTTCTCGCAACACCTTGTCTTCAACCATGTCTCTCACAAAGTGATACTGGACATCAATATGTTTTGTCTTTGAATGATAAGTTGGGTTCTTAGCCAAGAATATTGTGCTATGATTGTCGCAATCTAATCTTACTACTTGTTGTACCAACCCAATACCTAAACATAATCTTTGTAACCATATTGCTTCCATGCATGCACTAGTGGTTGTCATGTATTAAAATTTTGTAGTTGATAGTGCCACTACCACATGTCTTTTGCTCATCCACCTAATTGCTCCTCCAAATAGGTTAAACACATACCCACTTGTAGATCTTATGCGATCCAAATCTCCAACCCAGTCTGCACCAGCAAACCCATGTATGTCCAACACTTTGTCCAATCCTGGTCTTCCTTGGTGGCACAATCCATAGCTATAAGTGCCACGCAAATACCTGAAAACCCTCTTTATTGTTGTCCAATGCTCCTTCACACATATACCTGCTCAAAACTCCCACAACATATGCAATGTAAGGTCTAGTACATACCATTGCATACATCAAACTATCAACTACACTAGTATAATGTAACATCCTCACTATAATCCCCAGTTTAATTAATGCTTACATAGATATAATGTGTGGCTACGGCCAAAGCGATGTAATATGCGAATTGTATTTCTATGTTTTAATAATAAAATGTGATGTCAGTTGCTAAGGGGACATGGACATAGATGGGGGCTAAATTAATCCACAAGAGAAGGGAGGGTCTAAGAGAATGGCCAAGAGGGGGTCCAAGGGGGATTAGCCATGTATATTAATTCAACCCATTTTCCTAAATTTGTTATTGATATATGAACCTTCTAATTTTTTATTGAGTGTTCCCAAAGTCAAGCATTGAATACATGTAAGAGGGTGGGTGTGAATGGTCACATCCCAAAGTTATTGGGCACATGGGGGTTGAGTACAATCATCTTTGGGAAGTGTGTGGGTCAAGCAAGCAAGCCAAAGGAGAGGAAATTCGTATGGGTTGGAGACAACAGCTTTACACATACAATTTTTTGTTGAGGACCAAGTAGAGAGCAAGATAGAGAGCTTAGAGCTAGTGCATCCATGGAGGGTGAATTCTAGAACATGTTGGAGTGTATCTTAAGCATTTTGGAGTTGAAGATTGAAGAACCAGGTTTTCAGGCTTGAAGAGTGAACTCTTTATTGAGTTTCACTAAAACATGAAGTGTTTGTTGTTGTTGTTGGTAGTTCTTCCTAGCAATGAGTTCCCTTGAGTTCCCAGCTGAAATATTTCTAGCTACCTGTGCCAGAGAGACCCTAATAAATGAATGGGACACCTGAGAGACTGAGGTCAATCAAGGGGTACATTCCTTGGGTTGGATAGGTCAAGAGGAAGTGATTTGGTGGAAAATCAGGATAGTTGTAGGAGAATACCAATGGGTTTTGAGTTTTATGAAATGTGAGTGGACAATGAGAGACCGCCCTCTTTTGTAGATTACTAGACTTAGCTCGGGGGTGGCTAGCTGTTGAGATTTGGAGTAGTCAATCTATCGTTGGGTGGAACTTACATCCCAAGCAATTGGTTGCACGTCTATTTTAAAGATAAGTGTTCTATCTTGTTGTTGTGTTGTATTATGAGTTTATTTGTTGTGCATTGACTCTGTAACTAAGAATGATTTATATGTTGTTTAAATGAGTTGTTAGTTGCATTTCATGTCTCTTTTAGATTGTTGTAATTGCATTAAATAAATGGTAATAGACAATAGTTATTTATGGTTGTAATATGTAGTTGAAAGCTACAAAATCAATTTATTAGCAGAAAGTTTTAATTTATGACTTATTTCGCACCGTAATGTCACATCCTAGTATTCGTGCCCTCAGGTACAAACACCGAGCTTCGATGGCCCAAGAACTGGTGCAAATTGAGTAATTCATTGTTTCAAACTTCAATCTGCGTAAATTTGGGGGGAAATGGATAAAAGTAGAGTGAAATTTCTCAAATTCATGAGTAAATTCAAGTTTAAAAGAGTTAGATCGGTTTAAGAGAAGTTTAATGAAGTAAATATGCAAGTTGCAGAGCTTAATTTGACTTGGAATTGTCGGATTTTGAGTTTTAATGATTGTTGTAGAGTTGCACGCAGCTTGGTGAATCGATGATTGAGATCGTGTTTGATCTCGAGATCAACTACCGAGATTTGCTCGAGATCAACGACCGAAATTTGCTTTGATAAATTTAAAAATTTGTAATGTTTTGGTCGTTTTGAAGGTTGAGAAAATTAACGACCATGATTTATTTCAGGGGTTTGTGAAGTGGATCAGATCGACGGTTTGTATTCATTTCGGTCGTTGGGATGTCAGAGTAAAATTGATGGCCAATATCATCTCGAGTAAGAGATCGACGACCCAGATTCACCTAGGTTTTTGTCAAAATTTTCTAAGTGTTGGAAATTGCCAAGAGAAATCGTCGACAGTCGACAATCGGGTCGACCAAAATGGCGAAGAGTTTGGTTCAGCCAAAAGACATCTCTGACCATCAATGGTTGATGGGTCGATGGTCGGGCGTCAGTCAAATCAATGAGGTGTCTGCTTTTGTTGATGGTTCGATGGTCGAGCATCAATCAAATTTGATAATGTGTTCTGGTCGTTCAAGAGAATCGGTCGATGATCGATGAAGGAAAGAGAGCGATGAAATGTCATGCCACATCAGCATACACATGTTGTGCTATGTCAACCAAGTTGACACCTTAGGATGATGTGTCATGCCACATCAACATCTAGATGTCATGCCACGTCAGCAGTTGCCACGTCATCCTAAAAGTGGTTGACGACTGATGGTCGGGTTGACCGAATTAGGGAAGTGCTTTTGATAGTCATCGGGGATCATCGATCATTTATGGGTTGACAATCAAGCATCGAACGAATTGTCAAGGAGTTCCACTTGCCAACGAAGATCGTTGACGACCGACAGTCAGATCAGCTGGTTTGGAGGGTGTGCAAATCAGTGGTCGGGGAGTTGGGTCGATGATCGACGGTCGGGTTGGTAGTTTGGGAAAAGTGTTGTGCATGCCAAAGGAGGACGTGAGTCACCAATGGAAGATGGAGCGCAAATCAACGACTCATATTTAAAGGCTGTTACACAACAAAACAATCAACTTTATGCGAAATTTTGTGGTTTTTGAAGGTCATTAACTTACGGGGCATTTTTTAGGGCCTAGACGACATTTTTATCCAATCAAAACCTATGAGAATATAGTGTAACAAGGTACAATGTGTTTTTACAGCGCAAATAAAAGAGCTCGATGATATCTTTCCAATGAGCTAAATCGTTCGCAAAATAGAGCTTGTATGAGAAAGTTATAGCCAAAACAGTGAGGGTAAAATTTTGGCACCAAATTTACTTCCAGAGGGAATAACTCCTTGCTCAGAAGTTTGTGTAGTGCACAAAAGTAGTTGATGGAAAGCTTATGATCCATAAAAGATGACCATGAATTCATATTTGGGATATGGGTGCCTTAAAATGCAGACGAAGATAAATAAGACACATGTAGCATACATGGGTAAATTGGATAAAACAACCTAAACTTCTTCGAACCATAACTTTCGGCGCAGAGCTCATATTTGAGAAAATGAATAGTCATTGGAAATGTCTCAAGGAGTAGAAGACCTTTGTACACCCATAATTTTGATTTGGCCAACAAAATTTTCTAGAAATTAAAAAAGAGGTTTATGTAGTAGTAAAAGAGTGAAAATTGAAACTTATAAATGTTGTAACTTTCTGCTCATAACTTAGAATGAGGCATGAGTACAGCCGTTGGAAAGTTGTTTCAGAGAGGAACGCATTAAGGGAATCAAAATTTGAATTGATGCAATTCTTCCTTCTTAAATTTATGAAGAAATAACTTGTATTTTAATGGATGAAATGTTTTATGTTATGCATGTTTCTAACAATAATTATTGCATGCACATTTTTTGCAGAATTAGAGGTACAAGAAAGCAACATTGGTTCTTATATGAGGACTGGAGTTATGCAAGATTCTCAAGGATATTACAACCATGAGGAAGATATCATAGGTCTACATGTCAACATGGGGAATGTTGAGACAAATTCAAATGGTAGAAGAGACATGAAAGAGCCTGTAACTATGAGAAGCCTGCACAGGGAAGTGCAGAGTTATAAAGTTGATAATGAAAGGATTATGAAGCCTTAGGAAGAGATACTTCAGAGCTTGAATATGTTACATAGGAAAGTTAACAAAGACTCTGGCACCAAGCAAACAACTAGTGATAAACAAGTGTCAGCATCTAGATCTCATAGCAAAAGGGATGATCATGGAAATGATAGGCAATCAAAAAGCGTGAGCAGGCGCCATCATTCTCCAAAGTAGTCCACCAAAAGAACTCATGCAATTTTAGGGACAGGGAGCATCCCAAGTGTGTCTCGTATTAGGAGACAAAAAATAAGGCTTGAGGCAAACATCTTGCAGGGTGAACTCGGGAAGATTAAGCCACCAAGTTTCAATGGTGAGCACGGGAAAGGAGAAGAGGTCGAGGCCTGGCTGCTGGAAATGAAGAAATATTTCCAGTTGCATGATTACCCCTCATGGGTAGAAGCTAAAATTGTTGCCTACCACTTGCAAGGAAATACAACCATGTGGTGGGATCAACTTAAGCAAGTCAAGAACATGGATTGGGAGAAATATTTGTCCGAGCATTACTATGAAAGGAAGATGAAAGGGTTCTTTGAACTCAAGTTGGGAAGCATGACCATGGACGAATATGAGAAGATATTCTTTGAATTGTTGAAGTATGTTGACTTCATCAAGGATGAGAAGGTCAAAATCCAAAGGTTTCTAAGTAGGCTACCCTCCTTCTACAGTGACAAGATTCAATATGATAACCCCAAAACTTTGGAGGAAGCCAAAAGGAGAGCAAAGCATCTTTATGAGCAGAGCAAAGGAAGGCCAGTGTTTTAAAAGGATTGGAATGACAAGATGAAAGGGGAAAAGGATCAAAAGCAGAAATGTTTTAAGCCACCCTTTTTCGGAAATAATTCCCAAGAAAATCAGCAAGGTCAGTCAACCCAAAATGAACACAAGAATGCAGATTCACTTGGGAAAAGGCCAAGGTAGCAGCTTGTACAATGTTTGGGATGTGAGGGAAATCACTTATATAGGGACTGCCCTCACAAAGGGGAAAGAATGAGGATTGTCCACAACATTCAGGAGACTGTAACAATGGAAGACATGGGAGGAAAAATGTCAAGGATTTATACAGCCTTGGACAACAAGCAAGCTAAATATCAGTCCCCGATGATTGAAGTGGAAGGTAAGATTGACAACCAGCTCATAGCAATTTTAATTGATTCTGGAGATAGCCATAGTTACATAAATGCTAACATTGTTGAAATATTTCACTTGCAAAGGAGTAAGCATAAGAAATCTTGGTTGGTTCAGTTAGCCACCGGGGCTAAGAGGAAGATCAATGGATTGGTTAAATGTTGTCTGATATACATGAATGGACTCAACACAAAGGTAGATGTAAACATTATACCATTGGGCTCATATGATTGTCTAATTGGCATATATTGGTTGTAAAAACACCATGTTGTCCTAGATTGTTACAACGGGACAATCACATGTTTTGATGACGAAGGGTAGCAAGACAAGATTCAGGACATTCCAAGAGTTGTAGCTATTAGAGATATTTCAACAATGTAGTTGAAAAAGAGTTTCAAGAAGGGAAGTTATATTTTTGTAGCCCATATGGAAGAGGCAGCCAAAGATAACATGGCAAGCATTGAAGACCATCCAGTCTTAAGATATTTTAAAGATGTTTTTAGGGAAATCCCAGGTTTTCCACCAAAGAGAGATATCGGTTTCTCTATTGATTTGGTGCGAGGAGATGCCCCAGTGTCCAAGACACCTTACATAATGGGCATGCTAGAATTGAAAGAGTTGCAGGTGCAACTTGAAGAGTTGTTAAAGAAAGGGTACATACGCCCAAGTGTGTCGCCTTGGGGAGCCCAGATTCTTTTTGTGAAGAAGAAATATGGAACCTTAAGGTTGCGTATTGATTTCAGATAACTAAATCAGGTTACCGCAAATAACAAATATCCTTTGCCAAGAATTGATGATTTTTTTGATCAGTTGAAAGGTGCAAGAATATTTTCCAAGATTGACTCGAGATCATGCTATCATCAAGTGAGGATGAAGGAAGAAGATATCAACAAGACAACATTCCAGACAAGATATGGGCATTGTGAATTCACGGTAGTGCCATTTGGACTATCAAATGACCCAATTGTTTTTATGTGTCTGATGAATGGAGTGTTCAGGGAGTACCTGGACAAGTTTATGATTGTGCTCCTATATGATATACTCATCTACTCTAAGTCGAAGGAGGAACATGAGCAACATTTAAGAATGGTGTTGCAAGTTTTAAGAGAGCGTAAGTTGTATTTTAAGCTAAGTAAGTGCATCTTTTACCAAAAGAAGATTCATTACTTGGGGCATATAATTTCAACAGAGGAGATAACAGTGGATCCTGAGAAGATAGAGACCATTAGAGGATGGCTAATGCTAATAAATGTCACATATGTTAGATCATTCATGGGTCTTGTCGGTTATTACCGAAGATTCATAAAGGATTTTCAAAGGTTGCAAGTTCAATCACTTCTTTACAAAAGAAGGGAGTGAAGTTCGAATGGACTTCCAAGTGTGATGAGAGCTTTCAACAGCTGAAAGACATATTAACAAGTGCACATATATTGAAGATTGCAGATCCAGATGAAAATTTTGTTGTGTGCATTGATGCATGCAAGGAAGGGCTCGATGGAGTCCTCAGTAAAAAAGATCATGTGGTATGCTATGAGTCCAAAAAATTAAAAGAGCATGAGAGGAATTATGCTACACATGACTTGGAGTTAGCAACAATTGTACATGCATTAAAAATGTGGAGACATTACCTCATGGGTAAGAAATTTGAGCTAAGGACGGACCATTGTGGTCTAAAACGTTTGTTTGGACAACCAACACTAAATGCCAGACAAACTAGATGGCTTGAATTTCTTAGTGAATATGACTTTGAAATTAAGCATATAAAGGGAAAGGAAAATCAAGTGGTTGATGCACTCAGTGGGAAAGCTTGTGGAGTACATATTGCGGCCATCGGCATATATAGGACATATCTAAGGAAGAAAATTGTTGCAACAATAAATTCAGATCAACGTTATCTAAAAATAAAAGAAACATTACATCACGGTAATTTTCAGCAGAAATTTAATTATTATGAGCTGAAAGAAGACGAAATTCCCATGTACAAAGACAAAGTATATGTGTTGAATTCTACTGAGTTGAAAAATGAATTTCTAAAGGAAATGCATAATATGCCATATGTCGGGCACCCAAGATATCAAAAGACAATTACAATTGTAAGAAGCCAATTTTTTTGGTTGGGGATGAAGAAGGAAGTGGCTAATTACATAGTCAGATGTCTAGAGTGCTAGAAAGTGAAGACTGAACATAGACATCCAGAAGGGCTACTATAGCCATTGCCCATTCTGGAATGGAAGTGGGAATTTGTTATGGTGGATTTTATTACGAAGTTGCCCATAACAGTGAAGCAACATGATTCCATCATGGTGGTGGTGGTTAAATTGACTAAGGCAACATATTTTATTCTAGTGAAGACTACACACAAGGAAGAAAATATTGCAGAGATCTACATGAAAGAAGTTGTCAGGCTATATGGGGTGCCTAAGACAATTGTTTCAAACAGAGATCTGAAGTTTACTTCCAATTTTTGGAAGGGTTTGTTCAAGGGCTTTGGGACAAATTTAAATCTCAGTACAACGTATCACCCAGAGTCAGATGGACAAACAAAGAGGACTAATAGAATCATTGAAGACATGTTTAAAATATATGTGATGGATCAACCATCAAAGTGGGAGGATTATATTCATTTAGATGAATTTGCTTACAGTAATGGTTATCGGGCCTCATTGAAAATGAGTCCACATTTGAAGTGTAACAAACCAGTGATTTGGGATAATCCAGTAGACAAAGTAGTTGTTGGGCCAAATTTGTTGAAGGAAATGGAAGAGCAGATGGCAAGGATAAAGTAAAATTTAAAGGTTGTCCAAGATAGGAAAAAGAGTTATGCATACAAGAATAGAGTGTTTAGAGATTTCAAAGTGGGCGGACATGTGTTTTTAAAAATGAAGACGAAAAGAAGGTTGCTAAGATTAGGGAGTTGCCCAAAGTAAGCAGCGAGATATCATGGGCCTTTTGAAATCATAGAAAAGATAGGGCCAGTTTCATACATGCTAGCATTGCATGCATCCATGAGAGTGCATAATGTATTTCATGTATCATTATTAACGAAATATGTGCATGAACCTAACCACATAATTGATTGGAATGTGATCCAGGTGGAGCACAAAGGGGATTTCTAGGTGGAACTAGTACGCATCATGGACTGGAAAGTCGAAGTGCTCAGGAACAAGGCCATGGGGATGGTAAAGGTTCAATGGACTTGTTACAGTCTTGAAGATGCTACATGGGAGCATGAAGAAAACATGCGGGAATAATACCCACAATTTTTTGACAATTTTGAAGAAAATATAATGCAAAACTCCATTTTGAGCAGCTAGAACTCTGAAACCACATCTCATAGTCCTATCCAACTACGTTGGGGACCCTGATAAAATAATGGCTCGTTCCTTAGGTTAATCCTGATAAAGGAATGGTACATTCCTTGTATTAGCCCAGATAAACGAATGGTGTGTTCCTTGGGTCAACGAGTTGAGAGGAATGAGAGATTATGGTTGGAACTACTGTTGGAGTTGTTATATTACAGAATTTTATTCCATGGGTATTGTGATGTAAATTTGCATATATGTATATCGACATGGTGTGCACCAAGGACAACGCAAAATTGTAGGGGAGGGGGAATGTAATATCCCCACTACAATCCCCATTTTAATTAATGCTTATGTAGATATAATGTGTGGCTATGGCCAAAGCGATGTAATAATCGAATTGTATTTCTATATTTTAATAATAAAATGTGATGTCAGTTGCTAAGGGGACATGGATAGAAATAGGGGTTGTCCACAAGAGAGGGGAGGGTCTAGGATAATGACCAAGAGGGGGTCCAAGGGGGATTACCCATGTATATTGATTCAACCCATTTTCCTAAATTTGTTATTGATATATGAACCTTCTAATTTCTGATTGAGTGTTCATAAAGTCAATCATTGAATACATGTAAGAGGGTGGGTGTGAGTGGTCACATCCCAAATTTATTGGGCACATGGGAGTTGAGTACAATCAGCTTGGGGAAGTGTTTGGGTCAAGCAAGCAAGCCAAAGGAGAGGAAATTCATATGGGTTGGGGACAACAGTTTTACACATACAATTCTGTGTGCATGAGGAGCAAGTAGAGAGCAATAAAGAGATCTTAGAGTTAGTACTGCCATGGAGGGTGAATTTTAGAGCATCTTGGAGTGTATCTTAATCATTTTGGAGTTGAATATTGAAGAACCAGGTTGTCAGGCCTGAAGAGTGAACTCTTGAGTGAGTTGCACTAAAACATGAAGTGTTTGTTGTAGTTGCTGGTAGTTATTTCTAGCAGTGAGTTCCTTTGAGTTCTCAGCTGAGAGATTCCTAGCTACATGTGCCAGAGAGACCTTGATAAACGAATGGGATGCTCGAGGGACTAAGATCAGTGAAGGGGTACATTCCTTGATTTGGATAGGTTAAGAGGAAGAGAGTAGGTGGAAAATCGGGATAGTTGTAGGAGAATACTAGTGGGTTGTGAGTTTTATGATATGTGAGTGGATGTTGAGAGACCACCCTTTTTTATGGATTACTAGCCTCAACTCGAGGGGTGTTTGGCTGTTGAGATTTGGAACAATCAGCCTATGGTTAGGTGGAACGTCCGTCCCAAGTAGATGGTTGCACATGTATTTTAAAGATAAGTGTTTTATCTTGTTGTATTGTTGTATTGTGAGTTTATTTGTTGTGCATAAACTCTATAACTGATAATGATTTATATGTTGTTGAAATGAACTATTAGTTGCATTTCATGTGTGTTTTAGATTATTATAATTGCATTAAATAGATGTTAACAAACAATAGTTATTTACCGTTGTAATTTGTAACTAGAAGCTATGTAGGAAATTAGTTTGTTAGCAAAAAGTTTTAATTTATGAGTTATTCTGCACTCTAATGTCCCTTGGTTGGGTTGGGGAATGTTACACATACGGAACATGGGACATGTCCTCTTCCTGTGTCTTGGGACATTGATCTACATATAAGTTTACACCTACAAGAATAAGAACCTTGACCAGTTTACTTTCCTGCATATTAAACCCCTACAATATTATCTCAACATATTTTCTCTGATTCAACTAGAGTTTTTGTTTGCATGATCTCTTTTAATCTCCATTCCCAAAATGAAGTTAGCAGCACCGAGATCCTTCATGTCAAATTTGGAGGATAACTGTGATTTCACATCCTTGATAACATCCATGTTATTTCCTACCAGCAACATGTCATCGACATACAACACTACATAAATGAAGTGATTGCCATCATGTCTAGAATATAGACAGTGATTAACTCTGCTTCTCACAAATCATGGTCCAAGGATGTATGTTTCAAACTTTTGATACCACATCCTAGGTGATTGTTTCAGACCATATAGTGACTTATTTAGCTTATAGACCAACTCTTTCTTTCCCTTCAAACAAAGTTACCGACTTAATAAGAATTGTGACCTCAAAACGAGAACTGATATTTTTGGGTAAAAAACACAAAAATTAACCCCCAAATCAAAAAGTGGTGCTACCAACAGCACACTTTTTTTTTAAGGTGGTTAAAATTGTGACTTTTCTGAAACTTTACCATTGACATTACAAACATAACCCTGAAATTGACCTTTGAATCGAAAAGTGATGCTACCAGTATCACCACTTTGTTTTTTAGTTAAAACTATGACCTAATTGAAATTGTGGCCTTGACCACTGATACTACTTTTTTTTTCCAGTTAAAACTATGACCTAATTGAAATTGTGGCTTTGACCATTGGCACCACTTTTTTTTTGAGTTAAAACTATGACCTAATTGACATTGTGGCCTTGAGCACTGACACCACTCTTTTTGTTTGAGTTAAAACTATGGCCTAATTGAAATTATGGCTTTGACCATTGACACCACAGCAAATAAAACACTGAAAATTAACTCCTAAATATAAAAGTGTTATAACTTGATAATTTATTTGTCAATTATTATTTTTTTTAAATTTCCATTAAGAAAATAATTAAATAGATAAAAAAAAAACCTAAACAAATTCTTTAATTTAAGGAAAACACAAATTTTCTTTTGCAAATAAAGAAAAAAAAAAAAAACAATTTCTGTTGAAAAATAATGCAAATTGTTATTTCTTAATAAAAAATTTAAAAAATAAACTAAAAAAATGTAAAATTTAAATTTTGTGAGGGAAATTAAAAATAATGGTTAAGAACATGTGTTTCCTCCTAAGAGGTCACAGGTTCAAATCCAGAGGGGGGTAGGGTATGTATACCTTCGTAGACTTTACCAGTCAAATCGTTGGGCGGAGGGGGGTCCCTTGTCCCACAAACAAGGGGGTCTCA
>ML795735.1:87748-98743 GCA_009831015.1 Picea engelmannii | reverse complement strand
ACGTACACCACTACTATGGAGGGATCGTCAGACACAATTGTCAAATCTGATGCACCCGCCACACACATCTAAAAAATATAACACCTACTCAAAAATCGAAAGAAAACCCAGCCGACCCACCCCACTAACTCACATAACTTATCTATCCCATTAACCCACATAATCCACTAACCCATATACCCACCTAATACCCCTAACCCACCCCATTATCGCACCTTAACCCATATAATGCATTAACCCACCTATCCCCTCATGCACCCCACTAACCTACCCAACCTTCTAATCCACTAATCCACTACCTCACTCCCACATAATCTATCCTTAAGCATTAACCCACATAACACATGCAATCCACAAAACCCTCCCAACCTAACCTACCCAAGCCACATAACTAGATAACCCACACACCCTGCTATGCCAATCATTACCAAAATATAGTCGACTTAAATTATACTTAACCCATTAACCCATCTAAACTACTTCATTGACCTACTTAACCTACTTATTTCACTAACAACCCAACTTACCTAACCCGCACAAGTAACTGTAACACCCATGTTTCCCCATGTTTATAAATATAATTATATGGGCCAAGAGACTATGGAAAACTCAATATGTGTGAATGTTTGATTTAATGGACCTTTGCATAAAAGGTCAATGAATGTAAATTATGTTATTTACTAGAAAATGGATAAGTGTTGCATGATTGCTGGAAAAAAGGTGTGCTAAGAGAGACCACAAATGTTATGAAATAGAGGGTGAAGGGGACCAGGAATGGTTGCGTTAACCTCCGCCAAACCAGTACATTACTGGATTTAATTGCTCAGGACCAGAACAAACCTCTGACCCAGAAATGAATTATAGTTAGGCTAGTAGGTGGGGATACCTCCTCAAGAGTTAATGAGGGGATGGGGTAGAGCACCCATCTGTAAGGCTTTCAGACCTGACCACGGACTGAGAATTCGAGCCACACGCAATCTTGCCGAGGAAGGAAAGAAAGGAAGGTGTGGTGGGCAGAGGAAGGCTTGCGAAGAGTGCAGAGACGAGATACTAAGCTCTCGGGTTCAAGGAAGAACTAAGAGATTAACATGTTCTAGTTGCAGGAAATGACTAGCAGGGTGATGATACAAGCTGATAAATGAGGTTGTTGAGTGACAGAGGAAGTACTCAGGCGGTCCTCATTGCTTGGTATTGTGTAAACTGTTTCTAAGATCCTGCGAGAGGAGGAGAGTAATCTCCATCCCTATTGTCGCTAAGTCGGAAGAAAAGGTTCTATCGCAGAGCATCGTGGTCTAGCTCAGGGGTGACTAGTGGTAAATCCGTTAGGAGTGACTGAGGCTATGGTTGGGTGGAAACGAGCACCCCTTTCAACAATCACTTCACGTTATTTGGTTGTGATAAGTATTTTCCTACTTTATGTATTGAACTAAAATAATGGATGAATGTCTGGGTTTATGTATATATGTGTATCTATAAATGGTCTATGTGTGGAATGGTCATGATATGTGTATGCATTCATCTCCTTGTGAACTTATGCTTCTGACTGATAGTCTGTACGCCCCAACTTAGCTCCTAAGGGTTCTTGGGACATAAGCTTGTAAGACAACCAAGATAGGAGATATCGTGTCAACCTTAACATGTTTGTCCGAATAGGATACCCCTTTTAGACTCCTTGTCGTGTGACCAGGATTCCAGGCCCAAGTCCTTAACCATTTCATGATAAAGCTCAGGAAGGATAGCAAAGTTCAAGCCTTGAAAGGGGATATCTCTTCGTTTGGAAGATGAGCGGACGAGATCCGTTTGAGAGGATCCATATGATCAATACCTAAGAACCTTAGGCTAAGCCTAAGGAAGCTAAGTCCTCCTGGTTTCGAAGCTCCGAAAGTTCGGGACTTCGGAGTATGACCGACCTTACCAGCCTTATACTAGCCGAAGGTAACCGGGAGACTAGATTTCCCATAAGGTTGATCGACGTTGGGCGGTTCCCCAAGTGGTTAGGTGAACCTATCTCACC
Organism: Picea engelmannii; assembly: GCA_009831015.1. Taxonomy (NCBI): domain Eukaryota; kingdom Viridiplantae; phylum Streptophyta; class Pinopsida; order Pinales; family Pinaceae; genus Picea; species Picea engelmannii. The sequence goes on along the minus strand of ML795735.1, from coordinate 96,729 downwards.
AACTAAACCGGGATCCAAAACCCCGAAGGTCGGAGCCACAAAGGACCCAAAACCATAGATCGAGGGATCCTTTGGGTCCTTTCCCAGTCGTCAATATATCGGGGATGCATGGCGCTAGCCCCTTTAGTTCGGAGATCGGGCACTTCAGGAGATGAGAGGAGTTTTCATCGCAACACTCTCGAACACCGAATCCCCTAGGTAGCAAGAGTCGTAGTTCTATAAATCTACGTGGACAAATCTCGACCGTGAGATCTGAGGAATGTTATAAGTCTGTCAGTCCAGGGTGACGTAGACCCCAGATTGATGTGCCACGTGTCACCCAAATTCGTGTGTATCACATACCCTATAGGCCCATTGGAACGTAACATGTGTCACCCTGACCCCTCCTACGTGTCTGCCTAGCCAACATGGTTAGTGAAGTGACCGAGACTTTGGGAGTCCCGGGCTTCAGGACTCTTGAGGATCTGGGATGTAGTATGGTAGAGAGACCGAACGGCCCGAAGGTTGGAGTCACGTGGTGAGCTTACGAGACTTTGGAAGTTCAGAACTCTGGGTGGTCTCATGCGTAGATAGTAAAGAGGCGTGAAGCACCGAAGAATCAAATCCCTCCACAACTGATATAGAGAAAGAGAGTAAGTCTAGTCATGGGATCAGACGGTGGATGGTCTCCCACAGTTGAGGAAGGAACTTGGAAATAACACTTGTGAGGTGGATCCACGTGGCCCTCAACCAATAAACGCCCAAAGAACTTCAAAGAGATATATCCATCGGTTTTGGGCTCGATTTTGACCATGGAGACCATGGTTAGAAAACTCTGGATGAGCAGAGTGTGGTAGAGACCCCGAATGAAGGGTTTGACCACTTAAGGAGAACGAAATTTTGAGGCCCCATCCCTAGGAAGGCCACTTGGGGGTCAAGTGTGTTACAAATTGGTATCAGAGCATGGTTACAACACTTGGCCTACTTGGGCTCATGGACGGGTTGTGTAAAAACCATATTTAAAAGAACTTTAAGGGTGATGCCCTACCTTACCTCTTTCCTAAAGAGTATGGTTAAACTTTACTGAAGAAAAGAATGAAAGCTTTCTATTGTGTGTGTGTATTTAAGAAATATGAACTATGTGTTGTTCATGAACTAATATATTGTTAGCTAACAACAAGTGTTTTGTCAGCACTCAAGCAGTCAGTGAATTGCAGGAAAACTACAAGTATAAAGGATGGTGACGCACCATGAAGTGGGGGAGGGCTCCCACCATAGAGACGAAGAATCTGACGAAAGGAGGGCGGTGGAAACCCCTCCGGATCTGGCTGAAACTGTAAGGAGCCTCATGACTGAATTACAGAGCTGCAAGGCTGACAACGAGAGATTGATAAAAGAGCAAGAAAAACAAACATAAATTAATGCAATCTTGTTGCAGAGCTTATCTGACATACAAAGGCAGCTGCAACATGGACCCGCAACCAGTCAGGTGAACGACGACATACAAAGAGAAGTCAAAATCCACCTGAGATACAAAAACGTGGTCCCATAAGTGGCCACACTAGGAGGAGTACCTCGAGGAAGGTCCAACCTGGAGACAGGGGACACTCAGTGGGAGAGTCCTCTGGAAAGGAATCTGGCAACTCCGAGGGATCTTCTAGTAGAAAAACTAGGTCACCTTCTCAGAGGAGAGGAAAGAAGCGAAAGTATTTCAAAAGTCATGACCCTGAAGAGTTCAAGAAATCCAAACCACCCTCTTTCAATGGAGATGTTGAGAAAGGGGAAGAGGCAGAAGCTTGGCTTCTTGGTTTAAAGAAGTACTTCAAAGTCCATGACTACTCTGAAAACTTGAAAGCTCGAATAACCATCTTCAACTTGAATGGAAAAGCTTCCATTTGGTGGGAAGACCTTAAGAATGTGAAAGGAATCCATGAAGAGGACTTATCATGGAAACAATTTGAGAAACACTTCAATAAGAAGTATATGTCAGATAAATACTTTGATGGGAAGACTAAGGAGTTCTATGAACTCAAGCTGGGACAACTCATCATAGAGGAATATGTTAATAAATTCCTTGAGTTGTTGAGGTATGTACCCTACATAAAGGATGAAAAGATAAAAGTGAACCGATTTATTAGTGGGTTACCTCAGACCTACCGGAACAAGATTGTGTCTGACGAGCCAAAGACCTTATAAGAAAATGTCCGAAAGGCAAGGTATTGTTATGAACAGTTCGGGATTCAGACAGAACCTCGCGAGGACTGGAAGAAGAAGAATAGTTCGAGACTCAATAAGAAGGGGTTCAAATCCTCAAGATTTAAGAACTATAGGAGGGACTCTAAGATAAGCCTTCCTACTAGAAGTGTATATCAGTAAAATTTTCCCTCTGGAGTGGAAATAAACCTTTTGGAGCAACCCCAAGAAAGACTGATAACCCAAAGAAGGAACCATTGAAATGTTGGAGTTGTGGAAAAGAACATCTACTAAGGGATTGTCCACACAGACAACAAAACAATAGGAGAGTCTACAATATCCAAGAAACCACTGATGTGGCCAAGAGAATGCCACTGATTTATGCAGCTTTGGATAATAAACAAGCCGACCACCAAGCTTCAGTGGTGGAGATAAAAGGTATGATCGCCAACCGTCTAGTTTCTATTTTAATTGACCCTGGTTCTAATTTGAGTTATGTGGCCCCTCAGACTGTTGATAAGTGTAAACTACAACCAGTTGGACATGTTAAGCCATGGTTGGTACAACTAGCCACTGGAACCAAAAGAAAAGTAGCAGAGGTCATACCGGCTTGCCAATTCATCATGGATGGATTGCCCACCCAAGCGACCCTTAACATACTTCCCTTAGGTTCTTATGACCTGTTGATTGGTATGGACTGGTTAGTTGCTTATAAAACTAAGTTGGATTGTTACCATAAAACTTTAGAATGTGTAAATAAAGAAGGGAGAAAGATAACCCTCCGAGGGATTCAAAAGCCTGTCTCAGTGAGACGAATATCAACCCTTCAAATGAAAAAGTATTGTCGAAAGGGATGTCCTCTATATGAAATATAGGTGTTGGAATATGTTGAGGATGACAAACCAAACCTAGAGGACCAACCCATATTAAGAGAGTATAGAGACGTGTTTCCAGAAGAGGTATCGGGTCTACCTCCGAGAAGAGACATTGACTTCTCCATAGAACTTGCACCAGGAGCAGTGCCAGTGTCCAGGACACCCTATAAGATGAGTACACTTGAGTTAGTTGAGTTCAAACTACAGCTAAAGGAAATGATGGACAAAGGCTACATCCGGTCCAGTGTGTCTCCATGGGGAGCACTAGTCCTGTTTGTGAAGAAGAAAGATGGCACACTCCGACTGTGCATAGATTATAGACAACTCAATAAGACAACCATAAAGAACAAGTGCCCCTTACCAATAATCGATGACTTGTTTGACCAATTAGGGGGTGCTTCCATTTTCTCAAAGATTGACTTAAGGTCTGGATACCATCAAGTCCGAATCAAGGATGAAGACATCCACAAAATAGCCTTCGGGACAAGGTATGGTCACTATGAATTTGTGGTGGTGCCATTTGGGTTAACCAATACCCCCGCCACTTTTATGTGCTCAGTGAATAATGTACTCAACAAATTCTTAGACATATTTGTATTAGTTTTCATTGATGATATCCTAATCTACTCCAAGAACATAGAGGAGCATGAAGAACATCTTAGACTTGTACTTCAATCACTAAGAGAGCATCATCTCTATGCTAAGTTAAGCAAGTGTGACTTTTTCTAGAAGCAAATCCATTACTTAGGCCATGTTATTTCTAAAGGAGTGGCAGTAGACCCCAACAAGATTAGATCTGTTATGGAATGGCCTACCCCAAAGGATATATCTGATATCAGGTCCTTTATGGGCTTAGCAGGATACTATAGAAGGTTCATAAAAGGATTTTCCAAGATTGGTTGTCCAATCACTGCCCTTAAGAAAAAGGGGGTTAAATTCACTTGGACATCAAAATGTGAAGAAAGATTTCAGGCACTGAAATACCTTCTGACCCACACACCCGTGCTAAAGATTGCAGACCCTGATAATGACTTCTTCGTGTGTACAGATGCCTGCAAGGAAGGACTCAGAGGAGTCCTTATGCAAGAAGGACGTGTAATTTGCTATGAATCCAAAAAATTGAATGAGCATGAAATCAATTATGTGACCCATGATCTAGAGTTGGCTGCCATAGTGCATGCTTTAAAAATGTGGAGGCATTACCTCCTGGGTAGGAGATTTGTACTTATGACATACCACTGTGGTTTGAGGCACCTGTTTGATCAACCAAAACTCAATGCTAGACTATCTAGGTGGATAGCTCTCCTTAGTGTGTTTGATTTCGAAATCAAACACATCAAAAGAAATGAAAATAGAGTGGTCGATGCCCTTAGAAGAAGTATGAAAATGATTCACCTGGTAGCGGTGAGCACCTGTGAAACGAATGTCAGGGAAAGAGTAATGAATGCACAAGAAACATATGCGTTCTTCAAGACCGTGACCTCATACCTAAGACAAGAGCTTACAGGGATAAAGTATGAAGGCTACCAGATGCTCGATGAAGGTCTGCTGACTTACATAAACATATTGTATATCCCAAGTTGTGACGACTTGAAAAGGTTCATAATGGACGAACTACATAATAGACCATATATTGGTCACCCATGATATCAGAAAATGATCACGACCACTAGGAAACAATTATATTGGCCTGGATTGAAAAAGGACATAGCTGACTATCTAGCTAAGTGTCTAGAATGCCAGCAAGTTAAGGCAAAACATTGGCAGCCAACAGGGTTATTACAACCTCTACCAATTCCAGAATGGAAATGGGAAACCATCTCCATGGATTTCATCACCAGATTACCAAAATCGACCAAGTAGAATGATGCCATCATGGTAGTGGTGGAAAAATTGAGCAAGTTTGCTCACTTCGTTCCTGTCAAATCTACTTGCAAGGCGATAGATATTGCCAACATCTTCATGAAGGAGATATTCAGACTGCATGGCATGCCTAGGGAGATTGTATCTGACAGAGACACAAAATTCACTTCAAGCTTTTGGAAATCCTTGATGGCTAGTTTTGAGACTAAATTGTTGTTTAGCACAACCTATCACCCTCAAACTGATGGACATACAAAAAGAGTAAACCGGATATTAGAAGACATGTTAAGGATGCATGTAATGCATCAACCTAAAAAGTGGGAAGACTACTTGCCATTGGTAAAATTTTCCTACAATAACGATTATCAAGAGTCACTGAAGATGAGCCCTTTTGAAGCCCTCTATGGTAGATAGTGCAAGATTCCAATCAACTGGAGTAATCTAGTGGATAGAATTACAATCGGACCGGACATGCTGAAAGAAATGGAACAACAAGTGATTCATATAAAGCAAAATATGAAAATTGCTTAGGATAGACAAAAGAGTTACGCCGACAGAAAGAGAACTCCCAGAGAGTTCAAGGCATGAGACCATGTCTATCTCAAAGTTAGGCCCATGAAGAGTTCCTCGAGAATGGGATCTTGTGCCAAGCTGGCACCTCGGTGTTGTGGACCCTTTGAAGTCTTAGATAGAGCAGGACCTGTAGCCTATAGGCTAACACTCCCTCCCACAATAAAGGAACATAATGTTTTCCATGTTTCATTAATGAAGAAATATGTACATGATTCTAATCATATAATTGACTGGTCTGTGATCAAGGTGGAGTTGGAGGGAGAATTCCAGCCAGAACCTCAATGCATACTAGACAGGAAGGAAACCCCACTCAGGAACCGAACCATTGCACAGGCCAAGGTGCAGTGGAAACACTTTAGTCGAGATGAGGCTATGTGGGAAACGGAGGATGCCATGAGACATGCATATCCATTTTTGTTCGCTTCTATATATACAGAGCATGTTGATAGATAGAACACCGAGGACGATGTTCCTTTAAGGGGGAGGGAATTGTAACACCCATGTTTCCCCCTGTTTGTAAATATAATTATATGGGCTAAGAGACTATGGCAAACTCAATATGTGTGAATGTTTGATTTAATGGACCTTTGTATAAAAGGTCAATGAATGTAAATTCTATTATTTACTAGAAAATGGATAAGTGTTGTTTGACTGCTCAAAAGGGGGTGTGCTAAGAGAGACCACAAATGCTATGAAAGAGAGGGTGAAGGGGACCAGGAATGGTTGCGTTACCAAACCAATACCTTACTGGATTTAATTGCTCAGGACCAGAACAGACCTCTGACCCATAAATGAATTACAGTTAGGCTGGTAGGTGGGAAGACCTCCTCAAGAGTTAATGAGGGGATGGGGCAGAGCACCCATATGTAAGGCTTTCATACTTGACCACATAATAGGAATTCAAGCCACACACAATCTTGCCGAGGAAGGCAATAAAGGAAGGTGTGGTGGGAAGAGGAAGGCCTGCAAAGAGTGCAGAGACGAGAGACTAAGCTCTCGGGTTCAAAGAAGAACTAAGAGATGAGCATGTTCTGGTCACAGGAAATGACTAGCAAGGTGATGATACAAGCTGATAAACTAGGCTGCCAAGTGACTGAGGAAGTACTCATGCAGTCCTCCTTGCTTTGTATTGTGTAAACTGTGGCCAAGATCCTGCGGGAGGAGGAGAGTAACCTCCATTCCTACTGTTGCTGAGTCGGAAGAAAGGATTCTATCGCAGAGCATCGTAAACTAGCTCAGGGGTGGCTAGTGGTAAATCTGTTAGGAGTGACTAAGCCTATGGTTGGGTGGAAATGTGCACCCCTTTCAACAGTCACTTCACGTTATTTGGTTCTGATAAGTATTTTCCTACTTTATGTATTGAACTGAAATAATGGATGAATGCCTGGGTTTATGTATATATGTGTATCTATAAATGGTCTATGTGTGGAATGGTCATGATATGTGTATGCATTCATCTCCTTGTGAACTTATGCTTTTGACTGATAAACTGTATGCCCCAGCTTAGCTCCCGAGGCTTCTTGGGACATAAGCTTGTAAGACGGTCGAGATAGGAGATATCGTGTCAACCTGAACCTATCAGTCCGAATAGGATACCCCTTTCAGACTCCTTGCCGTGCGACCGGGATTCCAGGCCCAAGTCCTTAACCATTTCCTGATAAAGCTCAAGAAGGATAACTAAGTTCAAGCCTTGAAAGGGGAGATCTCTTTGTTTGGAAGACGAGCAAATGAGATCAGTTCGAGAGGACCCATATGATCAATACCTAGGAACCTTAGGCTAAGCCTAAGGAAACTAAGTCCTCCTGGTTTCAGAGCTCCAAAAGTCCGGGACTTCGGAGTATGACCAACCTTACCAGCCTTATACTGGCTGAACGTAACCAAGAGACTTGGTTTGCTGTAAGGTTGACCGACATCAAGCGGTTCCCTAGGTGGTTAGGTGAACCTATCTCACCAACTAAACCGGGACCCAAAACCCCGAAGGCCAGAGCTGCGAAGGACCTATAACCGTAGATCGAGGGATCCTTCGGGTCCTTTCCCAGCCGTCGATATATCGAGGACGTGTTGTGCTAGCCCCTTTAGTTCAGAGATCAGACACTTAGGGAGATGAGAGGAGTTTGCATCGCAACACTCTCGAATGCTGAATCCTCGAGGTGGCAAGAGCTGTAGATCTATAAATCTATGTGGTTGGATCTTGACTGTGAGATCTGAGGAATGTTAGAAGTCTGTCAGTCCAGGATGATGTAGACCCCAGCTTGACGTGCCACGTGTCACTTGGATCCGTGTCTATCACATGCCCTATAGGCCCATTGGAACGTAACACATGTCACCCTGACCCCTCCTACGTGTCAGTTCATGGTACGTGTCTGCCTAGCCAACGTGGTTGGTGAAGTGATCGGGACTCTTGGAGTCCAGGGCTTCAAGACTCGAGAGGATCTGGGATGTAGTATGGTAGAGAGACCGAACGACTCGAAGGCTGGAGCCATGTGGTGAGCTTACGAGACTTCAGAAGTTTGGAACTCCGGGTGGTCTCGTGCGTAGATAGTAAAGAGGTGTGAAGCACTGAATCCCTCCACAACTGATATAGGAGAAAGAGAGTAAGTCCAGTCATGGGATCGAATGATGGATGGTCTCCCATCGTGGAGGAAGGAACTTGGAAATAACACGTGTGAGGTGGATCCACGTGGGCGCCACGTGGCCCTCAACCAATGAACGCTCGAAGAACTTCAGAGAGATATATCTGTCGGTTCTAGGCTTGATTTTGAGCATGGAGATCGTGGTTGGAAAACTCTGGATGAGCAGAGTGTGGTAGAGACCCCGAATGAAGGGTTTAATCACTTAAGGAGAACAAAATTTTGAGGCCCCATCCCTAGGAAGTCCACTCAGGGGTCGTGATCTGGATTTATGTAGGAACACAATGAAATACATAAATAGACAGAAACGCAGAGATGCAACGGAAATAAGACTTCATTTCATTAATAACAAATGACTGAAAAATGCTTACAGACAGAATGGAAATAAACTAGCTAGGGCGCTGGTAGCTTATCTTTGAGAAGAGATGTGGCGGCTACTAGCCTCTGAACTGCCTGTTACAATGAGGCTCGAAGGCCTATATATTACTGAGAAACAATGGAAAACCCTAAACATCCAAAAACCTAACCCTAGGAGATGAAACACTAGAATATGGGCCCCATTGGGGTAAATTGGTACATCAATTTCCTGGGGTCGTAACTTTGGCATACTATCTTCGTTTGACGCACATGATACATTGTTAGAAAGATCTATCAGAGGACTACACTGTTGATTGTGAATATTGAGTTCGGAACAGACTCATATTCGCCGGAGCATTCATGCCCAAAAAACGTCGTTTAGGGCCTCAAAACAGCTCCGGAAGTTCAAGACCCGAAGAACTGCTAAAAATAGTAAATTGTGCTACAATTAAGGAAACTGAAAAATTGAAAGAAACAATGGTGTGGGTCCAAGTGGAATAGGCGGGTGGCC
>ML795735.1:39596-72408 GCA_009831015.1 Picea engelmannii | reverse complement strand
TCCAGATAACAGAACAAACTCAGCAAGACTTAGATCAAGAACCCTGTCACAGATAAAAGTCAGGAGACTACAGCAAAAGGAGCCGCTAGGATGTGAGGAGGCTGATCTATAGCAAGAGGAGGCCGAGCAGTCACAAGAGGAGGGCGTACTGCTGCAGGAGGAGGCCGATTTGTTGCAAGAGGAGGCCGATCTGTTGCAAAAGAGCAAAGCGTCTCACTTAGGAGAGAGATAGAATGAATGTTAAAAGGAAGAGGGAGGGGTCTCTATATATATTAAAGGGTGAGGGCTAATTAAAAAGAAATAATAATAAAATTAATATAAATATTAATTAAATATATTTCAATTTTTACGTATTAATTATTTCTTGTATTGACCCTTAAAAAACAAAACACAAACCCCAAACAAACTCAAGCCCAACAAGACCAAGGGTGGAGGGTTTAGGAGAGGTTTACACATGTCCATATAATTCTCAAGGTGACCTTTTTAACTTTATCATCACTGCATATGGGATACATCCCTCATGTGGTCATGCCCACCTTCAAAGAGGGCCATACATCAACAAACACCTGATCAAGGATCAAGCTGCCCCAGAACAATTCTGGGGTCTTATCCACCAAGGTACTAGACCAAGGATCAACCCATGCTCCAGGCATGGGTACCTTGGAACATGTCCAGGGGCCCCAGACATATCTAGGGACTTTAACTGCTTGGTCCCAGACCAAGAACCCCAGTCATATACTGGGGGCCCTAATAAGGGTCTTTCGCTGCTTGGTCCCAGATCAAGAACCCTAGTCATATATTGGGGGCCCTAACAAGGGTCTTTTGCTGCTTGGTCCCAGACCAAGAACCCCAGTCATATACTGGGGGCCCTAACAAGGGTCTTTTGCTGCTTGGTCCTAGACCAAGAACCCCAGGAGTGCACTGGGGGCCCTCGATCTCGGCTAGGGTCTTTGCCATCCTCTTGGAGAATGGGTCTTGCAGCTGCTTTAAATTCAACAAACTCGTCTTCTAATATGAAACTAGACACCATCTTGACAAGAAGAGGCTAGAAATTGAATCAAAAGGTTCAATGATTAGAACAAACTAGAAACTCTGAAATTTCAACTTGACCAGAAAAATCAACTTCGACCAAAAGTCAACCTTTGACTTTGACCAATCAACTTTTGACTTTGACCAATCAACTTTTGACTTTGACTAGCCAACCTTTGACTTTGACCAAAAACACAAACTAGACGTTTTTGATGGTTGAGGACACTAGAGGGTGCGCTAGGCTAGGGCGCACTAGAATACCCAAAAAATATGTCCAATGCCTCACTTAAGGTGCCCAAAGAGTTGGATTAGGGTTTGTTGCAACTGCAAAATAAGAAATCCTGGTTGCAGATGCAATTGGTGCAACAACGAGCTTGACAAAGAACTCTTGCTCTACTTTCCAGTGGTTAGGTTGTTTTGAAGGATGTGTGGGCCCATAACCTGTTAAAATATTCGATGTGCTTGTTTTACCATTGACAATATCACAATATTGTCACCCAACCATAGGCACACAGCCACCCCCAAGCACCATAACCTTTGCTAGATAGAGTGATTCTGGAAGCAACACTACAGACAACATATAACCAAGAGAGCACATCATTCTCCAAAGATGGCACACCAGACAGAAAGTCCCAAAACCACAGAACAAGAACAATACTCAACTGTGGCAGTTGCAGTTGCAGTCACCAAGAATACCACCAAGAATATCATAATACCACCAAGAATGTCACCAAATATACCACCAATAGATACTAGGATATAGGGTGCATATCTTAGGCTAGAGAGAGAGAGCAAGAATCACACCAGAAGATCCACCTTCCTATCTTGCAGTTGCAGCTCCAAACTTGCGACATACTTGAGAGAGTGAGGTGAGTGTGTACAAATGAGCTAGATCATCTCTTATTTATAGTGGTTCTTGTCACTTGTCTGTGTCGACTTGTCCTTTTAGAAGCTACTACCTCAATATTAATTCTTTTACTAATCCAACTTGTCTTTTAGGGTTTTTACACATCTTTTTAGGGTTTCTCTTGCTTCTCCAAAATATTCTATTCTCTCTAAAGGTTACACATGGAGGTTAATACCTCCCACATCGGCCATAATATCAACAAGCTCAAGATAGATCCCGCAAAGATGGAGGCCATCATAAAATGGTTAGTTCTTACTAATGTCATTGAAGTTAGGAGTTTTGTTGGTACACCACAATACCTATGAAAGTTCATAGCATCCTTTTTAGCGGTAGTTGCACCACTCCATGCCCTAACAACGAGAGGTAAGAGTTTTCAGTGGGGAAAGAATCAACAAAAAGCTTCAATGAGCTAAAATGAAATATTATTCAAGCACTGGTTCTTGCATTGCTTAACTTGCAGAAGCCTTTTGAAGTCGAGACAGATGCAAGTGGGTATGCTATGGGAGCGATTTTGATGCAAGGAGGTAAGTTGGTATGCTATCATTTTGAAATGTTTCACGACGGAGTCTTAACTACCCTAGTTACAATAATGAATTCTATGCCCTGGGTCAAGATGTTAAGAAGTGGAAGCACTATCTGATGGGAAAGGAAACCATTATCCACATAGATCACTAGCCATTGCAGTATTTGCAGACCTAGAGTAAGCTTCAATAAACTAGACATTACAAGTGGATGAGATTTTTGTAGCAATTTCATCTAGTCATCAAGTATAAGAAGGGCATCACTAATAAGTTGGTAGACATGCTTTCTAGGCCACTCACATCCAAGATTACAACTTTGGGAACTCTTATGCACATGGGGCTTGTTACCCATGATGCATACAAAGAGGCATACGTAGAAGATGAGGACTTCAAGGGGGTGTTTCAACAACTACATGGTCAAATTCAAGTAGAAAGAGGTGATAGTGAGGTTGACTATCATCTTTAGAATGGATTACTCTACAAGCTAGTCAAGCTCTGTGTTCCTAAAGGTGAAAGATTGTAGCTTATCAGAGAGGCTCACACCTCTAAAGTTGCAGGACATTTTGTTGTTGGGAAGACAATTGCCAACTTACAAAGGCATATGTATTGGCCTAAAATGCAAGAAGATGTAGCACGATATATTAAAGGATACATATTTTGTTGTACCAACAAGCCCCATTGATAGAAAGCAAGGTCTATACCATCCCTTACTTGTACTCACTCGACCTTGGGAAAGCATTTACATGGATTTTGTGGAAGGTTTACCAACAACTAGGAAGGGATATGGCTATTTTATTTGTGGTAGTTGACAGGTTCAACAAGATCTACATTCTTATGCCTTTTAAAAAGACTAGCAAAGGTCGAGAAGCAACAACCATGATCTTTGAATAAGTTTGGGTGCACTTTGGGATATCAAGGAGCATCATCTCAAACGTGGATACTAGATTTTTCAGTGCCGTGTGGAGTACAATTTGGGAGAAGATGGACACTAAGTTGAAGAGATCTACAACATTCCATCCATACAAATGGGTAGACAAAATTAGTCAATAGGACGTTGGAACAATTTTTTAGGGGTTACAACAATTAGAAGCATTCAAAGACTTGGGATGAAAATCTAATCTACATTCAACACGCTTATAACATAGTAGTCCATACTTCTACTGGTAAGTCCTCTTATAAAACTTGCTTTGGATATTTGCCTCCTTCACCTTTGGATGTTGTTTATGGACAACAAAGAGGAGTGAGGGAAGACATCACGGGAGAAGTAATGAAAGAAAAAAGGTTTGTTGAAAAGATTAGAGTATGTAGCACGATATATTAGAGGGTACATATTTTGTTGTACCAACAAGCTCAATGATAGAGAGCAAGGTCTATATCATCCCTTACTTGTACCCACTCGACCTTGGGAAAGCATTTCCATGGATTTTGTTGGAGGTTTACCAACAACTAGGAAGGGACATGACTATTTATTTGTGGTAGTTGACAGGTTCAACGAGATGTGCATTCTTATGCCTTCTAAAAGACCATCAAAGGACAAGAAGCAACAACCATGTTCTTTGAATTGGTCTGGGTTCACTTTGGGATACCAAGGAGCATCATCTTAGACATGGATACCAAAAGATCAATGCTCTGCGGTATGGCCTTTTTGGGGTATTGGAGAAGGTGGGTGATAACACTTGCAGACTCAGTCTACCCCCATACATGCACATTTATTTATTAGCGAATGTGGAGAATCCAAAATTCTATGAGCCTTCCATGTTGGATCAAGAAATTGAGGAGCAGTTCCTACCTGCCATAGAAGACTTACCACCAAAAGCTCAAGCAGAGTTGGCAGAAGATACAATTTTGTAGAGGAAGTACAAAACCACAAGACATGGGCAGCATGACCTGTGGCAAATTGGGTTGGAAGGACAACTTTTAGGCAAAGAAAAATGGTAACTCCAGAGAGAAGGTAGAGGAAAAGTTTCCTAACCTCATTTAGTACTTCTTTTGGGGACCAAAAGCCTCCCTAAATAGGGAGGTATGATTTGGATTGGATCGTTATATAATGTCATCTATCTCGGTAATTCCCGGGTGGAAAATTTGGAGGAATCAACTTGTAGGGCCATTTTAGCACCAGGTCTCAGTCTGGAAAATTAGGGTTGGAAACCATATGAAATATTTTAGAGCCATTTTGAGGCATCAAACAACATATTTTTAGGTCCAAAATGTTATTTGGGGGAAGATGCCATATTCTACACATCAAGACCTTTCCAATGATGCAAGAATCGCCTCAATTGAAGTTTGTATGTGAAAGTTATCGAAAGTTATGCCTCTTGCAAGTTGACCTATCGTGTTGACCACCGTGGTACGAGTGGATGCCTCGTCAATGGCCATTACTCAAATGTATGGGGCTAGCCACATGTGGACTTTCAAGAAGATTTTAGAAGGTCCAAACCTTATCACTAGTTGGGGGTCGAGGAAGTCAAAACCCTAACCATAGGTGGCTATTGGGCTATGTTACATATTAGGCCGCTAGGAGAAAGGGTTCCATTTTTTAGTATTGTACTTGTTTCATAGTTGAGCAATAACATCTAGGAGTGGTATTTTGAGAGCATAACAGAGGAAGAGGAAGATTTTGTAGCACCCTTTTAGGCCAAAGTGTTAGAGGCAACTCCACACTGAGTGCCCATTCCTTTGTATTTGCATTTTGATATCTGAAGCAAAGAGAGAAGAGCATAGGCCTCACCTTCGAGCTGGGTTTGCTTCTGTATTGGATTTCGAAGCAAAGAGAGAAGAGCATAGGCCTCACCTTCGAGCTGGGTTTGCTCCTGTATTGGATTTCCCAGGGGTAAATCTTGTGTTTATTTGTATGGATCTTCTTTCATTTGCCTGTTCTTTTATTTTCATATTTCAGTTATTTTCTATGAAAAATAGAGCAATAAGCTAGAGATACCAAATTTGAGATCTAAGGAAATAAACGTGCATAATAAAGATTTCAACATAAGATCTGTTGTGACAAACTGTTCTAGTGGAATATCCACGACAATTTACAGATTAATTGGTGTGTTAGATTGCCCTGCTATTTTATTTCATTCCATAATGTTAAGATTTCATTGCAAAAGTTTCATTAATAGTAATGATGGAAAAGTTTATGTATTTATGAGGGGCGTATAAGTGGATTGTAGCAGTGGCGATTGAAGACACCATTACATTCTGCAAATTAAGATACGTTGTAACAAATTGTCTAGAGGCACAGTTTCAATGTTTTATGGGTCACTCAATAATTCATTTGTTTGTAGGGGTGAGGCAAGGGTGCCTCGTCTCGCCCACTTTATTTGGCATCTACCTACATAGACAAGTTAAAGGCTTTCTTGCACGAGCACATCTAGCCGGGCAACACTGGTCTCCTTCACCATGTATTGATCTCCATAGTCTTTGTTGATGATGTGGTCCTCATGGCCTCCGCACGTAAAAGTCTACAAAGACAACATGGTGGTCAAGTGTTGTTTTGTGACCTTGGGGAGTTGATTGTCAACCTTGGGAAAACCAAGGTGATGATCTTCAATTGTTGGAAGAAGTCTCTTTTAGATTTCTACTTTTGCTTTATGGGGGAGGAGTTTGTCACGATATATTAGGAGTTAAGTTTTTAGGGCCTAGGTTCAGGTGAAGGCATGCTCTTCAACATCGAGTGAATAAGGGGTATAGGTCCCCTGATCTTATAGAGAGGCAATGTTTCTAGCACCTTTTTTGGGATATCTCGTTCAATCTAGACCTCATGGACTTCATTATCAAACCCATTGTTTTGTACAATTTGAAGATTTGGGGATGGAGTTTGCTTGAGTTTGATTGGGCTTGCATCAAGAAAGTTTAGACCCTCTTACTTTGTCACATCATTAGGTGTAAGAGGATGGACCCCCAACTCATCATCTAGGGAAAGTTTGCGGCATACCTTTTTCGAATCAACATTGTCTTCAGATTGGTTGAGTTGTTGCATTGCCTTTGAGGTTTTATTGACTCAATGATAGGCAGAGTGTGTATCCATATTTGGCTTACCAATATTTGGAGGTCATCAACGAGTCGATCCCCTCACCAGGGGAATGTGGTGGTGGTATTCAGAAGTTTCTTGCTTCCTTCAAATAATTGGTATATCGATAGATCATCTTCCCCCATTCAGGCACTCGTTGGATGCTTGTGGCCATCTCTTGCCTAATAAGTAGGTGAATGAGCTACCAGGGTGGATATTTATAGATAACACCTAGGTCACTTTGTTCTCTCCTTAGGGGTTTGAAACCCAAGATGGTCTTTTATGTAGAGCACTTCCTAGAGTTTAAAAATGACCTCATTATGTGGTCTTTTACGTGGTTTGGAGTTGGATGCATGGGCTTAGGATCCCCCCTTAGGTGGTTTAGAGTGGGCTTGCATCAACTTGGGTGGAAGTTGAGCTCCGGAGTCTAGATACCATGGGAGGATTGATGATGTTGGATCTACCATAGATAAGAGATAGATATAGAGGAGTACTTTATATTCAGATGCCCCTCTTATTCCTCCAAGATACCAAGGTAGTTCCATTGCTTGTTTAGAGAGTCTTGGAACCATGTCTCCACCTTATTTTGATATCTAGACTTGCAGGGCTTAGTGTTATACTTGTTATCCTTGGGAGAGACACTTAGGCATTGGAGCTCACATTCTCTGTGCCTGCACTTGATTGGACACTATGCACACCCCCCCCGCCCCCCAACTCGATTGGATACTACTTAGTGGGTCACATCTTTCTTCTTGGCATTCATAATGGTGCAGGCAGAGTGCAACACCGTTCTGGCACCCAGATCCATGAGGCCCTAGGAGGTAGTGCAACCCCTGATAGTGAGATGTATGTGGTGTTGTCCTATGAGGCTTTGGAATAGTTCAGGCCTGACTAGCAGGGAATGCCCCTCCACTAGTTCTCGACAATGGGTCACCTATTCTAAACAGAGAGACATTCCATAGGCTGTAGCCAGATTTCTATATAGAGATTCTTTCTTTTGGCTTCAGATGGTAGGAGAGTTTCACATTTGACTTCAGAGAAGGACCCCCTCTCTCCTTGGCCTGACGAGAGGCACTTGGAGCATTGAGGATCTCGTACACATGGCTCCATGGCATTGTATTTTTCTTTTAGCATTGTATTAGTTGCACTTGCACCCAAATCTTAGAGCTAAGCTTTGTTTCTTGCTTTTATAGGAGTGGCATTTGCAGGCCCACTTTGTATTGTTTCATATGTATTGAGCAATCTTGTTGACCTACTTTTGGTCACTTGATGGACATTAATAAACTTATCTTATCTAGAGCATCCAACAGCTTTGTGTCCCATTTGTGCTCAAGTATAGCATAATATGACAATTTGATGAGGAGTTGCTCAACTTGTGTTAAATGTGCAGCATTGTGACATGATATGATATAAGTAAAGCATAATCTCATATATGCTTGTGCATTTGCTATATGATCGCATGTGTCACTTCATTGACTTCGTCAGTATTTGAAAGATAATATTCATATGACTGAACTATTGTCAGGTGTGTCAACAACTTCCTATTTTTTGTCTATTGCAGGGGTCTTGTCAAGATGATTCATGTTGGATGACAAATGTCTCTATTTCAGATTGTCTAAATTGATAACCCTTTGTCCCAAAATAGTATCTGAAGAATATAAAAATATAAATTCTTGAAATATAAAAATGAGTATTTTTCTTCAGATAAATGATCAATAGGCTCCAGAATCAAATACACATGTATGTAGTAGAGGGTTTCTTACTGCTCCAAGCTTCCTCGCATAGTCTCAACTAAAGTATGATTCTTTCTTTCATCTACACCTTTCTTTTCATGAGCGTAAGATATGATGTTTGGTTTTATCATCTTAAGTTCAAAAATTTGTTAGAATTTCTTTGAAAAGTAATCACCATCATAGTCACTTTCTCTTTTCTATTCTTTGTAAGAGCTTTCAAAAATTTAAATTTTCTATTGGTTTAGTCTTTTGCTTTATGGAATAGGCAAAGGGCCCTGTTCCCTGCCTGAAAACATTTCAAAAATTGAAATTGGTACAATATTCCTTGGAAACTTGAAATTATTTCTGGGGTGTTTTCATTTTGCGGAAAGAGATGGAAATGCCTACGATGGATTTCTGAGACACATCCTGTCAAAGAATGCTAGAAATGATGCATTTCCAGGTGCAAAAAAAATAAAAAAATAAAGGCCTCCAAACAGAGTTGTGACCCATGGATGACCTGCTTGTGTTTAAATACACCCCAAAACAGAAAAAAACATTAAAATTCTAAAAAATGGAAAATACAATTATCTAGAGTTTGAATTATTTTTTGATATTTTATGTTATAATTTCCAAAATATTTTAAAATGCTGTTGACATGGTTCATAAAATTTGAAAAGTGTCGTTTCCAAACTGAAATCATCTCAGAAACCAAATTTGTTTCCTGTTTCAAGTGATTTTGATCATCATGTCTTATTTGTTTCTTTGTGTTTCCAACAACCTACTTTTGTCTACATTCAAAGATTTTATGAAGACTTCTTTTTATTAGCAATAGTATCACATCCCTTTAGCTTCTGATTTCGAGTTATTGAAATTTGACTTCTTTTTCAGGTTCTTTGCTTATTGTCCAATGAAATTGTCTGATTACATGAATTTCAGAAATCTTTGTGTATTGCTTCATCTTGAGGTAGTCCAGTAACCATACTCATGAGATTTTTGGTAGTCAGATAGGTTGCTAGGCAAGGCCATGCAAAGTCTTCCTCCTACTGTAATCTGTGCGGGCCATTGGAAATTTTTAGGCATTTATTATCTTCTTTTAGTCAGTGGACTTCATATCATTTTCTTTAACAGGAACGGATATATTTTGTATTAGAAAAGTGCTGCAGCTGTGTTGGTCGGCATAGCAATGCAAAAAATAAGCTTGTCACATGGTCTATAGTTCAGCAGCTGATGAAAATATTTAGAGATTGTTACACAGAACAAAATTATCCTTTGCAGAGTATATCCAAAAACTTCTGCTAGTGTAAATCCTGAAAAAGACTTCAAAAACCAGTTGTACTTTGCAAAACATAAAGAAAAACTATGTTTAATGGAAAACATGGTTACTGTAGGCTTCATCCTGACCAAAATGAGATGGATGTGGTGCCTGTATTTCCATGTCCACTTCTTCATGCATTTGACAGTTTCTTCTTCTTTAAGTTCCCTTGGAGCTGATCCCATTGACATTCCCAGATTTGAAGCTGCAGACTGCGAAGTCCTATTCTGATCGATGACCAGCCGAAGAAGCATATTGCATTCAGTCTCTAAGGCTTGAATTCTTCCCTTCTGTTGCAGCATCATTTCCATTAGAACAACGTACACCTTGTTACGAGTTTCCTCAGGACCATGTTTGGATGTTACAGAAATATGGAATTTCTGTTATTAGATATGATGTCCTCATGCCTACGTAGAATCCTTTGAATTTCATATTTTTCATGGATAGGGCAACACTCTTGGTCGGGGTGGTTGCCTGTGTTATTCATTTTCCACTAGAGCCAAATGGTCCAAACAAGAATACCACGAAATTACCTAGCTGGAGTTCCCCAACAATCCATGTGTTCCTTTATACATAGACTTCAACTTTCCAAATTCAGAGAGTTTCAAACAAGCCAAAACCACAGGGGTTACAACCACCAAGCCCAGAAGGCAGGGGAATTCTGATGACATAAACATTGAAAGCTGAAGACCCAGAAGGCAGGGGAATTCTGAAGACACAAAAATTGAAAGCAGAAGACCCAGAAGGTTGGGGATTTCCAGAGGCCCGGAGTTTGCATAAGTTCCCCACCAAACCCACAGACAATTCCCATTCCAATTTCTAATTCTCCAGATCACTTTCAATTTTTGACTCAAGCTCCAACCCAGAACAAATTCACAGCACAGAGAAATCATATAACTAAGATGAAATAGCTTGAGGGATATGCCCAAAGATATGGAGGCTGATTGCCAATTTAACAGTTAAAGGCCGAGGAAGATGCTTGTGAGAAGAACATTCTAGGGTCAATGGAAACTTACCTAAACCAAAGTTTCCGAGACCATCAGCTATTGATTCCATTGTCCCGCCTTCATTCAACCTTATGACTGATCCCAATTGAAATTGTTGGCACAGAGTTAAGTGAGGAGTGTTTGGAGGTACCATAGACTTGATGTCCATTGATGCTTGTTCTTGGTCATTAAATCTTCACTGCCCTTTGAGTGTGACATGGAGGGCATGCAAATGCTTGTAATATTCATTATGATTAAATTAAAGAATGGGGTCAAAGGTTAGCCCCCTTTTGTTCTTTGAACTCCTTCAAGACAAGATGCCACATTGGCTAGGCTATTTGCCTGTCTGTTGTGCTCCCTTCATACATGGAAGAACTCCGTGGATTCAAACTGGTAGGCTTCTTTTTGAATTCTCAGAATGAATCTGGCAAGTCTGCCATTAGATGGAATGGTTGGATTATTCATAAATCTTGTAATGATAGCTGAATCACCAATAAGAAAAATGTTCTTAGTGTGTCTTGAGTTCAAGATCTTAGACCCTTGAAATAGGGTGAGTGCGTCAGCCTGGTTATTTTTAGCTATTCCTAAGCTCCATTCATAATTTACTTCTTGATTTCCGCCGCCCCCAAGTATGTGGACTTTATATCAAGAATGTTAGTCAATTGTACTTTTTGTTAGTTAATGGAGTTTTATGTAAAGTCTAGTTATCCTATGTGCAAAAAACAAAGAATCTGAAGTAGGAACATGAGCTATAAATACTCTTAGGTGTAAGAGTAGGGGCCTTTTTGGAGAATGTGTTATCCTATGAACTGAGTTTTGTGACGGGTACCGGGGGAGGAGTTGTTGGGTTTCTGGAAGGTAGCCTCCAAATTTCAAGGGGATAAGCAGACAGCATTGGCAAAAAGAAGTATGGAAGGTAACCTCCAAATTTCAAGGGACTAAGCAGACAGTATTGGCAAAAATTATTAAAAAAGTTGAAATATTAAAAAAAAAAATAGGGATTCTAGAGCGCATAGAATTGTGATACAACTCAATAAAAGTAGCAATTATTAAAGAATAGGTCCATTCTATAACGTAGAATTATGATGCAACTCAATAGTTTTAGCAATTTATAAAGAATAGGTCTGAAATGCCTTGTCTATATTGACATTAAAACCATAAAATAAGTAGATATAGTGTACAAGAACCTACCAAACTATTGATGATTACAGCTTCGTGAGACATCCTCCAGGACATGTTCTCCTCTGAGACTGAGTTGAGTCGACTTGTGAGAAAGCCCATGTGTTGGGTGTGCCCATGAGATGGGTGTGTCGTTCCTCTCTGGACTGAGATGAGACGATGTGTGCGCCTGTGTGGGGTGAGGATGCCCATGAGATGGGTGTGTCGTTCCTCTCTAAATTGAGACGAGATGATGTGTACCCCTGTGTGGGGTGAAGGTGCCCATGTGATGGTTGTGCATCAGACTCTGGATTGAGTTGTTATGACGTGTGGTCTCTTGCCTTGTGGACTCAGTTGAGTCAGGCTTGAGATGGTGCTCCAGATGATTCTCTTGTGGACTCAGTTGAGATAGAGATCTGTTGAGTAGGACGTCCTTGTGGCTGAGCACAGGTGGACGTGTCCCTAGTGGCTGAGCACTAGTGGACGTGTGAGATCCTTGCTATATTGTCTAAGAGTAAAATTTACTTGTAACCCTATTATGTTAGACACATCATTTGATGTGATAAGTTTTGTATAAATAAAGGTGAATCCCCTTTAGGTCTGAAATTATGAGAACTGCAGCACCCTTTTGTGTGCTAGGTTTGGTGGTGGATGGGGGATCTTCTCTTGAGAATATAGCAAAGGATTGCTTGGTTTTCTTCCCTTGTGTAGAAGGGTTTCCCAGGATATTTCTTGTGTTCTTGTGCATGGTTATTCTACTGGTGATCTTGGTTTATTGCAGCTAGTTATTGTTGCTGCAGTCACTGGTTATGGTTGTAGCTCATGCTAAACAATAATAAAATAAAATTGCATCAACTTACCATAAAACTTAACACAAACATGTGTGTGAAATTTGTTGTTTCTATTATCCCTACAAAAACATACAACATAGTTTATCAACATTGCATAGATAATATTTTGTGGTGGTCAAAATGTTAAACCAGCGAGTGAATATTATTCTTGGAGAACTAGTGCCACATAGGTTTTTGGTTTGGATCAGTGTTAGCAGAACCGGCCTGGTCTGGCCTTCAGGGCAAAAATGATCAGACCGGCAGTACTAAACCATTTTTGGTCGGTTCCTTACTGAACTGGGTGGTTCTGGCCAAAAACATGGAACATGCCGGTTCTGCACAACACCCGTATAATGCACCTAAAGGGGCGGATTTCCGATTTTTTAAAGTAAAAAAAACAAATTTCTCCCAATTTATTTACATTATGTACTAGTTTTAGAAACTAGAAGCTGTGTTTTCAATTTAGAAATGATAAAAAATGGTCTTTAAATGAGCAACAAGTTTCAAAACCAATTTTGCAGTGGCTGACTGATTGTATCTTCCTGGGTCTCTCTCAGCCATAGTTACCAGAACCGGACCGGTTGTTGAATCGGTCGACCCAAAAAACCAAAACCGAACCGGAAAAAAACCAGATCAAAAAACCGGTCACTAAAAATACATAAAATATTCAAATTTTGAAAAAAAAATACATATTCATGTGCATCCACGTGAATCCAAACCAATATACAAAAATTTCAAAGTTTCTCATATATATATATAACAAGAAACATTGTATAAAACCAAAATAGCACTAACAGTAAGTGGCAAATGCACTCCATAGTCATATGAATATCTGGATTCTGAATCAAAATACATCATAAAAAAGGCTCTAAATGGCCTATAAAGTCCAAAAATAACTCTAGAGTCTAGGCTAGAGAGTAGAGACTACACGATTTAATAGTCTGAATCTGCATACTGAAACTCAGACTCAGAGGACTCAGATTCGGACTAAGACTCAGACTCAGAGTCATCATCTGCATCCTCAACATGAGTAGACTCAACAGGGGGATTCCGAGCCTGGCTTGATTCCCCTGGTCCAGAAGGCAAAGATACAGTTGCAACATCAGTGCAGACATTCTCTTGATGTGTCTGGGGATCCAAATCCATCCAGGAAAGGTCTTCATTGTCAAAAGTTCTTGGCTGAGTCTCTTTCTTTTTTTATTTTTTAAAAAAAATTTGCAAATCCCCTCACTTTTCCAGCTGTACGGGAAAAAAAAAGGTTCCGGAACCGGTCAAAAGCGGTTTGCATGTCCTGTTTGAACCGGTAAGACCTGTGAACCGGTCGGTTTTACCGGTTCTGGTAACACTGCCCTCAGCTGTCCCTGTGTGGTTTGTCCCCATCAGTTTCACTTCATATTATATTTATCAATTTTTTGATCTGTACATGCTCTTCCCCCACATGCACTTCGAACACTGCAAGCAATTTCCAATATTCTCCTTGTGGAGACTTTAGAGTGAACCCCCGGTTACAAGTTTGGAAAAAACGAAGAGACAGATAAACAAGAAATAATATGCATTCAGATGACTCGAATAAGAGAAGGTAAGAGCAATCACAAAATCATTCACACTAACACAGAAATTGTTATTAAGCTTTTATTCTGACATGCACTCTATTTACCTGATATGTGCATGTGATAAAAAGAGATGGAGGTATGAATAGCATACCATAATATGCCTCCACTCCATTAAATATGGGGACTTTATTACACACATGTTAACTATAAAATCAATCAAACTATAACAAAAGCTGCAGTATTGCACTCGGTGCTACTTTGGTTATATGCACTCTTACTTTGAGCATAAATGGTTTGGATTCATATTGATGCACATAAATATATATGTTTTTATTTTTATTTTTAAATTTGAATATTTTTTGTAGTTTATGCACATGAATATATATGTTTTTTTTTTAAATTTGAATATTTTTTGTAGTTTATGGTCGACTGGTTTTTTTCCAGTCCGGTCTGGTTTCGCATTTTTTGGGGTCGACTGGTCTGGTCTGGTTTCTGGTTCTGAGAACATTGGTTTGGATTGGGGGCATCCTGACTAATATTACCAGACCCTTCTGTGTATGAGTTGACTCTTTGAGGAAGCTGGGCTGAATCAACTCCGATGAGTCTGATTTGGCCTCAAGTCATACTCATGTTTGATTTGCTTGCATGATCCCAACTCAGAAGCAAAATATGAGTCAGATGCACTCATTAAGTCTGATTGGCGTAGTCTCGTCAGTCAATTTTGGTTGTCTGTCTATAGAAGACACAAAAAACACATTTTACTTGGTTTTCTGATCCATCTTCATAACAAACCACTGGTAGATGTGTCAACTGTCTATAGTTCATGGCATTTTCAACCACTGGTAGATGTGTCAACTGTCTATAGTTCGTGGCGTTTTCTATTATGCAGTATCATCTTTGTTCTTCGATATGAGTTAGTAACTTAGTATTGAAACTTTGAGTTATATGGGCATTGTAAACTTTCAATTAATGAAAAATATCTTCTTGTTCTGAATATTATTATTAATTTTTTTAAATTCCTATGTCAACTCTTGAATTTTTCCATTGTCTGAGTCTAAGCTGTGGGGGAGCACCCCCCCGGCCCTGCTCCTGCTCCTGAAGCGCGCTCCCTAGGGAAAGAAAACGCTCCCTGCCTTAAAACGCTCCCAAAAAATGCTCCCTGCCTTAAAAAGACTTCCAAAAAAACGCTCCCTGCTTTAAAGTCTCATAACCATGCTTGGAAGCAGAACTTTTGGGTGAATATGATAGTGATCATATTCCCGGAGGAGACATGCCACCCCCATCCACTAGCAGTGTTCCAAATGCATCAATTTTACCTTTATCTTTACATCGTCCATTGTCACGTGGGGGCCATTCAGCGGTTGGTCGTGTTTCACGAACACTTCCATCTACTCCATCACGGGAGAAGAAACTGAAGTTTCTTGTGGCAAGAGGAAAACTTAGAGCATAGTACTTAGTACTTGCTACTATATACTAGATCTCTTTTTCTATTTCCTGTTTCGAAGTAGTCCCTAGAACTTGGTGCTTTGTCTTAACTCTTTATTATGTCTCTTTTGTAAACAATGAAGTTATGAACATTGTATGACAGTTTACCTTTGAAGTTTGAAATTTGAACTATTGATTGAATCTTACAACACTTTGGTAATGAATATGATGCTCAAGAGTCTATTTCATTTTGTGGTTGATGTTGTTTGTTAGTATGTTACAATCTATTGATGACAAATGTTTATGATCCATGTTATATGTGTACTAAATGGTTGATGCTTTAATGATCATCACTAATCAATTAGTTAAATGATCTTGTATCTATGTTTTCATGTTTTTTGCAATTGATTCGATATTCTGCATGTTTTTTTATGTATATGCATCAATATATATATATTTCTTATGTATTATATAAAAAACGCTCCCGCTCCCAAATATTTTTGAAAATTGCCGCTCCCGCTTCCGCTCCTCGCTCCCAACAGCCTTGGGACTCTGAGTTAACATTTACTCTTAGGCCTCACTGAGTCAAGTTTGGTAAATTTGGTCCAGACATCTCCATAACCATCCAGGGACATCTACTAGACCTCATTTAAGGCAGGAAATGTCATGGGTAAGCCCCCCTCGTCCTTGGGAGCAGCCCCTTCCAATTGGGGACTTTGCCTGGTAGTCTACAAGTCCATGGAGATAGGAAATGTAGGGGATGACTCATTGAGGGACTGGGATGGGTTCTGTTGCAACATTGCTGCTATCATATGTATTGCTGAATATTACTCTATTACTGTTGTTATTGCTGAATTTACTGCTGTTCGTGCTGAATTTACAACTGTTATTGCTGATTTTTCATGTTGTTTACTACTCTTCCTGCCCTAGCAGTTTCAGATTATTTTCCAAGTTCCAGGTTACTATGGTCTCTTTCAGTTTTAATATCCAGATTTCAAATTAGGCTCGGAACTTGTGACCAGTAGATTGAGTGATGATATGGCAAGTTGATATATTGTCTCCTACAGTCCTACTCAAGTTCTATCTTAGGTGGGATTTTTTTTGTATGGTTATTATTTCTGCTACATTCCTTGTTTTTACACTGAATCTTTCTGGGTTGGTGAGGGTGATTTGTTAATTTCTCCCCTTCTTTCCAGCCAGAGTCACTCTCTCTCTCTCTCTTTCTGTCTATTTATCCATCAAGCAAAGGAGGGTAAGCAAAAGTTGGTTGGAAGAGTTTGCATGACATACTTATATATGGAGTACTGAAGGCCCAAGAAGATCATATCAAGAACCTCATTTCTCTAATTTATTCTGGCAAGTGTTCTTTAGGTTTGGTGTCCTAACCATCAACACTCCACAAAATCTCTCCATAAGAATTTTTATGTCAAGTTTCTGGAGAAATTGTGATAAACTGTCAATGATAAAGTGTTCTACAAGTGCAACCATTGTTTCTTGTGACATTCATTACAAGACGCTTGCTTACAATCTTCTTGATCTCAAAGATCTGCCCACAACCACGAGATTCAGTTTTGTGCTTTGACTAAGATCTCATTCTGACAAATCTAGATATTGGCTTTGAATTTGTTTCTCAATTCTAAGTGAAAGAAATGTGAAGATAGAAGACACACATAACCAAATGAACACTGGGCTGTAAAATCCACAGCTGCTCTTCTGAACAGAGGAATTATTGATCGATACAACTGAAATTTAGGGTGGATAAATGCAGGAGTTACTCAAATTGGAACAGTTAATGTGGTAGTTATGCAAATTTCTGTTTTGTATTCCAGATTTAAAGTTTGATATGTTCTAGCACCTCATTTAATTGTGTGCATTGCCTTTTTGGCCATATTTGGATGTGAGGGTTTTGGTTTTATTGTTAAATGGACATATATTCAGTTGTCAGAAATACTTGTTTAAGTTTTTATTAAAAGAGGAATTCTATCATGTAGTTTCTACATTGATTATCAATAAAATGTGTCTAAGACAAAAGAATGATCATTTGATTTGCTGTGCAACAGTAATGCAAGTGATGCTCTAGATAAACTGCGGTTTTTGAGTGTGACTGACCCGAGTGTACTTGGAGATGGTGGTGACTTGGAGATCCGCATAAAACCAGATAAGGATAATGGGACTATTACCATATTGTAAGTTGTGTATGCTGTGCTTTTCAAATAAAGTTCTCCTTTGTCCTTGTAACTGATGAGTTACAAGAGTTAGCCCTTTTTTTGGTCCACAGGGATACTGGTATTGGTATGACCAAAGAAGAATTAATTGACTGCCTTGGGACTATAGCTCAGAGTGGAACTTCCAAGTTTTTAAAGGCTTTGAAGGTTGGACTGTCTTAGTATTTTTGTCATTAAATGAGTTGGTCTGGCTTTCAAACAGTAGTTTATGCTCGACATTCTTGTTTTACAGAGTTATACTTCTTGTTTGCAGGAAAATCAGTCTGGTCCTGACAACAATTTGATTGGTCAATTTGGTGTAGGCTTCTATTCTGCTTTTCTTGTTGCCGACAAGGTATCTATTTATATTTCCTGGATAAGTTTTCAAGGGTTAAAGGCTGATAAGGCTACCACTATGCTTAATTGTTCTTTTTGGTTAAAGACGAGCTACAAAGACCTGAAGACGTGATAGCAACATTTCCAAGAAATATTGTTTGCAAATGCTTGAGTTTCTTTTGGTCACTATAAGTGATAATGATCCTTGATGTGTCCCAGGTGGTTGTCTCAACAAAAAGCCCAAAGTCTGATAAGCAGTATGTGTGGGAAGGAGAAGCTGATACTAGCTCCTATATAATACGGGAGGAGACAGATCCAGAAAATCTCATTCTTAGAGGGACTAAAATAACCCTTCACCTAAAGGTATAAGGCATTTCTTTTTCATGGCATTGTTAAATTTCATTTATACTTATCATATATGTGATATTCCATCTGTTGTCCTTCCATGCAGCCTGATGACAAGTTTGACTATGCTGATCCGGAAAGGGTTCATAACCTGGTTAAGAATTATTCACAGTTCGTCTCTTTCCCAATATACACATGGCAGGAGAAGTCCCAAACCAAGGAGGTGAGCAGGATAGGTCTTGATGTACTCCCTTCTGTCTGTCTGTTTATAAAAGTGAAGAATTAATGTTCTTGCTGGTTAATCATATGTGAAACAAAATTTAGTAGTGTGTCAAAGCTAGCTGTAAGCCTGATTTCTCTTCTGAAAGAAATTGGAATCTTTTGAAGGTTGAGGATGACACTGCTGAAGTAAAAGAAGGGGAGAAGAAGAAAACTAAGACTGTGACAGAAAAGTATTGGGACTGGGAATTGGCAAATGAAACAAAGCCTATCTGGGTAAGATATCTGTATGTTATGTGTGCCAAAGGATGTTTTAGGCTGTATTGGGTGCCATCTTATTCTGAACGAGCATTTCATCTTTTTTTCTGGCTAATTGTGAACTCAAAATTCTATTTTTTGGTCTTATTTTAATTTTGCACATCTGAAGTTAATATCCTTTCAACATAGCAGAAGCATGGCCCATGTTAATCCCTATTCTCTCCTCCAGTGCTTAGTCTTATGTCTTTCTAACTTTTGTGTTCTAGATGCGTAATCCAAAAGAAGTTGCATCAGAAGAGTACAATGAGTTTTACAAGAAGGCATTTAATGAATTTCTGGATCCTTTGACATACACTCACTTCACAACTGAGGTATGGCCTTTTGGACAGATCTACAGAGATATTTTAATTTGGAAAATATCCTCTTTTGGTTCATGTAAACAGTGTATGAAAGATTATTACAACAAATTGCCCCATACTGTCTGAATGCAGGGTGAAGTAGAGTTCAGAAGTGTCCTTTACATCCCTGGTATGGCTCCTCTCAGCACTGAGGATATAATGCATCCAAAGACTAAGAACATTCGCTTATATGTCAAGCGTGTTTTTATTTCTGATGACTTCGATGGTGAATTGGTAAGTCATATTGATTTTCTTTTTGCAACTGTTTTACTCCTGTAACGTTTCCTCTAAAAATTATAGGCTCATTTGAGGGTATCTGGCTTATTTGTTGAACAAAATATGTTCTACCTGTATGTAGTTTCCACGCTATCTGAGCTTTGTTAAAGGTGTTGTGGATTCAAATGATCTTCCTCTTAATGTCTCCAGGGAGATCCTTCAAGAAAGCCGCATTGTAAGTTCCTCATTTACAGCTCCCTTTTCGAATATGCCATTTTATGAAGTTCAATTATAAGATTTAATATGCAGATCAGTTGGTATTGTTTGAATGATATTGATCTGCAAGCATTTAATATGTGAGCTCATGGGGTCTTGGTTATAAAGTTCACCTATGTTGGAAATATTTGGGTTTCCAAATGTTTCTTGGGTTTGAAGATAAGATAAGGTGATTCTATTAATGTCCAACAGAATTATGGATGGGGTCTTTATGTTTGCTTTAGTTGTAGAAGGTAAATGTTTTGTTCGGGAGCTAGGTAGGGATTTTACATCTCTGTTACATCAAGTCATATGCCATTTGATATTTTGTTCGGGAGCTAGGTAGGGATTTTACATCTCTGTTACATCAAGTCATATGCCATTTGATATTTCAATGAATCTAACTACAAGATATTGTGATTGTTTGGCTTTCAGTTTGTCATTATATTTGCCTTTGTTAAATGTTTTATGCAATGGCCTTTTGGTTGAACATTTGTCAGCTTCATTGAGTTTAGTTGCGCTTAAATCCTAGAATGTGCATGTCAGGTTCGTATAATGAAGAAGCGTCTTGTACGAAAGACTTTTGATATGATTCAGGGCATTGTGCAAAGTGAAAATAAAGAGGTAAGTCCACAACCTATAGATTCAGAGGAAAGTTATTAACCGTGTCATGGTCCAAGAAATATTGTATGCTATCCTAATTTCCACCTAAAATGCAATGTGAGGTGCTCATTAAACATTATCTATTTGAATGGGGGTATTTATCATAGATTAACAGAATCCAGTTAATACTTATGCCATAATTTGAGTAGTTTATAGACTTACCTTTATGCTACTGATTTTTTTTCCTCAGAAATGGAAAATACGTTTTCTGACGGTAGTGTTGATTGTTTCTTGTCAGCTTAATGGAATTGTAGTAATATTGCATTGTTCTGTCATATTCATTGACGTTGACTGACTGAATGTGTTCTGAAGCTTCTGTAAATGGAATTTGTATCATTTTGAACTATTAATGCAGGATTACAAGAAATTCTGGGAGAACTTTGGAAAGTATATCAAATTGGGCTGTATTGAAGACTCAAATAACCATAAGCGGATTGCTCCTCTTTTGCGGTTCTTCTCATCCATGCATGATGAGGATATGATTAGCTTGGATGATTATATTGAAAACATGACTGAAAAACAAAATGGTATTTATTATATTGCTTCAGATAGCATTAAAAGTGCCAGAAGTGCGCCATTTCTGGAAAAACTTTTGCAGAAGGATATTGAGGTATGGTTTTTCTTTTCCACAAAAATGGCTGAGATTTAATGTACCTTAATAGTACATACAAACTGACAACTGCGCTGTACTGTGTTGCTTTACAGGTCCTCTATCTTGTAGACCCAATTGATGAGGTTGCTATTCAAAATCTTCAGACCTACAAAGACAAAAAATTTGTTGATATTAGTAAAGAAGACCTGGACCTAGGTAAGTAGTTTGTTTGTTGTATTGATGTACTTGCAACATAATGGTACACAATAAAGTTAGTCTGGGCAGCTATATACACTGTCTGACGCATTGTGAGGAAGCATGCGAATGAATGTGGTTGAAAATCTTCCATAGATCAGAGCACCATCAGCTGCAGAAGAATGTTACATGACCCTAAATGAAGCAAAATTTCTGTCAATTTCACTACAGGGATAGGTGTTAGGTTTTCTGACATCAGAGAGCTATATTTATTATTTTCAGCCTCTGCTCTCAAGGGATCATTATTTTTGCTTGCAATTAGATTTATTATTTTCAGAAAACAGGCATGCTTGTCTGGATTGGATGCTTTGAGAACAGAATTACCGTCTTTTTTATTTTTTCACAGGAGAACAGGCATGCATTTCTGGATTGGATGTTTTAACTTTTGAGAACATAATTACAGTTATTTTAAATTTTAAATATTTTGTTGTTCTTGTTCACATTTAGTCATATGGTTAAGTCTTATGTTTTGTCTGATTGAGTACGTGTTATGAGAATCTTGAACTTCAAAAGATGTCTGGTTAAAAGTGAGTTTGGTTTATCTTCTCTTCCATGTGCGCGCATGCCCATATGTTGATGCATGCAACACGTGCTCACAGGTATCTTGATGTCTTCCTTGGGCACCACTCGCCCACTATTTCTTGCAGTAGAATTTATTCCTACTTGCAGACTTAGGTTGCCTAAGACTCCTTCATAGTGTCCAGCACAGCATTCTTCATTGCTGAGACCTTGTTCCATGCCCTCAGCAACAAACCTGCATTGAATGGTCAGTACATAACCAAGACTCATACATACATGCAGCACCTCTCTCATATCAACAGACCTTGTTTTACACAACCTATCCCCAGCTATTCTCACCAACGCAGTCTTGCTCACACAAATAGAAACACAGCTTCACTCAGGAATATTTGTTTCTTCTCTCTAATACACATACAATATGCTCATGCACATATATTGATCACTGATATTCTCCCTCGGACTTCTCAATGCACATTCAAGCATCTTTCCCTCAGTAGGAACATTCATAGGTATTACATGGAGAACTATACTAATGTTATGAATATGCATACAATTACAATATATATTCCGTTATGTTTCTTAGCACTCTCTTTTCCTCTGTGGAGTTTAACACCTCTATTATACTTCCTACACTCAATCCCTCCAGAGGCATTGCAATCTTTATTATTTTCCTCACAATCTATTTCTAATTCTAGTCTCTATAAGTCTGGAGACCATGCCAGGCAGTGGTCCTCTGCTTTTGCAGTCTTTTTTGTCTTTTCAGCCCTGTTGTCTGCAGAGTGCACTTCCTTTTATCTTTGTCTCCCTCGTTGCATCTGGTTCTTTGTGTAATTGCTGAAATGACTCATGGCAGTTTGCCTTTTTACCTCTATAACTGCTTCACGCACAGTTACGCGCCTGTTCGCCTATCTGGTATGTTTGTTCACGTTTCTGGTCTTCTCCATGAGTAGTTCTTTCCTTCCTTTGGCAACGTTTGCTACCGGTCCTCTTGAACTCTGCCACGTATACAACACCCACATGGACTATCTATGTAGCTTTGATAACATCTCATGTCTCGGCTCACCCTTCTTACTTCATTTATCCAAATATTTTATCAGCTCTTACTTCGATACTCACTTTCTTGACACTCATTTAATACCTCCTTTTACATATACAACCATCGATTTCCATCCAACAATGCCTTTCTACCTTTATTGTCCTCGCCAGTGGGGCTTGTTTACCTTCAATACGTTGTGCATGATAGCAATAGTTCTTCCTTTATAGTGTTTACCTTTGCGTAACTGGTGCAATGACTCATGGCAGTTTTCCTTTTTACCTCTATAGTTGCCTCATTCTCAGTTGCCCACATTTTCACCTATCTGGTTATGTTTGTTCATGCTCCTGGTCTTCTCCACAAGGTCTTCTTTCAGTCTGTTCATGTGATCTGCTATCCATCTTCTTGATCTCAACCGTGTAAGACATACACTGACTGTCCATGTAAGCCTAGTAGAAGAAATTGCCGATTAATTGGCAAAAATCGGAAAAAGCGCGATTTTTTGGGCTTGAAATCGCGATTTTTTTTGTCAGAGATAAAAGCGTGTTTTTTTTGAAAACATTGGGAAAAAGCGGCAAAAATCGGAAAAAAGCGGGATAAAGAGGCCGATTCGTTTTTATTTTGTCATTTTGTATTTTTTTGGTGTGGAGCAGCAAGGGAAGAAGTTTGTGGAGGCCATCAAGCATTTTTGAGGTGTGCAAATGCAGGGTAGTTTTGGGACATATACATTTATATATGTGATCATTGATGTCATTTTGTATTGATTTCAGACTTTCAGTAATGACTTTGATGTATTGGTTTTTGTTTGGCATCCACTATATAATATATATTGGTTCTTTCTCCATATTTATATGCCTATCTGTTTATATGATGTTGTTGCTTTATATATTGAAAAATGTCTAAAATTTTGAAAAAAAATGAATAAATTATGTATTTTTTAATGTTTGCCGAGTTTTTCCGATTTTTTCGCCGATTTTTTCCGAGGCGATGTTTTCAGGACCCTTGCTGAGTTTTTGCCATTGCCGAGTTTTTCCACTAGGCATGTAAGTTCAATTGCATCTCAAGTCTTGGCTTACCCTTTCTTTTTTCATTTATCCAAATACTCTTATTGGCTCCAACTTCTGATGGTCACTTTCTTGACACCCATTTAATACCTTTTTTTACATAAATGACTGGCGTTTTGCCATCCAATAATGTTTTGCTACCTTTATTGTCCTCACCAGTGGGACTTGCTTACCTTTGATGCTTCGTGCATGTTAACGATAGTTGTTCAGTGATCTCTCAAATGATAAATCCTTTATATCATCTTGAAATATGTGACCTCCTAGTTTACAGGTGCAGCCTCACAAGCCAATTCAGCCTTCTGCCATATGCTTGTCCATGATCTCTGATGTCTTACCTCAGAGCTCAGCCCCTGGGGAGTTTCTTCAAACCTCAACTTTCTTTGTTCGGTCCTGACAATATCCTTTTTCTTGTATCTTTCACGTGCCTGCAATCTCCGTCCCCAAAGCTTGATGGTGATGCTCCTGCATCACATGTTGCTTAAGATTCTGAATGTTCATGTTGCTTAAGATTCTGAATGTTCATCATTGTGAGGTTGGTTGGCTTGGGTTATGTTGTGGCAAATGGCAGTTTTGAATTATTTAAAGATGTACTTTTGGCAGCAATTTCTCCTTTATTAGCTTGTATAGAGCTAGACGGTCATCTTAGTTATTATTCAACTGTATGCTGTGTGGCAATTGGTAGTTTTGAATTATTTAAAGATGTACTTTTGTCAGCAATTTCTCCTTTATTAGCTTGTATAGTGCTAGACGGTCATCTTAGTTATTATTCAACTGCATGTTTTAAGTTTGACTTCACTGATGAATGGTGGTTCTGTCGCTTGTGAACACTGAAAATAACGTAAATTTATTTTGCAATATGTTGAATTTGTTCCACAGGTGATATAGACGAAGTGAAAGACAGAGAAGATCAGAAAGAATATGCTGTCGTTTGTGACTGGATGAAGCAACAGTTGGGAGATAAAGTAGCCAAAGTTCAAATATCAAAGCGCTTAAGCTCATCCCCATGTGTGCTTGTTGCAGGAAAGTTTGGGTGGTCAGCAAACATGGAAAGGTAATTTGATTGCTTATAAAGTACAGTGGGATGTTAGCACAGCTTTCGGTACTTACATTTTTATTGACATATTAAGTTGCTTTTGAAGGCTTATGAAGGCACAGACTCTGGGTGATACATCTAGCCTGGAGTTCATGCGGGGAAGACGAATCTTGGAGATAAACCCAGATCACCCAATCATCCAAGATCTCAATGTAAGTCTGCCCTTTGTCTGTGTTCTTTCAAGATATCAATGGAAGTCTGCCCTTTGTTTTCTTCCAATATATCAATGGAAGTCTGCCCTTTGTCCATATTATTACTTTTCTCATTATGTGGAATGCTAATTTGTAATGCGGAATGTAAAACTTTGGGTTACAGTGTATGAATCTATCTAGCACGCATTATTGGTGTATTCTTCTTTATGAAATTCAAATGGGGTTACTAAACTGCTAAATATAAATGTTGCTTTGGCATATTTTAGGATAATATAGGAATGATGATATATAAAAATTGATAGTTAAATATCGCTTTTGTAAAGCTGGAACAAAAATGGTGTTGCCTGGGCATTTTCAGAACAACTTTAGGGATGATGATATTAGATTAGTGATTTATAATTGATACGTAAATACTATCTTCTGTAAAACCAAGCACTGTGTCACACAGTATTAACTAGGTATTTGATCCTTCTGTAAAACCAAACCAATCATTGCGCCACACACTTTTAACTACGCATTTGACATTTTGGACGCTTAACGTGTTGCCTGTTGTTTTTATAGGCTTTCGATGCCTAGAACAAAGTTTAATTTTGGATTTAATTCTTCTATTTGCTTTGTTTCACTCTAGGCTGCATGCAAGGATGCTCCTAACAACCCTGAAGCTCAGAGGGCAGTCGAACTTTTATACGATACTGCACTGATATCTAGTGGATTCGCTGTAAGTTTTCAATTTCTTGATGAATTGAGTTAAACTTTAATCATGATATGTTTACAATGATTTTCTACCTAACGATTGCTGCCTTCTGTCGTTGTGACTTAATAGCCTGATAATCCAGCTGAGTTAGGTGGAAAGATTTATGAGATGATGGCTGTGGCACTTGGTGGAAGATGGAGAAGTGAGGAATCACAAAGTGCAGAATTTGAACCATCAGAAAGTGTCGAGGCAGAGGAAAGTGAACCGTCCTCTGAAGCAGTAGCTGCAGAAGCTGCAGAAGCAGAGATTGTTGAGCCATCTGAAGTACGAACTGAGGGTGATCCTTGGAAGAATTAAGAAAATTCAAGTGCGAGCTTTGTAGGCTGAAGGATTGGATCCGTGCGATTCATGTAAATAATGATTTATTGTCTGATTGGTTTAGCTGCGGAACGGGAGTTACAAAGAGCGTCTTCTGAATTTTCAAGGATTTCCAGTTTGATGAAAGATCAAAATTCAAAAGCATGGTAACACTTGAAAAAAGGAGATAGTTGAGCTAGGATGTTTCATGACAGGCATGGACATGTTAATGGACATGCTTCTGCTTTCTAGTACATGATCTATAGAATGTTGAACGTTTAAAATTTCATAGTGCTGGTTGCTTCTGGGAAAAATGGTGCCAGAGTTAAATTTTATGTGTATTGCACAAGCATTTATCTCTGTTAATTTGGGTTGAATTGTGTATCATTGACGTGGATACCTTGCTGAATGCTCTGATTTGGCATTTTGGTTAATGATTCATATTCACAGGGAATTGGTCTTATTAACTTCTTGAGTTTATATGCTCAGGTGAACCGTGAGGGTGGGGTCGGTTCATTGAGTATGGACACCATTCCAGATTTCCATCAAAACTTGGGTTTATATCCACTTTTAAGTTGCCAAGTTCAGGGATACATATTTTGAATTGATACTCGTCGCCAGGTGGGAACTCGAGATCTGCTCGCGAGCTTTGCAACCTTGAGGCATATATGAAACTCGGTTAATGATGGGTCTGGGCTACTTTAATGACACGATAAAAACCTTGTAGTTTTTATTCGCAAATTCAGATCCGACTCCCAAATTTAGTGTTGTCATTTTTAATATTTGGAAAATATTCTTATATTTAGTTATTCTTATACAAAAATAGGTACATAGCTAATTATTCTTATAAAAAATAGGTCCATAGCTATTGGTGTAGTCTAAAGGTTCTAACTTTTGACCTTTTCTGACTATCATCACCATTTGACCTTTTCTGACTACCATTACGGGAATCTAGCTACATAAGGTGAAATCCTAATTTTTATTGTTTAAATTGTTTTTTTATTTCATAAATTGATTCAGTGTCCTGAAAAACAACACTTGGAGCACTTGTAGAGCACTTGGTTTGTACAGTTTCAACAATTTAAATCTGTAATTTCAATAAATTAAATTTTGGCTGAATTTAGGAAAAAATTGGTTGGAAAATATGAAAAAAAAACGGAAAAAGGCCAAAATCTGTAATTTCGACAATTTCTATTTCTGACTGAATTTAGGAGAAAATTTAAAATTGATGGGAAAATATGACCAAAAAAAGAAAAGGCCAATAAGTAGAACGTCCATCATAAATAAAGTTAAGCATGCCTAGGGTTATCTTAGACTTTTATATATGTGCAAATCTCGGGGATTAAGTATCTATAGCATGAATAATGTTAAGCATGCCTAGGGCTATCTCAGACTTTTAGATATGTGCCAATCTTGGGATTAGTTCTAGATAATGGGTCCATAGCCAGCATGAAATAATAGTGTTCATTGTAATGAACACCGACCGAGAGAAATTCAAATCCTTGAGGCGCAACATTTCAAATTATTTAGTTGCAGGTGGTGGGATTGCTTGGGATGTACACTGAAGGTTTAAAGGTGGTGGGATTGTTTGGGATAGTGTACTTTAAAGGTATAAATAGATCTCGTTGTTACACTTATCAGGGATTAAAATTACATTTATCAGGGATTAAGATTAGTTCTAGTAGGACTATCCCAAGAAGTTCACGAAGTTGCATCCGTGGAAGCGAGGAACATACATCGATTTGTTGTTGTACGGTGGAATAATTCCATTTTCGAGTTACGGTGACGAAGGTCGTATGAATATTAATCGACACCTCGAGAATTGCAGAGGATGACGTTGTTTGGATAGCGAAGGGATAGTATGGGGTAGAGTAAAATTTCTTGGGTAGTCTATGTCAATTGGATATATATTATTACAATGTGTTCTAATACTCTGATGATCGGCTAATACTCTGACACTATTCGTAATCGTTCACTCGTTGGAATGGTGATTCATCAAATTTGCTTAAGTTGTTATACAGTTCAATATGGGGGAGATCAATATGGGGGAGATTCATCAAATTTGCTTAAGTTGTTATACAGTTTAAAATTGGGGAGATGTTATATATTATTATAATGGTCAGTTACTAATATGGCTAATACAGTACAGTTCAATATGGGGGAGATGTTATATATTATTACAATGGTCAGGTACTAATATGGCTAATACATTGACACTATTTATATTAGTTCATTAGATTTGCTTAAGGTGTAGCTTAAGGTGTTATACAGTTCAGGGAGATTCATCAAATTTGCTTAAGTTCTTATACGGTTCAATATTGGGGAGATGTTATATATTATTACAATGGTCAGGTACTAATATTGCTAATACAGTTCAATATGGGGAGATATTATATATTTTTACAATGGTCAGATACTAATATGGCTAATACATTGACACTATTCATACTAGTTCACTTATGAGAGTGGTGATCTTAAAGTGTTATACAGTTTAATATGGGGGAGATGTTATATATTATTATAATGGTCAGGTACTAATACTTTGATACTACTTATATTTGTTCACTAATTGGAATGGTGATTGATCAAATTTGCCTAAGGTGTTATACAGTTCAATACATGGGAGATGTTTAGGTAAAGGAAAGCATTAAAATATTAAAATAATAAAAAAATTAAAAATGTTAATAATAAAAATTAAAAAATAATAAAATTTATGTTCACACACACACACATATATATAGTTACTTTGAATGAATAACAACTAGTCTAGATTCATCTTAACTTACTTTGAATGAATAACAACTAGTCTAGATTTCTCTTAACTCTGGATCTATCTATCAAGTGTTGAGAAGGATCAAATATCTCGAGGTTCAAACATTTTTTTGAGTGCAAAACTTAAGGAAAGGTTAAAGATTTGTACCTTGAGAGATTTGTTCCTTCTCAACATTTGATAGATCCGGAGTTAAGATGGATCTAGGATGGTGGAGTCCCCACTGAAAGATAGGATTTTCCATATCAACATCAAAATTTGCTAAATCAAAAATTTTGATTTGCAACTTCAAAATTTACAAAATCATTGCATGTTTCATTGCAAGAATTGGAAATTTTCATTGTCAATTTTTCTCGAAATGTGGAGTTCCCACTCAATCAACCAAAGAACATTTAGAGACAATTCCAATTCTACCCTTTATTTCAAGAGGCTCTTAGTGATAATTTAAGATAACTAAAATTTTTATTATGATTTGAAAGAAGCATAACTGATTTTGACGTATAAGACTAGGCTGATCTTGTGTAGAGTTGTTGAGGATGATTACTCATTCTATCCATTGAATTATGTCACAGAGGATGATGTGCCTAATAATGATGCTTTGAAAGTCATTGTTTTATTGCCACTATTTTGACTGTTAGAGGTTGCAACATACACATTTTACACTTTTATGTTTTTCTGAATTTGTTTTATGTTTTTCTGTATTTTAGTCTTAGTTAAAATTAGATAAGAGTCTCTCACTTCCATTAATTATGGTGAGAACATTAACTTCTTGTTAGCTAGAATTTAGGGTTTGCTCGATTGTATGCAATATTTATTGGTACATCCCTGAAGTATCAAATCATTGTAAGATGACGTTAGTAATAAATTGATGTAAAATAATGACAACAAAAGCAATAAAATTATAATTAAAATTAACTAGCTTAATCTAGGTTTCAAACCAACTATCAAATTTAAACATCTCACATCCCATATGACATGATTCAATGGATAGAGGGAGTAATCATCCTCAGCCACTTTACACAATGATTCAATGCATAGAGAGAGTAATCATCCTCATCCACTTTACA
Organism: Picea engelmannii; assembly: GCA_009831015.1. Classification (NCBI taxonomy): domain Eukaryota; kingdom Viridiplantae; phylum Streptophyta; class Pinopsida; order Pinales; family Pinaceae; genus Picea; species Picea engelmannii. Next base: position 42,476 of record ML795735.1, on the reverse strand, counting down.
CAGTAAAAAAAACTTCATCAACTAGTCGCAAATGTCAGATCTTCTATCCAAGTGTTGCACATAAACTCTTTACAATAGGCCACCCCCGAGCACAGGCTATGAATCCACATGGATGAGTGTCTAGACAGACTCCAAAACACACATCAGTCAGCAATCAAGCTCTCATAATTTACTTTACCACAACAAATCCTAGTTTGTTTGTTCTCTTTTCCCTTCAGCTTGCACAACCGAAAGAAATTAACCCCCTTCTTGGATCGTTTCACTTTTTCCCATGGCTCCAGTGCTACTGGATAGGAACTCTCGATGTTGGAAACTCCAAGGATTCTTAGCTGTGGTCATTTTTTTCATAATTGCTATCATTCTCATGCACATAAGCATTAATTTCTTGTTGGAATAACTAACTTATAGCCAACTAACAACGACTCTCTACCTCCAACAAATCGCTTTACATGCCAAAGTCATGAACCAAAGTGAGCAAGAATGAATGAGGTACAATGAATGATGAATGATTGCGGAACCTTTCAATGACCAAAAACATGGTTTATATAATTACATGCACTTATGCACCATACAACTTTCCCAAGAAAATGAACGAGGTATAGTGAATGATGAACGATTGAGGAACCCCTCAATGACCAAAAACATGGTTTATATAATTACATGCAATTTTGCACCATACAACATCCCCAAGAAGCTCATGTAACCACTTTTCCCAACTAATTTCCAATATGGGTGAATAAAATATAATAAAATGGCTTAGCCCCTTAGTCCCCTCGTGGAATCGTACTCCCCCCTATAACTATGTCCTTGTCTGTCTTGCAACAAACGATTCATTTTTATTATTAATATTCAAAGTATTATATTGCTAAGCTTTCCAACCTTTCAACTTTACACTTTGACATTTCATCAAATATACACAATTACATTTATTAATCTGGGGACTCAAAATTGAGGTATTACATTGGTCAATGTCAATTGAATAACATGTGACCAACTAGGTGGTTGGTCAATGTCAATTGAATAACATGTGACCAACTAGGTGGTTGGTCAATATTAATTGGACACCATGTGGCTAATTAGGTGGTTGGGTCAATGCTAATTTCAGAGCATGTTGCAATATGTGGTTGGGTCAATGGTGTGAAAATGAGGGTGGGTCAATGTTAATTGAACACCATGTGGCCAATTGGGTGGTCGGGTCAATGTTAATTCAACACCATGTTCTTGATTAGGTGGGTGAGCAAATGGTGTGCAGAATGAGGGTGGTGGGTGTGCATAAAGAGTCATGGGCAATGAGGAGGTTCAATTAGGTGGGTGGGCGAATGGCGTGGCAAATGAGGGTGGTTTGTGTCGGTCACGGGCAACAAAGATGTTCATTGTTGTGGACAGAGTAAGCTGGTTGTATACAGTCAATAACAGTGAGGAGTAAACATTGTTTGCCTAATATGCATTGAACAATTAATATTGAAATTTCATTGCAATACTTTGTGTTTTAAAAGTTGTGAAAGGCACAACATGAGCCATAACCCCTTTCATGTACAGAGCATTAACATTCTCTTTTTCTGGAAAAGGTTCACAGTTCTCTCTTTATTACTCCATTGCATTATCTCCCTCGTGAAAACCGAGTCAACTTTCTAAAATGACTAAAAATTTGAAGTGAGTGGCAACAGGGGGTGAGAAAAAACAACACCCTTTTAAATTTAAGAACTCACATCCCATCCTAGTTTGTTGCATTATCCTAAGATGTAGATGTTCATAACAACACCCTTTTAAATTTAATAACTCACATCTCATCCTAGTTTGTTGCATTATCCTAAGATGTAGATATTCAGAACTGACTGAAAAATTGAAGTCGCAACATGTGGCATGAAAAAACACCACCCTTTTAAATTTAAGAGCTCATATCCCATCCTAATATATTTCAAGTTCTAATGCTTTTATAATAATGTTTTCAATTCCTATATTTTATAATTAATTTTATTTAAAAAATAATAATTATAAAATAATTAAAATTTAGTTCTGTAAAAATAAATTTTAAAAGAACAAAATGTCAGAAACTTTCTAAACTTGGAAATAAAGCTAAATAATACAGACACTAGTGATAGGGAATCTCAGACGTATTTAAATGATATATGAATATCGAACCAGAATAAGTCATATTTGGTATCTATATGTTTAACAAATTTGTTTTCTAACCTAAAACATCTATGGGAGGTTGATTTAGGGTTTCGATTTATGAGTACAAAACAATATTATAGAATTTATCATACAAAACAATGTAATGGAATTTATTGCTACTTGTTATTCTATTTCCAAGAAGAGCTAGGATTCATAACTTCCTACATATTAAAAGAAGTTTGCATGTTCTCAAAGATAAACATTTTCGGAAGAAATCAATATAAAAAGTTTTAAAAATAATATTTTGTTGAATCAACTAGTGTGAAATGTTTCCATTATTTGAAAGTGATTATATGGTCAAAATCTACATGACTACATTAATTTTCATGGGCATGTTGGACTTATTGGCATTGATACAGGTATATTTTCCTATCAATTTTGCTCTAAATGCGGCCATAAATTGTTGGAACTTCATATTTAAGTGATTGAGTGTGTATAATTTGAGTGCCTCGAGGGTTTTGCACGACGTTGAATCCATTTATGCATTCAAAAATGCAATTTAAACAACAGAAAATGACATCTGTTTTCCCTGTTGTAGGTTTTTTTATTTCTTATTTATATGAAAACATTATGCTTTGTAGATGCTAAATAAGTGATGATATTACAAATTAATGAACATTTCATTGTTGTTGTCTCCAGAAAAATAGTCTTTAATCATATCCTTTTTGTCTTTCTTTTTTTCAGCCTTTTGTTCCCTCCTCAAAG
>ML795735.1:24268-38046 GCA_009831015.1 Picea engelmannii | reverse complement strand
ACTGATCAATCCTGATGGCCAAAGGATGATGCTCAATGCTGGTCAATCCTTAGAATGACCAAAAGAAATAATGTCAAGACATATATTTTTCCATTTCAACCTAGAAAACACAATCAACAAATCTTTTATCCAGATTAAAAAAAAATCTGCACAAGGATCAACTAGTGTCAAACAAAATTTGTTTGGATTTTACACAAAATATGTTGATCAACCACAACATGAGGCAAACAATAGTGAAATTTTCTTTGAATTTGATAGATTTTCACCTTAATTTGTTTGAGAATAATAATTAATTGGGATTAAATTTTCATATTTCGTGAGGCAACAAATGGTTTTCATGAGGCAACACATGGTTTTATTGATGAAGAATTACAAAGAAAACATCTATCGACGTCCTTCTCCATATCAACAATCATGTGTGCACCAATGGTTTGGATTAGACACAACCTTCACAATAAGAAATGTCTTACAAATGACATAAATGTCAAGAAAAATGACATAGATGGCAAAGAACATGCATATGCTAAAATTGATTTTATGAAGTTGGAAGAAAATGTTCAACATCTCAAATTATCTTAGCATGTAAGAAATAAATCTTATTAAAGTTGAGAGTGATTTCTTGGACTGATGCTAAAAATGATTGCGTGAAGTTATAGGCACGTGTTGAAGATCAACAAGCATTCTCCAATCATGCAAACTACGAATCTTACTAAAGTTGAGAGTGAGTTGTTGAATATGTGATCAAGTGTCAAAGATCAACATGAATGCTCTAAATAAGGAAACAAAGAACACTGACCACATTTATTGGGAAAGAGGGTCAAAAGGTTCAAAAAGTGCTTCAAACACCATATGACAAGAATGGATATACATTATAGAACTGTATTCCACCACACATACATGCAAAAAAGGAAGCAACAACAAAACATTACCATCACAAAATTGTCATAAACACTACTACTATGGTTAATAAAGGAGGAAGAGTGATGAGAACCGTATAGTTGTAGAATCAAGGAAACCTTTTGCTAAGATGTCTTCAAACAATAGCTTGTATGTTGCCATGACCAATCATCAATCCAACCACACTAAGTATTAAAAGTGGGTATTGATCCAAATTTTTTTGATTACGCTTCTTTCTGATTGATAAGCAAGAAGCATGACGATCATGTCAATAGGGGAAACAATAAGAATTTTGATACTTGGATGGAGAGTGAGAATGCCTCATCTCTATATGATTAGGATGTTGATCTTGTTGAGATGTGGATGGTGAATACTTTGGGCTTGACAAATTGGAGGGTCTCGGGGATGGTTCTTGTGAATCAAGTTTTGACATATGAAAGGTAGATGAATCATTAGATGGTGCAAGACCCAGTTCTTGTAAAATAATAGTAGTTGAAGTGTTCGACAACATAGGTGTTCCAACAGAGGACGAACACCTTCAATAATCACTCACACAACCATATCAAAGATCAACACAATGATGTTTTGACGTGGTAAAACCCCTAGGGGAATATATCGTGACTGTCGGATTTACTAACTACAAATGCATACTAAAGAAACACACTAAGAAACACACTTTTACCTAATGAAAAATTAGACCAAGTAGATCTTAACTAACTCCTAAGTGTCTAAATATCCTAACATCCCCCCTTAAGAACAACTTGGGATAGGATTGAATGATTTACAATATTGACACAATAGGAGAAGGAAGGAGGCATTAGAGCCTATCCCCCCTTGATGACAACTTCCTGAACTCCTAACATAGATCAAAGTTTGGAAAACTTCGCTTTTGTAAGAGACTTTGTGAAAATGTCTGCAACTTGATCTTTTGTAGGGAAAAAGAGCACTTCAATAACTTGATCATGAATGAGCTTTATGATGAAGTGCATGTGTAGATCGATGTGTTTTCCGCACTGATGTTGAATTGGGTATTTGGTGAGCTTCATGGCACTCTGATTGTTGCACCAAAGGCTGGTCGGATGCTGCTGCTGGAATCCAAACTTTGAAAGGATCTGTCGACGCCACTAGGATTCTTGACTTGCATTTACCACTGCTAGGTACTCTGCTTCTGTTGAAGAAAGTGCAATAGCTTGTTGTTTCTTACAGGCCCAAGTGACAGGTCCTGAACCAAGGCTGAAAACATAACCTGCAGTAGACTTCCGATCATCAGGGTCGCCGACCCAATCTGAATCAGTGAAACCAATCAAGAAAGGAGTCCCCCCTAAACTGTAATGTATCCCGAACTGAACTGTACCACAGACATAGCGAAGTATCCTTTTGGCTGCTTTCCAATGGATTTCATGGGGTGTTTGCATATATTGGGCAACAAGACCAACAACAAAGGAAATATCAGGACATGTATGAGTCAAGTATACAAGGCTACCAACTAACTGACGGTACAGAGTGGCATCAACTTTAGGAGAAGTACAGGTGGCCGTAAGCTTGACTCCAGACTGGAAGGGAGAAGGGGCTGGTTTACAATCGTCCATGTGAAAGCGACGAAGAAGGTCACAAACATACTTAGTCTGGGAAAGAAAAAATCCTTCATTGGTTTGCAAAACTTGGAGGCCAAGGAAATAGTGCAAAAATCCTAAGTGTGTCATTTCAAATTTCTTCTTAAGGCTGGTTTTCACATGGTTTAAAAGTTTTGAGTCACTACCAATAAGGATAAGGTCATCAACATAAATGACAAGGGTGATGAGATGGATTCCTACTTTCTTAGTATAGACATTAGGATCAGAATGGCATCTAGTGAATCCAATGTCAATAAGAAAGTTGTCCATTTTGGCATACCAAGCTCGGGGAGCTTGCTTAAGACCATAAAGAGATTTCTTAAAGCGACAAACAAGGCTAGAGTTATTCTGGACATAACCAAGAGGTTGTTCCATGTAGATTTGTTCTTTCAAATCTTCATGCAAGAAGGCGGATTTTACATCCATCTGATGGACCTCCCATTTATGTGAGGCAGCAAGGGCAAGAACAAGGCAGATGGAATTTATTTTGGCTACAGGGAAAAATGTTTCATTATAGTCAAATTCCTTCAACTTGGGAAAATACTTTGGCAACTAACTGAGCCTTGTGTCTTTCAACACTTCCATCTGATGCATACTTAGTTATGTAGACCCATTTACATCTGAAATTTTTTCTTCCTTTTGGAATATGTACAAGATCCCAAGTATCGTTTTCCATTAAAGAACGATACTCTTCATTCATTGCTGTATCCCAATCTGGATGACCTGAAGCTTCTACAAATGTCTCTGGATCATGAGTCTCTGAAACTTGAGCCAAAAGAGAAGAGGCTCAATAGAACTGTAAACGTGTTCGATGCTGATCGAAAGGATCACTGATAAGATCACCAAATGCTTCTCGTGTTGAACAGACCCATCTAGGAAGCAGATGAGCTGGTGTTGGTTCAAGTTCAAAGGACTCATATGGAGGAAGGTGAGCAGGTGGAGGTGGATTTTCATCCTCACTGTAATCATTTAAATAAGAAACCAAAATAGGAACAAAGGAAGGCACAAACGCCGAAGAAGGCATAATCGTTGAATTAGGCTCGCAGGCCAAGAAATTTTCATCAAATTTAACATCTCTTCTAATAATAATTTCATTACAATGTGGTTGAAGAAGTTTATAACCTTTGACATCTTCAGAATAACTAACAAATATACACTTCTCACTTTTAGGTTACAATGCTTTCCTTTTCTCATCAGGAATGTGAGCCCATGCTATACTTCCAAATACACGGAAGTGACTTACATCTGGTTTAATTTTAGTCGAAGATTCTCCCGGTGTTATACTTTTAAGAGCCTTTGTGGCAGTGTGATTTACTATGTAATTTGCATAGTTGATGGCTTCTGCCCAATAATTTAGATTTAATCCCTTAGATTGGATCATACAATTAGCCATTTCTTTTAATGTGTGGTTCTTTTTCTCAGCAACACCATTTTGTTGTGGTGTATATGGAACAATGTGTTGCATTTGGATGCCCTGTGTAGTGCAGTAACTTGTAAAATTATTGTTCACATATTCACCTCCATTATCTATTCTTAATCTTTGAATTTGATGTCCAGATTGCTTTTCTACAAGGGCCTTGTAGGCCAAAACTTGTCAAAAACTTCGCTCTTAAGTGGACCACACAAATCACTGTGAACCACATAAAAAGGAATAGAAATTGGACCACACAAATCACTGTGAACAAGCTGCAAAGGGCCTGAGGCATGCCAAGAGGCACGCTTGTCAAAACTGTCCCGATGATGTTTGCCGAGAACACAACCGACACAAACACCATCTCTGCATGAAACATGAGGAAAACCAATCACCATCTGTTGATTACATAGTTGCTGCAATGAGCGATAGTTTAGATGAACAAACCGCTCATGCCAAGGTTTGCTCAAGTCATCGCTATGAGCAACAAAAAATGATGAAAAAGATGATGACCCAAAGTTGTCAAAGTTGTACAACTTGGTAATATCATCAACAATTCCAGTTGCAAGAACATGCTTAGGATCTTTTAGATCATTGATTACAACTTTGTGAGGTGAAAACTCTACAGTTTTACCTTCACCTGAATGAGTGATTTGATATATTGATAGAAGGTTGCAAGAAATACTTGGAACACGTAATACATCATTGAAATGACCATTATCTACTTGAACTGTTCCAGATCCCACAACACTAAGAGATATATCATCACCAACAAATATTTTCTTGGTGTTACATTCATTAAGAGCATAAAATATGTCTTTATGCTTAGCCATATGATAAGATGCTCGAGAATCAATAAGCCACTCTTCAAAAGAAGAAGTAGAAGTTGTATTGAAGGAGAAACTAGAAGTAGAAAGTGCATGTCCATGAGAAGAAGAAGAAGAAGTAGAATCAATATTGATGTTGTGCTTTCTCATTACTGCTTCTAAAGCTGCCATCTTCTTGAAACATTTGGATTATCATGACCATCTTTATCACAAAAGTTGCAATGTCTGCTAGTCTCCTTATTTTTATATTTTTCTCCTTTGTCACCATTAGGAGCTAAAGCTGTTTGAGTGGGTTTGAGACCCTTATGTTGCTTGTTGTTGTGGCGAGGATGCTGCTTCTTGGGATTCTTGGGTTTATCTTTCTGCTGGGCAACTAAGGCTTTGTTGGAGGTACCTGTAGTGTTGATCACTCCAAGTTGTACAAGATTATCTTCTTCTCTAATCAAAACAACACAAAAGGACTCAAAAGTGGGTTTTTGATAAGCTTTCCCTAGAGCCTCTCTCATGGCATAAAAGGTAGTTACAAACACAAAATATGCACTACCTAGCTTAGAAAGAATAAGATAGATGCAACGCTCTTCCTCCATCCTTATATCACATTCTTTACATAAAATTCTGAGTGTTTTAAACTTAGATAGATAGTCTCAGATGCAAGAAAAATCACTTGGACTTAAAGTTAGTACTTGCTTTTCTAACTGTTGTGCTTGAATAATATTGAGTTTACCAAACACAGATTCAATCTTTTCCCAAACTTCATCTGGGTCATCAATTTCTTTAAGGTGGAACCTTAAATAAGGAGAGATGGACATTCTGATTAGTCCATGTGCTTCGTCACTCCTACTAGCCCATTTGACTTTCTTATCATCATCTTTGGGTTCTTTTTCCTTTCCCAAGGTAATCCGGTACAAACCTCTACTTCTTAATAAATCCTCCATATGAGATTTCCATTGGAAGTAGTTGGTGTTGGTAAGCAAAAGATTACTGCAAGAAGCCATATTAAATATGTATATAATTTGGATTTAAAAATTGAAACTGATGATCTAGATGAAAATATTTCAAAAAAATTGGCGGTTTTAAAAAAAAGGCAGTAAAAATGGACTTCGGATGTGAAAGTTATGCCCCTTTTAAAAATGGCATAAACGGTAACCAAAGGACCACGTGGTGGTGTAAGTTGTTTTATGAAGTGACCCACTTTTATAAAAAAGTGGGGATCACTTTTACAATGAAGTTACTTTATGAAAGAAAAGCCGCATGCAAAATAAATAACTCTAAAATAAAATATTTAAGCTACTTATAGTGATTCACTTTTATACTTGAAGTGAAATACACTTTACAATTGAACACAATTTTTTTCAAAAAAAATAACAAAATGAGAGACTTGAACTCAAGACCTCTTACTTAATAAGACAACTTTTAACCAAATGGTCTAGCAAAACATATTGTATTGTTTAACAAGAGGATTGGGCGAGTTGTTGTTGTGGAAGATGGCATTGGAGAGCGTGCTGAAAAATAACTTTTTTCACACAAGAATTTTTTTTTGCTTCTCGATGACAACAAAGGTTAGATCTCGGTTAGCTTGCCCGAAAAATGCACCTTTTCCTATCTGTTGCTGATTTTTCGAGATCGCAGAGGACGCGGGGCAAAGAGAATACACAGATCTAAAATAGTAGCAACCCCAAAACAAATAATATAAAGTTGAAATAAAACCAAAATAATACTCTGAATTTTTTTAAAAATGGCGTATTCTTTTAAAAATGGCGTATTCAGGCTTTATACCTTCGGATCTCACTTAAATGGTTGTATCTTGGGCAAACAGAAACCTTTTCGAGTGAAACGAAAAGTGTTCCTAACTAAAATGAGCGCTCTGGATGCAATGGAACAATCCTCTCAGCCGAGAAATGTATGGAAATAGAAGAAAATGGATATGAGACAACTCGGCTTCACGATCTCGATCTACAACATGAGCGGGTCTTCAAACAAGCTCTGATACCATGTTTGAAAACACATGTATTCCAATAGAGGAAAAACACCTTCAGTAACCACTCACACAAACAGATCAAAGATCAACACACCGCTGTTTTGAAGTGGTAAAACTCCTACGAGGAAACATTCACGACCCCAATCAACACGACCACTTGGAGCAGTTTATTAATGCAAAAGAAAAATATTACAGAGAGATTTTACAAGAGATTTTCTCACAATCGATCATCAGAAAATGACCCTCCATGTTATTTAAATAGATATCATGGAACAATCGGGTGTTAAGCCACAAATCAATGGTCATTAAGATCGAGGAGAATATGAACCGTCAGATCACTCTATGTCGGGAACATATCGTGATCGTCAGATTTCCTAACTACAAATGCATACTAATGCATACTAAAGAAACACACTTTTACCTAACGACACATTAGAACAAGTAGATCTTAACTAACTCCTAAGTGTCTAAATATCCTAACATGAAGAAGATGATACAAGATTTGATTCTTGTGAAGCAATAGTGATAGAGGGTTTGGGGTGACTTGCATATGGCAATGAAGTCTCAAAACTTATAAAATTTCTCTTACTAGTCCCATCTGAGGGTCAATAGTAGTAAAAATAATACTCATGTTTATCAAGTTTACCCTCTATTTAACCCCTCTATCAAAGTAATTTGGACCCAATGCCTTGAGTACATAGTCAAAATTTAGGGGGTGATGGCCCATGGGTAGCCACCAATACACAATAAGATGAATAAAAAAAACATGAAGGAATACTCTATCTTACACATTGAATGTCCTCTTATATCATGTTGACTACTACTTCTCTCTCCTTTGTCCTAGAGTTACCCATAACAGGGGAGGATGTGTTAAGGGTAGCCACTGGCGCAAAAGGAAGTACATCAAATGAAACAAATAGGACTTTGTGAGAAGTGTAGAATATCCTCTCCAAGTATTCAAGAAATTCTTCGTTCTCCTTGAATGCATCCATGAGGTTTTGATAGGCAAGATATGAAGTTTCTTTCATCCAATTAATACAAGTGCAATGAAATATGTCTAAAATATAATGATAATTAATTATTGTAATGAAACCATTGGACATATCGTCCACTTGAAGGGTTGCAACCTTTATGATCTGCTATATATAAACAACTATCCACATATCATAGTAAAGCATAATTTAATTAATAAAAGATAAGTATTTCTATATTGGTTGCCTGCAATTGGTATAAGAGACAAGTGGTTGCTCCTCATTTCAACTAGCTAGTCACCTTTGAACCTTTCTTGGCATCTCCAAATAACCGACATATTGTTTCTACAACCACTTCCTTTCATCCAATTTCCATACTATTCATAAAATGCCACCGTACATTTAGTCGGCTACCGCCTTCTAGTCAACCATTGTACCGTCAACAATATGCCAAATTAAGTAATTGTTATGTGGGGTTGGTATGAAGACTATACAATTTAAGCTCATTGTAATTAAATTCAAAAATTCTAGGGTCTTTTGCTTGTGCAATAAAACTAGTTCTCCATGAGGAAAAAAATAATTCAAGGAAGACCTCAAGTGCCATAGAGCCTCCCAATTCATAAGTAATTGATACAATGAAAAATATGGAGGCTAAAATTGAAGGGATCAACAAAAAACTTGACATTCTTACAAGCAAGGAGAACTCAAATTTCAAGCTATGTAAGAACGAGCTCGAAACATTAAGAAATGGAAGTAAAGGAACAAGCAGTCAAAATTCCCACACATCGTTTTCAAAGCCACACTATTCATCCAATACAATTTCATTCAATGGTATTGTACACAAAGTAAAAATAAATATACCCAAGTTTGAGGACCATGATGTTTGAGAAGCACAAGATGGATTAAGAAACTTGAAAATTGTTTCGATATGTATCAGATACATGATGAGGAAGACAAAATCAACATTGCATCAATGCACTTGGAAAATTTGGCTTGTGATTGGTTCTTATGGTGGAAATCCAAATTTTAGGGACCAACAAGAGACTAGGACACATTCAAAAAGAATTTTCTTAAATATTTTCAGGATATAGAGGAGCATGAAATATTTGTCAAACTCTCTTGGTTGCAACAATCAGAATCAATGGAGGAATATTTTAATGATTTGCATGTATTGGCCACTTGTGTCGAAGACCTATTCGATAAACATCTACAAAATATTGCCATTTTAGTGTTGAAAATGAATATACAAAACAAACTCAAATTATTAGATGTTAAGGATATCGAGAAAACACGACAAAAAGACAAACTCATAGAAGAAAAATTCATGTCCTATTAACAACGCATTTACCTCCATTCTAAAAATTAAAGTTCAAAATATATTCCTCCTAACCTAAGGAACTCACAATCAGACAAAGGGAAGGATAAGATTCAATGTTTCAAATGTAACACACCCAATTGGAGTCTAGGGCATAAATTCAACGAAAAAAGGTTCTTCCTATGAGAAAAAAATAATAATAGTGACAACGATAAGGAAGAGGAAGCTAGGGACACATCCTCTTTCAATGGAAGAACCAACAATGAGGAATCTAACAACTATAAGTCCACTCCAACACTTTCTGTCGCCGCAATGACGATTATTACTCAACCCCAAACTCTTAAAGTCTTTGGTTATATTAAGAAAACTAATGTAATGGGAATTATATATAGTGGTAATTCTCACAATTTTGTAGATACTATGATAGAAAATCAATTCAATCTATTTTTCTACCCTACCCGTGATTTCCAAATTGCAATTTCGGGGGACAAAACTACTTCTTGCAATGGAAAACACAATAGGTTAGAATTGGCTATCAATGACTACCAATTAAGACCTCCAATGTATGCCATGGTGATTGGGGGAGTACACATTGTATTAGGTGCCCAATGGTTGGATTCTACTGGGATAGTAGGGTTGAATCCACAAAAGAAATTCCTAAGATATTATGAAAACATAAAAAAATACAAATTCCATGGAATCAACAACCTACCCATCTAAATAGTCCCATCTAAGGGAGCCTAAGCCTATGTTTTACATAAGAATATGAGAGGAGGAAATTCCAAAAAATGCTTTCTGTACACATGAGGCCTATATGAATTCATGTTATTCCTTTTGGACTATACAATGCCCTAGCTACCTTTCGAACAATGATGAATGACCTATTTCATCCATACTTGTGAAAGTTTGTACTTGTATTTTTTGATGATATACTTGTTTATAGTAGAAATTGCAACTTGCACCTCAATAACATAAATACAATGTTGAGACTATTAGAGGAAATCAATTCTATGCAAACAAATCAAAATGCAGTTTTGGAAGAAGAAAGATAGAATTTCTGGGCCATGTAGTATTAACAAAAGGAATTAAGGGGGACCCAAAGAAGATTGAGGCGATTACTAAGTGCCCTGCTCCGAAAACTATCACATATTTATGAGTTTTCTTAGGTATGACATGTTATTACAAAAGATTCATAAAAAACTATGAAGAGATTGTTTCTCCACTAGCAACACTATTGAAAAGGATGCCTTTGGATGGAATGATGTAGCCAAATCTTGTTTGAATAGGATGAAGACTTTAATGACTTCAACCTTGGTTTTGGCTTCTCTAGATTTCTCTAAACCCTTTGTGCTCAAATTTGATTCTTTAGGAACATAAACAGAAGCTATGCTTATGCAATAAAACCTCCTCACTGCTTTCGAAAGTTGAAAATTAAATCCCAAAGAGCAAGCAAAATCTACTTATGATGATGATATTTTGGAAAACATTCATGCCTTGGAAAAATGAAAACAATATTTGCTCAGAGTCAAATTCTTGGTCAAAACAAACCACAATAGCTTGAAATATTTCTTTAACCGAAAGAGCTTATCATTAGAACAACAAAAATGGGTAAGCAAAATCCAAGTTTTGTTTTGAAATTCTCTATAACAAGGGCAAGGAAAGCCAAATTGTCAATAGTTTATCAAGAAAAGAATAAGGGCATATTACACTATTCTCAATTTCAATAGTCACTCTTAAATGGATCTTAGAGGTTCAGGCCGAATATGTGAAAAATCCAAAGATTAGAAATATAATTGAGGAATTCAATAACAACGTTGCATCACACTCCAAATTTACACGGGAAAATGATATACTCTGGTATAAGGGAAAAATATATCTATCAAAAACTTCGAAATTCAAAATTCAAATATTAAAAGAGAATCACGACTCTCTGTTTATAGGCCATGTTGGACTTTTCAAAACATAAAACAATATTTGACAATCCTTCTTCTAGAAAGGAATGAAGACTGATATTCAAAAATATGTGGTAGAATGTGATACTAGTAAGCACCGAAAGTTTGAATCATTTTCACCTCTAGGTATCCTTTAAGCCCTTCATATCGTAGATCATAAATTTTAGGAAAGAACACTTCCATGCTAAACCTAACAGAAGAGAGGAAGAAATATTTAATGTATAAATCAAATGACAAAGCAAACAAACAATACACAAAACTTTTACCTTGGAAACCCAAACGGGAAAACCAACATTCCTTGAGCATCTTGCTCTCTTGTTGTCTTATTCATTCAGAATAAAAGGTTACCTGCCTAACCTTGGTCCACACCTAAGACATAATCGACATCATACCTTCTTGCTTTACACAAGAACAACCCTGTAGCCAATTCAACTTACATCTACACGACCAACAACCTAGTGCTAAAGATTAGCATGGAGATCTAATGATTAGATTTTACATCATTACAACACACCTTATTTATAGGATTTACAGTAGGAAAAACCCTAAATAAAGGCGCCCCAAAATGGTTACAGATCCATGCATATCATTGGCTACAAATCCCACGAATTTCAGGATTTTGTTACAGTTGACTACCAAGTCGGATTACCAGTCGACCTCCATTCAATCTTCAGTCGGTTTCCACTCAACCGTCTGTCAACCTCTTTTCAGTGTACCTCTTCAAATTGCTGTTGATTACTTCGACTTCAACATTTCCCGGTCGAACACTTTGACCTCGTCTTTCTCTGCCAATCGATCCACCTCGACTAGACTTTCACTGCAAAGAATATAACAACCCCAAAATAAATGGATTGAGGTGTCTATGGACTTTATCACAAGTCTCCCTACCTCAGAAGGGAAGGATAACATATTTGTAATTGTAGATCTATTAATAAAAAATGCCTACTTCATTGTGGGTGAAATCACGGAGGTGGGTAACACTTTCGTGACATTTTGATCTCCAAAATTTCGAAAAACGTTTTTTCGGCTGAACTATTTTTCGACCGAAAAGTGGAACGTCAAATCGAACGGTACAGTGACGACACCCTCGATTTGCATGTAAAAATTTAATCGGATGGATTTTTTCCATCCAACAATATGTTTTCAGCCGAAAGATATTCCAACCAAAACATTCTTTCGGCCGAAACATTGTTCCTCCGAACAATCTTTTAGCCGAAAGAATGTTTATATATCAACCACACATCGATATTGTAACGTTTTTCTAAGATCTTTGCGTTTGTGATAGTGAGTGATTGTGAGAGTTCCTACGTTTGTGAGCGGTCCTGCATTTGTGAGCGTTTGTGAGCGTTCCTGAGTGTTGGCGCGAACGTAGGGTTGGCGCAGAGGTCGTGTTGGCGGGCGTTCCTGCGGTCGGTTGGGCTATTGTGTTGGCGGGCGGTCAGCAGGCCGAGCTTCAGGTATTTCACTGTAAATTTTAGTTTTTAATTTTAATTTTACTTTTTAATTTGTAATATCAAATTTAATTTTTATTTTTAAATTAAAATTTAGTTAATGTGGCGGCCCCTGTGGCCAAGACGTGGGCACGCCAACGGTTTGGCCATAGGGCTGGCCCCCCACGGCCAAGTCACAGTCCACTGGATTGTGACTTGGCTGCCAACAGTTTGGCCATAGGGCTGGCCCCCCACGACCAAGTCATAGTCCGCTGGACTGTGACTTGGCCGCGGGGGCCCAACCCTGTGGCCAAGCCGTTGGCGGGCATATCCACTACCACGCTCGATTACTTCCACTTTCCGATTCAACCCTCTGTGCTTAACCATTCTGAATTCCTATCCATTCGTTTCGTTCCGGTGACCTTAGAGTGAACCTCGAACAATAAGATTAAATGGAGCTTTTATCATGTAGTTAATTTATTAGATTTCATTTATGTTTTATAAGATTTTATGTATATTGGGTTGTTTTAATGAAAGTATTGTTCATTTTTTTGTTCTCAAAAGTACAATGTTACTTAGTATATGCAAATTCATGTTATAAATTTTTTATTAGGTAGTTAATTTTTAACATATACACATTCTGTTATTTAAATGTTACTTAGTATATGCAAATTCATGATATAATTTTTTTTTAGGTAGTTAATTTTTAACATATACACATTCTGTTATTTAAATTTAAAGGTAGTTTTTTTTATGACCTTTTGTTGAAAAAAATTATATTATTTATTACACCATAATCATAGTCATTATAAGTGGAAAATAAAGATAAGTTATAAAATGTTATATAAGTTTTTCTATATTTTATACAAATTAATTAGAATTATAAATCAATAGATTGTGCCTACATAAACCTTTAGGATATGTAAGATAATGAGATTTTACGCAAATTCAAACTCTAAAATAAGTTGTTCTACATAAAAAGAAATTCCAAATATAGAATTGAAGCCTTCATAGAATTCACAATTACAAGTGAGATAAAGGATGAGAATGACGAAGGAGATATGAGGAATGAACATCTCATGAAAGGTGTCCCAAAGAAATCCATTACTTTAGAAAAATTATCTAAACAATTAAAGTAATTTAATAACTATGGCTATAAAGTAATTACATTTAAAATTAGTAATTTGTTCTTTTTAAAATTTTTAATGTTAATGTTCAAATCCCATAAAATATTCCTTAGCTGTCTTTATATTCAAATTCAAAATAAATACATAGGAATGTACAATTTGGAGAAATGAAGAGAATGCTAATAAAAATGGTTCCATTAATTCCTAATTATCACAAGTGTGAATATGTACCACATATATGACCTATGTCTGCATGG
>ML795734.1:510959-551529 GCA_009831015.1 Picea engelmannii | reverse complement strand
TGTATTCTTCTAACGAGCCAGCCTTAGCATGTCCACCAGCTCGTCTGAAAGAAACTTTTCGCCTGAAAACATGCCAGCTCCATCTCCATACCGAGCTCACTACACCTTTCCTAAATGAAGGATCTCGGATTTCAGTGGCTTTATGCTGCTCTCCCCACGATATCCTTTCATGATCGAAAACTAGCACACAAAGTCTGATGAGAGGCAGAACGTTATATTAATACAGAAAGAACATCGAATTTTAATGAATTGAAATGAGAAAACTTCGGCGGCTGTCGTGTCGGGGTTTGTTGAGACGACCTGTCAATGGAACAAGTTATTATGTGATATGATCTCATATTTTCGTTTATTTTTAGCTTTTTAGTGGAATGGATGACATTGTTTAATATTTTATTAAGTTGTTAATATAATGGATGACATTTTTTAATATTTTATTAATTTGTTAGTATAATCTATGACATTGTTTAATATTTTATTAATTTGTTAATACATTATACTTAAGATTTTTGCTCAACCACATAAGCCTAACATATATTTTAAAGGACAAATTTAGATACAATTTGGTGTAATATATATATATATATATATATATATATATATATATAACTTGGAACAACTTAAACATGGGACTTGTGCCCAACCTCCCACTTAGAGATGCATTTCATCTCGCCTTTGCCTTTGTTGTGAAGTGCGTTGCATCTGGAAGGACTTGCACCTTTGTGGTAGTGCCACGTTGGTATGTCTCAAGATGTGTGCTCTCCTACTTAGGGAGTGTGTCTTCTAGCCTCCCCAATTCCTCCCTGTTTAAGCTTGGAAGTGTCTCGACTTTCGTGACCAACTACAGAAACTGTTGAAAAATGGAAGAATGTGATAGCCATTTAGCTTGGGTTGGAGGTTGACCATTGAGACCCACTAGAAAGGAAGTGTGTTGTTGAGTGTGAGTAGGGGTTGTGCGTGTATCTAACACTGTGTCTTGAAGGAGAGGTGGTTGGAAAGATGGAACCAACTTAGAGGGGTGTGATATGGTGCCTCTTCTTTCAAGAGGGGAGGATCATAATGTTTGAGACTGTTCACATGTACCACCTCGTGAATACCCAACTGTGGTGAAAATTTGAGGCAATAAGCATTGTTTGCAACTTGTTGCAAAACTGTGTAAGGAACATAATGGAGGGTTTTCAACTTGTGATAATGCTAGGAATGAAAGTGTTGGTGCTCCATGTGAAACCAAACCTTTTCACCAAGGGAAACAAAGAGTGGTTGCCTTTGCACATCATGACGATACTTATAATGATGTTGGGAAGCTTATAAAGACTCAAAAACTTGAGCTTGTTTACGAGCCAAGGTTTGCAAAAAGGACAAGGGAGAGGTTTTCTCTTTTTGTTGTTGAGGAGTACCAAAAGGTTGGAGTTGTAAAGGAAGCTCGTAGGGGGTAGCAGGTTGATACCTAAAGCAAGCTTCGAAAGGGGAAAATCCAGTAGAAACAAGAAATGCATTATTATAATTGTGTTGGACAATCCAGAGGGTGGCTTCCCACTATTTAGATTGGTAAAATGAATGTTGAGGGAATGGACTAGGCTACGGTTAACAACTTCAATTTTCCTATCCATTTGTGGATGGAAAGAAGTGAAGTATTTGAGGTGACACCCCAAGAGAAATGAGAGAGTTTTACAAAATGTTTTGAGGAAACAAGCATCAATATCAGAAAGAATGTTGGAGGGGAGACGAAAATTAGTGCACACATGAGTGAAAAAGAGACCCACAGTTTGAGCAACAATAGTAGTCTTAGTGCAAGGGACAAAAATGGCCATTTTGGAGAAGCGACACACAACCACCCAAATGGCATCATGATGAAGAAAGGTCATGGGAATACCAGTGATGAAGTCCATAGAGAAAGATTCCCAAGGACAGGAGTGAATATGTAAGGGTTGATACATTCCATACTTACGGTTGGATAGCTCATGTTGACTACATAGGGTACAAGTTGGGATACATTTCTCAACTTGGCGTTGTAAAGCAAGCCAAAAAATGTGATGTTGAACATGTTGAGTAGTTTTCAATGTGTCGAATTTCCTACCATAAGAGGAGGCGTGGGGTACACAAATGAGAACAAGACGATCAATAGTAGTAGGCACACATAGCTTGTCAAGATTATACAAGAAACCATCCTAAATGTGGTAGTATAGGAAATGGGTATGGATATTGAGATTAGGTTATTGCAAGGCATTCGAGATGGTACTAAAGAAAGGGTTAGAGGCATACAAAGGCTTCCAATCTTCATAAGAAACACAACGGATAGATAAGATTTTAAGTATCCGAGGAGGGGGAAAACTAAGAAGATTAGCCATGTGATTTGGTGGTCCCTTTCTTATATTTGATGACCAAGTGGAACTATTGTAGATAAGCATCCCACTTCAAGTGACATTGTTCATGGATCTTAGACTGAGAATTAATAAAAGTCAAAGGATGATGATCAATATGAAGAATGGTCTCCTTACCCAAGATATAGTAGCGTCATTGTTTTAAGGCTTGCACCAAGCTATAAAATTCCTTATCTTAGGTATTGTAGTGTTTTTTGGCTTGAGCCAATGTCTCAGAATGATAAGCAATGGGATGTCCTCCCTATTTACAAACTGCACCAATCACATGTTGAGAGGCATCGGTCTCAACTTCAAAAAGTTATTGAAGATTTCAAAAACATAGGACAAGTGTTGAACAAAGGGCCTCTTTTAGGCACTGCAACTACTTCTAAGAAACAAGTGTCTAAAGAAAAGTGGACTGATTAGCCAAATGATGAAGGGGATTGGTCAAATAAGAGAAGTGAGGAATAAATTTCTTGCAAAAATTGATTCAACCAAAAAAAAAATTAAGATTCGGCATGGACTGAGGAGGAGGCCATTACGCTAGAGCATGAACTTTAGAAGCATCAGGACAAACACCTTCTTGATCGATGAAAAAACATAAATAAGCGACAAAATTTTGGTCAAAGGAGGACTTGCATTCCTTGACCTGAAGGTGATCGGTACATAACAATTGGAGTACATTGCGCACATGTTGTAAGTGTTCCTCCCAAGTCTTTCTAAAGACCAAAATGTCATCCCAATACATCACCACAATGCATCCCAACAGAGGACGAAATATATCATTGATGATCCTATGGAATGTTCTAGGGGCATTGGTGGGGACAAAAGGTATCACCATCCATTCATAGAGCCCAAATATGGTTTTAAAAAATGTTTTATAAGTGTTGGTAGAAACCATTCACACGTGGTGATACCCTTCCATCGGATCCATCTTTGTACAATAATTTTCCCCTTTGAGATGATCAAGAAAGTCTTTAATACGAGGGAGAGGATAACATTTTTTTACAGTAACGTTGTTGAGAGCATTCTAATCGGTGACTAAATTCCACTCGCCACTCTCATTTTGTGAATAACGAAGGAAACAGAGGCACAAGGAGAGTAGTTGGGTTTGTTATGGTCGGCATTGAGAAGTTGTTGGAGTTGGCATTCAATTTCCTTAGCCTCATACAGAGCCAAATGGTACGAAGGGGCATTAGGAAGAGAAACACCAAGAATGAGGTTGATACAATGCTCAATAGGACGCGGAGGTGGAAGGCCTTTCGAAGGGGAAAACACATCAAAATATTCAAAGAGAACAACAAACAAATAATGTGCAATGGACTCGGGTGTCTAATATATGGATGAATAGGGTGCAAAAATCATATGGAAAGGGATTTATTGAGACTTACTTGGCAAATGAAAACTTGGCCAGGGAGAGGAGGAGGAGATTTTAGGGATGAAGATGTAAGAACAAAAGTTTGGTCGCCTTGTTTGAGGTGATACTGATGGGTGCGGGAATGATAGATGGAATCACATTGTTCCTGTTATGGGATTCCCAAAAGAATATCCAAACAATTCAATAAAGACACATCGAAAAGGACAGAATCATGGAAAGGTCCAATGGCAAAGGTGACGAAACAACGTTCTGTGACCATCAAACAAGGTTCTTCCTTATGAACCCACCCTAATTAATAAGTAGAGGGACAAGGGGTGGTGGGTAGGTTTAATAGGCTCACTAAATCTTGAGCTACTAAATTCCTTGAGCTTCCATTATCAATAATGAGCATAGCAAGAGACTGCTTAATTTGGCAATTGTGGGTGAAGAGAGGGGAAACTATGGTAGCATTAGAATTACTAGTCATCAAAATAAAATAGGGGTATGTAGCCATGGTATTGTATAAAGATATTAGATAAAAAGGAGGGGGAACTGAAGATGAGGACTCAGGAGTATCGACTAAAAGAGTTTTGGGAGTAGACGGATTTTGTAGGACATGACAATCGATGGTGTTATGGAAATAAGACTTATGGAATGTGCACCATTTAGCAGACTTACAGGAAGAGGGAGAATTTGGAGAGGAGGGTGTGGAGGAGGACTTAGGATGAGACTGATGGAATTTCAAGTGAGCGGCTAGCTTACCCTCAATTGCTAGAGTATTGGAGAAAGCCTTATCCAACGAACTACTATAAAAAATATCCACCTCTGTGCTTAAAAAGTCAATAAACTAGAATTAAAATTTACTATGAGAACCTCTTCAGAATCCTGAATACGAAGCTAGATGTGAAGCCTAGTGAATATTTCAATGTATTGCTGCACGGAATGGCTTGAGAATTGACGGAGTTGTGACCTATGAGCCATAACATTATGAAAGTAGTTAGGAGGATAAAATATACTACGTAGCACTTGATAGAGAGCTTCCCAAGTCCTAATAGGAGGAATAGAAGATGGGGCTGATTCCTGCAAATATACAATGCGTTGGGTCCCAATGACTGATTTGGGTGCATCTCCACACATGCAAGGGACTTTACTTTTTTCACAAAGTTAATTTGAAGTTGGCAACAAAGTGGTGAAAGTGGTGAACCTATGCATTTATCAGTTTATTTTCTCATGTATTTTATTAATTCTTTGTGGGAAAAAGGGTCTCATGCATTCTTTTATGATTTTATGAGATGAGCATGTGTTTAATTATTCTTTATGAGATTTTGGAAAAAACTCATACATTATTAGTCTTTTGATGTAAAAATGATTAATACTTGTGAGCGAATTAGACTCACTTATTTTTTATTAAGATTGTAATTAAGGAAATTGGTTTTTATGTGAGAAACCACCTCACATTAATTTTTAGATTTTCTCACTATTAGGTTGAGAGAATCAAGAGCATGGTTGAAGATTTTTTGGGTGGTTTTGAGACTTTTCCCATTATGTGCTAGAAGATAGTTTGAGATGCTACATTCATGGATCTTGTTTTTCCTCTTTTGCAATTAGATCCTATTATTGTGGATCTAAGAATTAATGCTCTTTCTTAAGAGGGAGTGAGGAAAAACTATATAATTCCTTATGTGAGCCCTTGGCAGGAGGAGGGTAATGGGGAATTAGTGAGTGGAGTTACAGATCCATAGTGCTACTACTCATAAGCATTGAGAGACTTATTCATGTAAAGAATTATCCCTCTTGATATATGGAGAGATATGAGTGTGAGTAGTCTTCTTGAATCCTCATTGAAGGAGAAGGAATATCTTATTTAATCACTTATGAGAATGTCCCAACATCGTTTGAAGAAGGAATGAAAGCGATCCGTATTCCAATTGAAGTGTGTCCAGAGACGTAGCCTAGAAGGCATGAACTTCGTTACCAACATCGATTGTCTCTCTCTTGTATTTTCATATGCTTATCCAATTTTGAGTTCATGTGTATTATGTATTATTATTTAAAAGCATGGCTAATCATGGACTCATATTCCCTTTAATCCTTATGCAATTAATTCATCAGAAAATGATTCTTGATTGAAAACTTGTGTAGAGTAAGTACTCATCCATTTTCGGATCATGTGGTATCAGAGCTAGGATGACTGCTTTGCAAGATGGGAAAATGAGTGAAGCGAGCATAAAGACTTCAAGAATTATAAGATATAAATCACAACATTCAAGATGAAAACTTAGAGTTGAGGAGACTTTTGAAGGTTGTATAATAAGAGAAGCAAGAGCTTCAAGAGAGATCTCAACTTCATGGAGAATTCCTCAATGAAATTATTGAAGAATTGCAACTCGAATTGAAAACTAAGGATGATCTCTTCTCTATGTTGTAGAATAGTGAATGAATGGAGGACAAAGAACCTTCTACCGTGGATGTTCAAACTCAAACCGAGGTATATGATGTTTCTTCATGTTCAATTTCTTCTCAGTATGAAACTAACATGGGCATGAAGGTCCTCACAAAGATGGGATACAGAGGACCTGGACTTGGAATTCATGGCCAAGAATTCACTCATCCATTAGAGGTGGTACAAAGACCACGATTTTCAGGTTTGGGGTATGGTCAAGAGGATATTGGAGACTGCGCAAAGTTCGTTGAAGCAAGAGCCACTTCAAAAACCATTTCTATATCATTGGATTCCAAGAGAGGAATCAAATCATCTAATCCTAGTCCTCATTAGATCTACAATGAGGATAAGCCTCAAAGGTATAAGGATCATGTTCAGTCAAATTATTGTTTTGATCTTAAGAAGCATGATACTTGCAATATGCATTCTTGCACTCTCTTCTAACCGTGATGTAGCCAAAAATCACAAGAAGAAAACTTGGGTAAAGAAGACGAGCACGTCCACTGGAAGTGCGGCAGAGCAAAGGGAAACTCTTCCACGTCCTCGTGACAAGGAGATTCTATTGAATGCAAAACGAAGGAATTTTTGCAGTTATTGCAACATTAATGGCCATTTGGAGAAGAAATATTGGAAGCTCCACCCACAGTTGCGTTGTAATTCGAGGAAGAAACCTGCTCCAGCACTCACTAAGAAAGAGGTTGTGAAAGAACTTATGATCAATGTTCCTGCATCAGTTCCTGAAGAAACTCAGTTACGGGAAGAGGGCACCTTTGATTTGTTGGATAATAATTCCTTATTTCAACGCGTTTGAGAATGAAACTATGAATTCACCCATAACGGGATCTTCAAGGGAGCTTGTACTTGTAAATCTCTGTGGAGGCTATGTCTAATGTCTAAATGAAACAATATTTATACTATAAAGAAGGCCACTTTGGGTTGATTCAATCCAGATATCGGCATATTAAAGGGCACTGCACTTACCTTCTGAATTTGATTGATGGTCGATATTGACTATAGTGAATACCTGACAAGATCGAAGGTAATAATCAGTAATAGCGCTCTTGGAGCCTACGCAAGCTTGGTATCTCTGATAACAGGCCTATGGGTAGAAGACTGGATAGGAATCCATCACTCGATTCTATACTATAGAGAATCTACATGGACAGCTCACCAATGACCATCGTGTTATTCTAGAGTGAAGGACATCGGAATGTTCAGCACCAACTATGTCTAGATAGCCACAGATTGGTTATCATCAGTGTTAGAATCTAGTCTACTCGAAGTAGACAACATGAACTCGCTTCAAGGGTTAATCACCCTACGTCCACATACTCACAATTCAGGACAACAGTGTGTGTTGAGACCAAGAAGTTGGATGTACGAAAGATAAGCAGTAACGTCGAAGGTGTCAGGAGACATGGAAACATTTTACATAACTATGCTAAAATTGCAAAATCTTCCACAAAGTATGAGTCTCTTCAGGCCAGGTTGAAAACTCTGTCATCGTTCGACTCAAGCCAAAAGTTCTGTCTGCAAGTATCATGTATGGAAATAAACATGAGCTGGCAATTTCTGATCAAGCCAGGGGAAATGTTTTCCATACTTTTGGTGCAGGTCACGTAGATCCCCAGTGAGCTATGAATCCTGGGCTCATTTTCGGTCTGGGCATCGATGACAATGTCAACATTCTATGCAGCCTTTTCCATTTTACAACCCCGCAATCGTCCTGTGTAGGTATGTTTCTTCTGATCCTTATAATCAATTTCTGAGACAAACATGAGAGAGTGAATTTTAATGCACAACAGCCAGACTGGTTTTCGAGTTGCCAATGCCTATTGGAGCTTTACTACCTTGTTCATTGTGTTGATGCATATTGTGTCTGGTTTTTAAAGTAACCTGTGCCATTGCGATTCGAAATATTCTGAAGGACTGAGGAATTGCATGCAAAGACAGTGTTGACAATGTTGACTACCATATTAGAGATTACAATTTTTTTAACAAAATTGTTGGACCAGATCTGTAGGAAATCCCAAGAAAAGAGAGATACCTTCATTGGAGGAGGATTTGGAGGGATCTAGATCCCTGTCCTTCCGTGTAAGTTGACGAATACAGTTGGGGTGAGAGAAAACGAAAATTAGATGGTTTGCACTTGTTCCTTCGCGTACAACCACAAAGTCCATGGACGCGATCGCATCAGGTATGGGAATTTTGGTAGTCACATTGCATTATGGTAATGTACTACAGTAGGTTTCATGCAACCCTGTTGATAGAATGGGATTCTTCATTCATATATTCTCCCTGCAAAGAAGTGACACCTGCTCTCATACACCAAATGATACGGGGCTTTGCCGATTGTGATAAAATCTTGAGAGCGACACATTTTGTGTGGTCATTTGATCCACAAATTTGGGTCAGTCAATTGTTGTTGTAACTAGAAACAATCACATTAAGTAAAAAGTGGTTGATATACGTCAATCGGCGTCATTTTTCACTTTTTTTAATTAATGGCGCCCATGGGAATATATCAACCACTTTTTACTTAATGTGGTTGTTGCTAGTTGATGGTTGACATGCATGGCCACAACCATGAACACATTTATACATTTTAAATGTAATAAGTAAATATTATTTAGTAATTACTAAATTATTTTGTAAGTAAGTGTAGTATATTATATTAAAAAGCTCTCATGAGCATGGTAGCAAAACAAAGTACATGATGAACATAATGAGATAAGGGACTGCCCCAACAGAGGGGAAACTAGTCACTGAGCTCATAAGTATCAAGCTGTTCAATTATTCTAAAGCCTATAGAGGTCATACTGTTTGTACCTTCAATCTTGACAAAAACCAATAGGGAATTGACAATATAAACAACAGTCATCTGCAAACTTAACTTAAAATCTAGACATACAGAGAATAGTCGGGCCGCATGGCCTGGATGTCGTCTGTCAATGGCTCCTCCTCTATGGAAGTGATCTGGTCGGCCCAATTCTTGTCACCTTCCCCTTTGGCCACTGTGTTAGCCGCTTTACTGCCAGAAGTTGCGCCCATATCTGTACCCTTCGTTGCGCCCATAGCTGAATATTCCTAGGGTGCTCTCGGGTCCTGGACTGGAGAGTCCTCTTTCTGTCGCGGGGTCAGGGAGTCTTGCAGGGAGGCGAGAGTACTGAGGAAGAGATCGATCTTGTCGTCCGTTTCCTGGAGGCGGAAGTTGAGGTCGTCCACGCTCTGGCGAATGCCGAACACCAAGTCATACAAAACCGCCATGTTGTCCCAGAGCTGCGCTGGAGTGGAAGCGTCCCGGGGAAGAGGTCCAGCGCCTCGAGAAGTCTGGTGAGGATTCGGCTCAAGGTGCAGTGGAGGCATAGGAGAGTCGCTTGGTGGCCGAGGGGGGGGAGAGGCAGCATAGGGAACCAACGCCCACGAGGGGGAGTGAGCATACTCCATGCTACGCAAGGTAGAAGAAAAGTGGCCAGAAGAACTGCGGGAGGATTGGCTGCGAAGGGAGGATCTCAAAGAAGATGAAACAGAGTGTGACCTGGAGGGACGCCGAGGCTTCCATAGCGAGCCTCGCCTTGGCCGTCCCCGAATGCGCGGCATGGTGTTGGAACGCCTGTAGTCAAGGGCGAGATGGTGCCCTCTGTGGGAGCGCAAGAGAACAGAGTAGACAGAGCCAAGAGAGAGCTGGTGCCAGTGCAGAGCTCGCTCTGCTAGCAACCAGCGGCAATAAACATGAACCATTACCATCGACTGCCAAATATGAAAGCCGAACGCAGCGTTAAATGGCGCATTAACATTCATTTGCAGTCGGTTTACGGAGCATTTAAGCTTCGGGGGGGAGGCACGAGCAGTTCACATGCCCCCACGTCGTAGATCCCGTCACCCTCCTCCGAATACTGTCGCGTATCCCGCACTAACACCCCATCCGGGGGAGT
Source organism: Picea engelmannii (assembly GCA_009831015.1). Taxonomy (NCBI): domain Eukaryota; kingdom Viridiplantae; phylum Streptophyta; class Pinopsida; order Pinales; family Pinaceae; genus Picea; species Picea engelmannii. Next base: position 541,437 of record ML795734.1, on the reverse strand, counting down.
AATTACTAAACTATTATTTAAAATTATAATTATTAATTTTTTAGTTACTATTATTATTAATTAAATAATTTATTAAAAATAATAATAATAAATATATGTAATAATTTTATTAATAAATTATTAAAAAGAATTAAATAATAACCAATTAATAATAATAATTTAATAATAATCAATTAATAATTATTTATTTTATAATTCTTAAATAATAATAAATTATTATCTAATTAATATTTATTAATTAATAATAATTAAATGATTAATTATCAATTGATTATCAATAATAAAATAAATATTAAATAATAATTATTTATAAAATGGAAAATAATATAGCATAAATAAAATAAGTTAAAACAAAATAAATATATTATTAAAATAATATATCAATAATGAAAAAATTAATTTATAGATTATAAATAAATTTAGCAAAAATAAAATAGTAAATAACAAAGATATTAATAAAGTTAATAATAATAATAAAGCATTACATGTATTAATAAGAAAATAATAACAAAATAAAGAAATTCCTTAAATAATACATTAAGAATGCAAAAATATAAAAATAAAGTAAGAAAACATTATTAATGTAAAAATACATTAATGTATTAATTAATTAATACTTTTATGCAATGCATAAAAAAATATCAATATATTAATGTATAATATAATGTATTAATGTAATGCATAAAATTAATTTAGCAAATAAAAAAGTAAATAACAAACTATATTAATAAAGTAAATAATATTAATAATAAAGTATTACGAAAGTAAATATTTATTAATGTAAATAATGTAAATATAATGTAAATAATGTAAATAAGTATTAATAATGTAAATATTTATTAATAAATTGTATTAATATTAGTATTAATACATTAAATAATGTATAATTAATGTATTATATTAATGTATTATATTAATGTAATGATGTATGTAAATAAATGGTGTATTAATATATTAATGTATTACTTTATTGCAATATATACATTTAACTTATAAATTAAAGTATGAATCTACATTAGTGTGTAAGGTAAAGTATTAATTAATTGATTGATAGATTAATGATGTAATGTATTAATTAATTAATACATTGATATATTATTAATTAATACATTAATACATTAATAAATGCATTTTAAAAGTATTATTACCCTAATAAACACATTATTAAAGTAGTAATACATTAATACCTTAATTGACAATTACTATGGTTGACTATGGTTGACCATGACCATGGTTTATAATGGTTGACCACAACGATGGTTAACTTTGGTAGATGATGGTTGGATTTGGAAAGGAAAGGTTGCTTATGGTTGATCGTGGTTGTCCTTCACCATGGTTGAGTGTGGTTGACCATGACCATGGTTGGCTATGGTTGGTGAGAGTTTATTATGGCTGACCATGCCCATGGCTAAACTTCATTGACCATGTGGATATGATTATAGTGGGCCATCTTGATTATGTTTAACCATAGTTTACTATGGAACTACAGCATTGCAATGATGATCATGTTTTGTTCGATACATTGCAACATCAGGTTTTGTTCATCTCATTGCAACATCAAATTTTCTTCATCAAATGAACTCGTAAGGTTATGTTTATCAAATTACGATGATGGGTTTTTGTTTCTCACATTATGGTGTTGGAATAGGTTTGTCATAGTTTGACAGTGGGTTATGTTCGTCACATTGCGACATCGAGAAATGTTCATGTCATTGCAAAATCAGTCTATGTTTGTCACATTGGCACAGTGGGTTGTGTACATCACATTGTGACAATGGGTTGTGTTCATCCCATTGCAAATTTTGGAAATGCCTATCACAATGCAACATCAGGATATGTGCACCACATTGCAACGTGAAGACATATTCGTTGCATTGGGATGATAGGCCCATGTTCATCACATTGCTACAACAAGGCTATGTTTGTCAGATTGTGATGTCCATAAATGTCTGTCACATTGGAATGTATGCATAGGTTCATTACCTTGTGAGGTTATTATGTTTGGTAGATTTCAATGTTACTATGATCAACATATTGCAACGTTTGGAAATATTTATCACATTTCGACTTCCATATATTTTTGTCACATTACGACAACCATATATGTTTTTCACATTCTGATGTTACTATGTTTGGTCGATCGAAATGTTACTATGTTTCTCGCATTCTAACGTTGACATATGTGTTTCACATTAAAATGTGAAGAAATGTTCACAATATTGTGATGATAGGGCGATGTGTGACACATTGTGACGTCTGTTGATGTTCATCTCATTGCAATGGCATGCCTATGTTCATCGAATTGTTACATTAGTATGTTTGGTAGATTTCAACATTACTATGTTTGTGAGATTGTGACGTTAATATGTTCATCACATTGCAACATTATATGTTCATCCCTTATTGTGACATTACTATGTTTGATAGATTGCAACATTACTATGTTTGTCACATTGCGACGTTAGGAGAAGTTTGGCACATTGCGATGTTAGGAAATGTTTGTTTCTCACATTATGACGAAGGGTTTTTGTTTCTTAGATTATGGTGTTGGAATAGGTTTGTCACAGTTCGAAAGTGGGTTATGTTCATGACATTGCGACATCGGGAAATGTTTCTCTCATTTCAATATTGTTTTATGTTTGTCACATTGGCACACTGGGTTGCATACATCACATTGCGACGATGTGTTGTGTTTGTCCCATTGGAACAATTAGAAATGCCTATCATAATGTGATGTCATGACGTGTGCACCACATTGCAACGTGAATATATATTCGTCGCGTTGCGATGATATACCTATGTTTGTTACATTGCAATGTCCATTTATGTTTGTCAAATTGTTATAAAAATTCTATGTTCGTCAAATTACAACCGTAAATATTCATGAGATTTCAATGTCCCTATATGTTCGTCACATTGCGATGTTACCATGTTTGGTAGATTGCAACGTCACTATGATCGACACATTGCGACGTTTGGAAATGTTTGTCAGATTGTGACTTTCATATATGTTCGTCACATTGTGATACCCATATATGTTTGCGACATAGTGAATTTATTATGTTTGATCGATTGCAGCATTACTATGTTCGGCATATTGCGATATTTGCAAACGTTTGTCACATTGTGACGTCGGGATATGTCTGTCACATTTCAATGTGAGGAAATGTTTGTCATATTACGATTGGAAAAATACTCAATTTAATTATAATTGTGACTTTCATATAAAAAAAATGTAGTAAGAATCAATTTATCTAATTATATGTGTAGAATATCATCATTGGGGCTTCAAAATATATCGAAATGCCTATACATCAAATGCAATCAAAATTCTAAGGGGAAACTCTTAATTTGAACTCTATCCATTGTAATCAAATGTAATCAAAATTCTAAGAGGACGAAATGTGGAAATTTCAAAGGATGACCTTAGTTATAGTCACAATTCATTGATAAGATGTTTGCTAAGTTAAATAAGAACATTTTATAAAGGATGTTTGTACACGTGAAAACATTTAATAGATGTGAAAAACGTGAGATGGGAAAAAAATGGCTAGTAAAAAAATGAGAGACACAATATTGTTATTAAGGTTATCAAAATATATCCAAATGAGAGCCACAATATTGTGATTAAGGTTGTCATTGGGGCTTCAAAATATATCCAAATTCTTATACATCAAATGCAATCAAAATTATAAGGAGAAACTCCTAAGTTGAATTGTATCCATTATAATGAAATGTAATCAAAATTCTAAGAGAACGAATTCTGGAAATTTCAAAGGATGACCTTAGTTATAGTCATAACTCATTGATAGGATGTTTGTTAAGTTAAATAAAAACATTTTATGAAGGATTTTTGAACAGGTGAAAACATTTAATAGATGTGAAAAAGGTGAGATGAGAAAAAAATGACGAATGAAAAAATGAGAGCCACAATATTGTCATTAAGAAAATGTACCATTTCTTAGAGTTACACCCTTAAACCAGGATTATGTTCACTTGAACTAAACACGTTATAATAATAAAAATCAACCAAATTATGTAATATCAACATACATACCAATCTCTCTTCATCCTTTATAATAATGAGTTAGGTAATGTATTTATTACTTTGGATAAATAGTAAAACCTAGTATTACTATGTTATTCTATATTTATTTATTACTTCTTTGCTACTATATTATTCTATATTTATTTATGATTTTATTGCTAGATTACTATATTTACTCATTGTTATTAACTTATTGCTATATTATTCTATATTTATTTATTAATTTATTGGTAAATTTATATATTTATTCATTAGTATTAATGGATTTTACATTAATAGTATATTATCACATTATAAAATTAATACATTAATAATATAACATTATTTGTTTACATTAATATTACATTAGTTTTAAACATTAATAATATATTACATTTAAACATTAACAATATTAATTTTTTGGTGACATTTTTTGTAATAAAATCGCATATTAATGTATTTAGTAATCAAATAATAAATATAATATCATTTTGTTAATAAAATAAAATGATTTTCTTGATATAATAATAGTCAACTATTAATAATTAATATTAATATTATTTTGTTATATAATATAATAATATATTAATAATTATAGTAAAATGTAACGTTTTCTATATTAAATAATTATATAAAAATTATTAATATTGATATTAGTTTTATATATAATGCACAGATTAAATTCAGGTTTTCGAATTTAACTTGTGCTTGAATACCATTCTTGGAGAAAACGTATGCAAATATTCTTCTTGTGTGTGTCAAATTGGCAGCTTACCCAATCATTTTTTTACTTTTTCTGTTACTAATATATACTATATAATAAATGTAATCGCTATTATAATAAATGTAATAGCATATATAATAATGTGTTTTTTATAATCAAATAATTAATATTAAATTTTATTACACAACAATTGTATTAACATTATTTAATGTTATGTATTAACATTTTTTAACATTCTTAAGTTAGGGTTATGGTTCTCATAAGGAAACTTGTTGATCAAAAGAAGAAAGGAAGTAATATAGTCGATTCATATTATCTTTTCAAATGGTCCCCTTCTACGGATAAAGTCTCAACCATCGCTGTTCTGGGGTGTATTCGTTCTTGAAAGATTATTCTACAAGATTCTGTGTAGATTTCAATTCTGGAGGAGGACAAAATTCAAGTTTTGGAATTTAACTTGTGTTTGAATACCATTCTTGGAGAAAACATATGCAAATATTCTTCCTGTGTGTGCCAATTTGGCAGCTTTGTAGCTGGAAATTAAAAGGGCTAAGATGTTTCATGATTGTCTAGACCAAATAATTTCACATGTTCAATACATAAATGAAGCTGCAGAATTTCCACATAGACAGATTCTCAGGGCCAAACTGACTTCCAAGTCCAAATTCTCTTCGATTTTAGTAACAAGGCAGACATCTTGATAAATATATTGTTAGGGCCAAACAATCCTAATTCTCTCAAATTCCAGACAGGTAAATATATTGAAGGAACATATAAATATATTGTTAGGGCCGAACAGTCCAAATTCTCTCCAATTCCAGACTGATAAATATATTGAAGGAACATATACATACATAAATAAACAATAGATGGGATTAATAACATAGAGTGCACTAAATGGATGTATCTGTATCCAATTTTGTTTTTCCATCATATAACTTCTGCCATGACGATTTATTTTTGTACAAACACGCATCACAAAAATATGGAGGACGAATCAATCTATTCCTCGGTTTTATCATGAATAAAGGAATTTCAGGTATCCCTACTACAATGGAAAATCTTCCACTCTTACCGCAAAATGTACCATCTGTGTTTCATCTTCCAATCCCTCTCGTAATTACTTCACCATGAATTACAGACCAAAGAATATGCGCATCTTTACTCATTACAGACCAAACATCATCCTGCTTGCTTCATATCTAGTTGGGACGAACCACCTTCAACTCTCCAATAAAAAATGTGCGTTAGCTGAGCCAATGCAAGTTTAATCACGAGAATAGCCATGGGAACCCCTGGGCAGCCTCTCCTTACTACCCCGAACAGAATCATACTGAAGTCTGATTGATCTGCACTCACTCCTTTTTTGATGCGCACTCGCAATCGTTTCATATTCTCCATGGAAATCCTGGCCAACACTTCGAACATGGGCGGAGGGGAGACTGGAGGTTGAAATGCTTCACTTCACTTCCACACAGCCATAAACATTCACACTGGTAAAAAAATGCCTGCGCTTAAAACTTTTTAATTGGCATCCAACGCCCACGCAGCCATACCTATCCGTCCAATAAAAATAATTTAGTAAATCGTGGCCATCTTAACATATTATCTCTTAATCACTGAACGTGGCAATCTGGTGGTGAGTAAGTAATTTTTTAATCTTATTTAGTAAATGTGAAAAAGTAATCACATAAACGTACGTCTTTATAAATGATTGGAAGTTAATTTATCAAAATATCATCCATTGATTAGAGAGGACGATGAATAATATGCCAGCATCTTCAATTTCCAACCCTAAGATTGAAATTTATGATTAAAAGATCATTAATTGTGTCGATACAGAGGAAAATCTCTAAATAATTAGATAACTAAAATATGATCACCACGGTAGAAGTTGTACTAAATTGCAGTTAAAGAATTCATCAAAGACATATATAAAAATGACATGAAGTATGAAATAACAGAGGAAAACACATAACTCAATCTTGATGGAATATGGAGTCTTCAATTCGCTTTGTATTAATCCTGGCAAAGGGAAATTTTCTCTATTACAATCTGCCAAAAAAAAAATCCCCTCTCTTACATAATCAAAGATGTATTTATACCAACATGTGGTGTTACAATTCAATTATTCAAAGAATGGGAGTTACGAGCTAAGAATGTGGAATGCTTCACTTGTTGTCCCTATCTTTTTCTGTAGGCCTTTCACCTCTCCCTATCACCTGGCATCCAAAACTTTGAAAATACGTGTAATTACATTATTTTCTTCCTAAATCTTTACCTTTCCCATGATCGATACATTTAAGACATCTCTCTACCAGTTGGGCGATAGACTTGGAGGGCTCGACTTGGTTTTTTGCCTCAAACAAGTAACACTTCTTGTCCAGTTGAAGGATCCTCCCTCCCACATGTCCATCTTTTGTCACGATGGATAGTAATAGTAAATTCGGCTTAATTAGCCATTTGTCAATCTGAGCAACATCGACTTGACTTACTTGAGAGAGCTCGGCTTGATCCCTTTCCATATTTTCTTTGATATCTACCAGATGCTTGGCTATGTTGATTTTCCCTAACATTCCAATGATAGCTTCTCTATCAAGCTCTAACAAATTTTTATTGATTGAACCAAGAATTTATTCACAAGAATCCCTCACCTCTTTGGCCCTTTTCTTGTTTTCGAATATATCATGTTCCCAGGCCGTCAACAGGATATTCCCCCTGATCTATTATTTAATGGAAAATCTGGAAGCGATGGCTATATCTTCCTTTGTTGTGGATGTGACAGCTTCTTGGAATGTACTTCGGGCTACCCGGACTTCCCTTTCTCTTAAAATGACTTGGTTCAGGGCTTGGTCTACTAATTGAACATGATCCTGGATGATTTCTATTTTGGCAAGCAAACTCTGCTCAGTCGTTTCTATTCTCCTTCGGATCTTTGCAGCCTAGGCTTGCAATATCGTCATGTCTATGACCTAGCTTTCGGCAAGATCCAAATCAGTCTGTAGTTGGTTTATCAATCCCTCCTGTCACTCAGCCTGCATTTGGCTCTCTTCGACCGACTACGTTTTTCTCAAGATTAGTCCTGAGTTGCTCGATTTCCTGTCGGTCGACCTCTCTGGCTTGCTCGAGCTCTTTATATGCCTTGTTTTGGACATTCGTCTCTAATTTTGATAGACGACTCTGTAACTCGTTGATCAACTAATCCTTGTATTTCAATCGGATCCTTAAGGTCCCAACTGAGTATTGGTTTGCAGTGGCATAGGCCCCCAATGTTCCCGCTATCTCATAAACGAACTCTTCTTCTTCTAAAACTTTGTCGTCTATCAATATTTTGAATATTTTGGCTACTGCACCTGCCTGGTGATGCATTTCTCATTTCACTATGGCCCTCCTTTTCTTGCTGAAGAAAAAATCACTAGGGGGAAACTCTTCGGTGGTGATAGGCGTCAGGTCTTCTATAGATATCACTCGAGCATTGGGGTCCCCTCTGGAAAACTGTAGGGGTGTGACAGACGAGATGGGATTGCCAATTTGTGAGGGTATATTCTTCGCACTAGCATCGGTACCCGATTTATTCTATGTGACAAACAGTGGGTCTCCTACCTGCTTTGCGTGCATCTCAATTCTAACCTCGGTCTATCTATCCAAATTATCTGCCCTTGGGGATCTTTCTTCATGGCTTGGGCCTTCGGATTCTTTTTTGAGGGCCTTAGTTTTCTCTGTGTTCCCTTGAGCTTCCTCTTCATCTGGGCCTGTGCTTGTCGGGCCCTCGGCCTCTGCTTGTTGAGACCCCGGGGGTTTTGAGACTGTACCTTGCAAAACTTTGGGGAGCCCGCTCCTCCGGTACTCCTGGAACTTATAAAAATCAAACATGTCTCCGGAATAAAGGGCTTGAACCCGGTTTATAAATTCTGAGTAAATTTGTATCCCTTGGAAAACTTCGTCATGGGGGGAGATTTTGTTCTTGTATATTTTCAGGCCACAACTTTCCAGGTGATTGCCCACAATCTTATGCAGGTCATGCTTCTTAAACTCGATGCCCACTAGTCTCATCTCACTCATGGTTGCAGCCTCTATTTTAGCATGGCCAAAATCTAATAAAGAATAGGTGATAATGTGTATGGGAAAAGGTGGCCATACCTTCTTCTGAACTCCCTTGAGATCCTTGCTTATCCCACCGAGCACCGTTTGCCTAGCAATCTCATGACACACCAGCTTATCTGGTAAAAACAAAGGTAGGGCATATGGTGGAGTAGAGAAACCAAAAACCCTAATGTATGAAAATTCCCTTTCAATATACCAGTCTGCTATGTGGATTAAATCTTCCACGACTTTATTCAAAATCCAAGGCGGTGGTTGGCCGATGATAGAAATATGCATGGGCACCACTACCCAATTGAAAATATCATATACGAAATCCTTGGCTTTATCCTCCCAGAGCTTCGAATGGTATTCATGAATAGGTCGTTTGTTGGTTAGAGTCCAACTCCAGCTTATTAATGGGAAAGGTGTCAAGAAATACACAACGTCCATTATTGAAGCTAACATAAAAAATGAGGATGTTCTCCCACTTGCCTTTTTCTCTCAGTATTATGTGATCCGGCTGGCCAGACTATTGGACAAAAGATTGGCCCAATTGAACATGAAACCCTCAGCCACTGTGTGAATCAGCGACACCCATGGGAGGAATAAGTGAGCAGTATCCTCCTTCCCGTACAACCTACAGAACATCATTGCTACATACATGAATTATGGCTCCAACGTTGAGATCAAATAGATTCCATTGGAGTCGGCCCTGAATTTCGCGGGGTGTGAATACCAATGATGCAGGAGCATCGTCGACACATCTAGCGAGCTAGCACATTAAGCGGAAGACAGCTGGATAAGCCAGCACACATTTTGAAATACTTTGGAAGTTGTTGCACTGCTCTTTAATTAAGTCATTTATAAAGAAGTGCACTTGTATTGTAATGGACCTTGAGCGGATAAGCTCTCGTCCTTAGGTAGATGAGGCATTTAATAGATTTAATGCTAGTATCTATAGAAATTTAATGGTAGATTTGATAGTTTTAGAAGTTCGAGAGGGAAAAAGGATATAGACACCCTCCTTTGTACATTGTAACATTATTCTGGATTATTGAGCATTCGGGAGCAAGAAGAGAATAGAAAGCAGAGAACTGTGTAGAGAACATCCATGTACAGATATTGAATTAATAGAAGAAAGTTTGATTCAATTCCATGTTTATGTGTCTATTCTCTGTGTGTTGATGTTATTCTCATGAATGATTTTTTTCTGGTTATGCATTTGCTTTGTATATGCTGTGCATGTGATTTCATGTTTCGAAACTGAAGTCTGAAGGAGAGGAAGAGTGAATGAGTTTCAATTGTTTCTCTAAGTGAACCAGAGGATTCCTGCAAGGAGTGCAGTTGAATTTTTCCGCAAGGAGTGAGTGACTGTAGGGTTCAGTTAGAGATAGCTTTTGTTCTCATCTCTTCTAGAGTGCAGGTAGGCACAGTGCCGTGCAAAGAGTGCGCAGGCCAAGTGAAGACTCAGAGTTGCGATTCTAAGAAAAAAGGGTTGAAGGATTCCTGCTGTAGAATTGTGCAGGATCAAAGAGCTTCATCACTTAGTCGTGATTGAAGATTTTCCGCAAGGAATGCGGGAAAGAGTTTCTTCCTGAGAGTTCTGAAGTTGTAAAAGCTCAGGAGAGATAGGCCTTTAAGTCCGTTAAAGGACCAGGATAGAAGTTGCATGAGCAGGTTGAGAAGAAACATCGTAGGTTGGCGAACAAGTCTCGTGGAGTGGCAAAGTCGCGAGGAAGCGAGATCGCGAGTCTTGGAGGTTCGGAGTCTTGGGTGTCAGGTGTCAGCGTAGAATTTGATTGACCTCGCGAGTGGCGAAGTCGCGAGAGAGCGATATCACGAGTTGTCGCATCTCGGTGCATCGGACATCGGAGGTTGGGACCCCGAGTGCTTAGTGTCACAAGTTGCAAGACACGATAGAATGAAGTCCCAATAGCGGAAGGGGAAGTCAGCGTTGACTGATGTATCAGATCTCGGAGATTCGAGAGCCCAAAGGATAGATAGTGAATTCGCGAGCCGCGAAGCTCCGATCCTCCGATAAATCAAGGAAGGAGGGTCGCGTGGAAAGAACTGTGGGTGCAGATCTTCTGATTGGAAGATAGAAGAGTATTGACACTCTTCGGGCCGAGAAGAAAGACGGTCCTGTGAGAGAAATCATGCTCCAAGGAGTGCGGTTGCCTGTGTCAAGAGTGGTATCAGAGAGGGAAGTTCTTTGCTTTCTGAAGTAGAGAAGAGGAATTCACCATGCCGCCCAGAAGAGAAATATAATCACCCGACCCAGAAGACAGGGAGGTGAGAAGAAGAGGTAGGCCGACAGGGAATCCAGAGATGTAAAGGAAGATATGAGATCTCAGAGAAAGACTCGAGGAGATGGAAACAGCTCAAAGACGCATAACTGGTGCAGGAGATCTAAGTGATTCTGAAGGTGAGGCTGAAGTTGAACCACAAGGAGAAGTGGTAGCCGCAGATGCAGCCAACGAGCGGTTAATTAAGGCTATCGCTCGAATGAGTTCAAAGAAAAAAATGGACATTCCAGTCTATGAAGGAAGTCTAGATGCAGAAGAGTTGTTAGACTGGATCAGGGCTCTTGACACCTACTTCGATTATGAGGATATCAAAGAGGATAAGAAGGTTAGGCATGTTGTCACGAAGTTGAAGGGACATGCAGCATTGTGGTGGGATGAGCTACAGGAAGATAGACGTTCCAAAGGCAAACAAAAGATTAAAAGCTCGGATCGAATGATTGCTAAGATGAAGGCAAAATTCATCCCAAGGGATTATCATATCACACTGTTTAGGCGGATGCAAAACCTAAGGCAGAAGTTGATGACAGTGAAGGAATACACCGAAGAGTTTTACAAGCTCAATATCAGAGCAGGTCGTCAGGAGAGCGATGAGGAGAAGGTAGCCAGATACCTGAATGGTCTGAGATATGACATTCAGGATGAACTAAGCATGACGACCATCAGAATGGTGGAGGATTCTTACCAGATGGCTCTGAAAGTCGAGGAGAAGCTGAGCCGTAAGAAAGGTCAGTGAGGGTGAGGTAGAAGTTAGCCCAGAGGCAAGGTAGTTGCCCAAGAGAAATATCAGAAGCCCAAGGAGGAATGGAAGAAACCTTAGGGTAATATTGAGAGAGGTGGAACCTTACAGTGAGGATAGCCACAGGTTGAACAAAGAGGACATCATAATGAACAGAGAGGAGATTATACTGATGCAAATACTTTTCCTCGTACCAGAGGTAGGGGAAGAGGCCGAGGGGGAGTAATCACATGTTTTACATGTGGAAAAAATGGGCAAAAATCATTTGAGTGTCCAGAGAAAAGGAAATATGGAGGAGAAGCTCACATCGTTGAGGTGCAGGGGCGTGATGTCGAGAATGAAGACACCAGAAGTGGGAGGTCACTGACGGTGCACAAAGTTCTCTTAACACCCGAGAAGGAGGTGGAGGACACAACTCAGAGGACCAGACTTTTCAGAACCACATGCAAGACCAAGGGTTGTAAATGCAAGGTTATGGTGGACAGCGGAAGTACCGATAATCTCGTTTCGACCAAGATGGTAGAAAAGATGGAGTTGGATACAACTGATCACCCGAGTCCATACAAAGTTTCATGGCTACAAAAAGGACATCAGGTGAGTGTCACTAAACAGTGTTTAGTTGAATTCAATATGGGGGGATATAATGATAAGATCTTATGTGATGTCATTCCCATGGATGTATGTCATTTATTGCTGGGTAGACCATGGCAATATGACCGAAATGTGGTTCATGATGGGAGGATGAACACATATACTTTGGAGAAATATGGGAGAACCCATATGTTGCTTCCGATAAAGGATAAGGAGGTGAAGCCGGAAGTAAGCAACACAATACTTCTCATGAGTGGGAAGGAACTTCTTACAGAGATGGAGAAGAAGGAAGATCCACAATTCTTTGTGTTCAGGAAACTGAGAATTGTCCTGACTAGCACGAGAGTGGATGACTTACCAGATGAGATTCAAGAACTGTTGGAAGAGTTCACTGACATCATCATGGACGAATTACCTCGTTCATTGCCACCGATGAGGAGTATGAGTCATCACGTCGAGCTCATACCAGGAGCCAGTTTGCCGAACAAGGCTGCATACAGATTGACGCCACAGGAAAATGAGGAAGTCAAGAAGCAGGTCCAGGAGCTATTGGACAAAGGATTGGTCAAGGAAAGGCTGAGTATGTGTGTTGTTCCAACAGTGCTTAGTCCGGAGAAGGATGGAGGTTGGAGAATGTGCACTGATTCCAAAGAAATCAACAAAATTACCATCAGGTACATATTTCCACTACCGAGAATGGATGATCTGATGGATTGCCTAAGTGGGGCAAATTACTTTTCAAAGATTTATTTGAAGAGCGGATATCATCAGATTCGCATGAGGGAAGGTGATGAATGGAAGACAGCATTCAAGACAAACGAAGGTTTGTACGAATGGTTGGTCATGTCATTTGGCTTGACAAACGTGTCGAGCACATTCATGAGACTGATGAATGAAGTCCTGAGGGAATTCATCGGAAAATTTTTAGTCGTATATCTAGATGATATATTGATCTTCAGTAAGACCAAATCTGAACATTTGAAGCATTTGGCCATTGTGATGAGGAAACTACAGCAGGAGAAGTTTTTGATCAACATGAAGAAGTCCTCATTCATGAAGACAGAGCTCATTTATTTGGGTTTTGTTATTTTGGCAAATGAGTTGAAGATGGACCCGAGTAAGGTGGAAGCGATCAAAAATTGGCCATCATCGAGAAATGTTTTCGAGGTGAGAAGTTTCCACGGGTTGGCTAGTTTCTACCGAAAGTTCATCAGGAATTTCAGTGGAATTAGCGCAGCAATGATGGACACGGTGAAGAAGCGACACAAGTATTTTCATTAGACAGCAGAGGCTGGGAAAAGCTTCAATCTGTTGAAGCGAAATATTATGGAACGACCAGTTTTGGTGTTGCCAGATTTCCAGAAGACATTTCAGGTAAAATGTGATGCAAGTGGATATGCCATAGGAGCAGTCTTAAGTCAGGAGGACAGACCAGTTGCCTATTTCAGTGAAAAGTTGGATGACGCAAAGATGAAATACTCCACGTATGATAAAGAGTTTTATGCCATCATCCAGGCATTGAAAAAGTGGAGGCATTACTTGATCCCGAAAGAATTTGTATTGTATAGTGATAATCATGCATTACAGTTTGTGAGTCAACAGGAGAAGTTGAACCAGAAGCATGCAAAATGGGTAGAGTAGATGCAGAATTTCACCTTTGTGATCAAACACATTTTAGGAACTGCTAACAAAGTGGTTGATGCTTTGAGCAGGAAATGTTTATTGCTGCAGGAATTCCGAGTCAAAACATTGGGTTTTGAAAATCTTAGGGACATGTATGCAGGAGATGCAGACTTCGGAGAAGCATATGAAGTAGCTGAGAATCCAGTTCTTAGGGATCGGAGCCCATGGATCGACTACATGGTCGAGGAGGGATTGTTGTTCAGAGGCAATCAACTGTGTATTCTGAATTGCTCCATGAGGGAGAATCTGTTAAAGGAAAAACACAACGGAGGCTTGGCAGGGCATTTTGGCCACGACAAAACATTTGCAAAACTGAGCGAATCATATTTTTGGCCAGGCATGCGAGCAGATGTCAAGAGGTTTGTTGATAGATGTAGAATTTGTCAGCATTCGAAGGGGTGAAAGCAGAATGCAAGTTTTTATCAGCCATTTCCCATACCAGAGAGACCATGGGAGGCGATCAGCATGGATTTTGTATTAGGTTTGTCGAGGACGTAGAGAGGGGTTGATTCCATCTTTGTGGTGGTAGACAGGTTTTCAAAGATGGCACATTTTGTTCCGTGTCATAAGACCAGCGATGCGACCCACATCACAAACTTGTTTTTCAAAGAGGTTGTTAGACTTCATGGATTGCCAAGAAGCATAGTCTCGGACAGGGATACGAAATTCATAGGTCATTTTTGGAGGACGCTATGGAAGAAGCTAGGGACTAACTTGGTGCTTAGTTCATCTTATCATCCGCAGATGGATGGGCAGACATAGGTGGTCAATAGAAGTCTGGGAGACTTGCTGAGGAGCTTAGTGACAGAGCACCATAGCAGTTGGGACAACATATTGCCACAGGCAGAGTTTGCATACAATGATTCTGTGAATCGAAGTACAGGAAAAAGTCCATTTCATATTGTGTATGGGACACAACCGAGGGGAGTTTCTGAACTCAGGGAGTCAGAATAGGCTGCGACTAGCAATACTAGTGCAGAGGAATTCGCTGAGGCGATGAAGGAACTTCATGGCAAGGTGAAGTAGAGACTGCAAGACTCAAACCAGGAATACAAGCGCAGAGTAGATCAGCATAAGAGACAACTTCAGTTTGAAGTTGGTGATCTGGTTCTAGCACATTTGAGGAAGGAAAGGTTCCCAAGGGGAACGTATAACAAATTAAAAATGAAGAAAATCGGGCCATGCAAGGTCTTGAAGAAATTCATAGAAATCGCTTATGAGATTAAATTGCCGGAGGGCATAAGAATATCTCTGATATTCAATGTTTTCGATTTATACCCATACAAGGCTGGAGAAGCAGAAGCTGGAACTGAGGAACCAGTGATCCAGTGGCAGAAACAATTACCAGTTGCAGAAAAGCCACAGATGGAGTACATACTGGACAAATGAGTGGGAAAGAAAACCAGGCGAAAGCAGTATTTCGAGTACCTGGTCAAGTGGAAGAATCACCCAGTGGAAGATGTCAGCTGGGAAACAGAGGCAGAAATACAGAAGCATGGACAGATTGTGCGGGAGCTCATGGACAGGAGCCCATGAAAATTTTCAAGCCGAGGAGTATGATGCAGGAGCATTGCCGACACATCAAGTGAGCCAGCACATCAAGCGGAAGATAGCTGGATAAGCTAGCACGCATTTTGAAATACTTTGGAAGTTATTGCACCGCTCTTTAATGAAGTCATTTATAAATAAGCGCACTTGTATTGTAATGGACCTTGAGTGAATAATCTCTCATCCTTAGGTAGATGAGGCATTTAATAGATTTAATGCTGGTAGATAGAAATTTAATGGTAGATTTGATAGTTTTAGAATTTTGAGAGGGAAAATGGATATAGACACCCTCCTTTGTACATTGTAACATTATTCTAGATTATTGAGCATTCAGGAGCAAGAAGAGAAGAGCAAGCAGAGAACTGTGTAGAGAACATCCATGTACAGATATTGAATTAATAGAAGAAAGTTTGATTCAATTCCATGGTTATGTGTCTACTCTTTGTGTGTTGATGTTATGCTCATGAATGATTGTTTTCTGGTTATGCATTTGCTTTGTATATGTTGTGCATGTGATTTCATGTTTCGAAACCGAAGTCTGAAGGAGAGGAAGAGTGAATGAGTTTCAATTGTTTCTCTAAGTGAACCAGAGGATTCCTGCAAGGAGTGCAGTTGAATTTGTCCACAAGGAGTGCGTGACTGCAGGGTTCAGTTATAGATAGATTTTGTTCTCATCTCTTTGAGAGTGCAGCTAGGCACAGTGTCGTGCAAAGAGTGCGCAAGCCAAGTGAAGACTCAGAGTTGTGATTCTGAGCAAAAGGGGTTGAAGGATTTCTGCTGCAGAATTGTGCAGGATCGAAGAGCTTCATCACTTAGTCGTGATTGAAGATTTGCCGCAAGGAATGCGGGCAAGAGTTTCTTCCTGAGAGTTATGTAGTTGTAAAACCTCAGGAGAGATAGGCCTTTAATTCCATTAAAGGACCGGGATAGAAGTTGCGTGAGTAGGTTGAGAAGAAACATCGCAAGTTGGAAAACAAGTCTCATGGAGAGGCACTTCTTGTCCATGGATTACGCAAGAAGAAGAGTGGATGGTCAGGATTCTCCGTGGAGAATCTGCGAGTTTAGGTAAATTGTTGGATCTCTCAGAGTTGCAGGAGGGTTACAGTGTAGGGCTGGTAAAGGTTCAAAGTTTGGGAGAGTAGGAGCCATCGATCGAGATCACGAGGAGCGCAGTCCTACTCGCAGATCAACATATCGGGAGTTCGTGAAGCGAGACTTCAAATCTACGCAATGGAAGTTGCGATAGAGTGAGAGGCGATATTCCGAGACCTATGTAAGTAGTGTGGTCCACAGAAGGTAGTGGAGGACAAGTGTCGTAAACCATCGTAGGTTCAACATCTTGGGCCTCGAAAGTCGAGATAGGAGTCATTTGACCTCGCGAGTGGCGAAGTCGCGAGGAAGCGAGATCGCGAGTCTCGAAGGTTCAGAGTCTTGGGCGTCGGGAGTCGACGTAAGAGTTGATTGACCTCACGAGTGGTGAAGTCATGAGGGAGCGAGATCGTGAGTTGTCGCATCTTGGCGCATCAGACATCGGAGGTTGGGACCCCGAGTGCTTAGTGTCACAAGTTGCGAGACATGATAGAATGAAGTCCCGATAGCGGAAGGGGAAGTCAGTGTTGACTGGCGTATCGGGTCTCGGAGATTCGAGAGCCCAAAGGATAGATAGTGAATTCGCGAGCCGCGAAGCTCCGATCCTCCGATAAATCAAGGAAGGAGGGTCGCATGGAAAGAACTGTGGGTGCAGATCTTCCGATTGGAGGATAGAAGAGTATTGACACTCTTTGGGCCAAGCGAAAAGAAGGTCCTGTGAGAGTGATCGTTCTCCAAGGAGTGCGGTTGCCTGCGTCAACCAATCTTTAATAAGGTCAGATAGGCTTTTCCCATACTGCTCACATTCTTTCTTTTTGAAGACTTCTAAGAATTCGGTGTTGTGCATGAATCTCGATGTGGGATACAATTTGTACATTTCCCATATATGTTCTAGCCTAAAAGTCCCAACCACCACCTTCTGCTCATTGAAAATTTTCCTAGTTGGGATATCTACATGGTCCAGCGCTCATTTTATCATATCATAATATGGGAGGAGACATGGCCTTGTTGTGATCTTGTGTATCTCAGACTAAGTGATAACTTTATACTTTATGGATATGTCATATTTCTCATTACCACTGGAATTGTCGAAATAATTGATCAACTCGCATTGCAAGATGTCGGAGAATTGTGTCCATGTTTTGACAGTACTGATGCTCTTGTGTGAAGTATCGAAGATAATATATGAACCTTGACCCGAACTCTCACCAGTAGTCTTGGGAGTTTTCCTCGGAGCCATAATATAGAACTCTGTAATTCGGCCTCCTGTCATAGAGAGAGAAAATACAAACAGGGGTTACTTTGGAAAAATGGCTTTGCGGAAGAATAGAAAGAATTTCAAATGAACGACGATAATCCTTTTGCTTTGAGCACTTAAATTCTATATGAGTTCTCACTGACAAAACGTTCAAATCATTAACGGAAATATTTTAGAAATAAAATCAGATCTTAGTATCAATCACTTCATGGGACCTTCTTATAAATGTTTTGATGGTGTGACTCAGGAAGAATGCAGAGACGTTTAAAGATTTGTCCGTAGGCGGTACCGGCGTAAAAGTCAATTAAGGCGCTAGTCAATTCAACTTAGTTCGTTTATTAAGTGCTTTTAGTTCTTAATTGCCTTTTTCGGCATTCGCAACATCGGAATATTTCTACCCTCATTCTTGGACCATGAACCCTGGAGATCGTGAAACTGTGATTTGGCAGATTAACACTAATTATCTTTGGTTTTTAATTTATCAACATTAAAAAAGGGATCTCGCGACCTCGGGTATCGGGGTTACAAGTATCATATCCCCAGAAGTCATCGCATAAGTAAAGTTCGAATCGCAAACTCACGACGTGATTAGCTTAAGTGATAATCCTCTGTTTAAAACTTTTAATTAATCGTGATTTGGGAAAAACTTTCCAAACTTCGCGAATTCGGGAGTCGGGATTATTATGGGAGAGAATTCGATAACACTTTGTCGCAGGGAAACACGAATCGTGAAATTGCTATGGGCCTTATTAAGAGTTAAACACTTTTAGCTTTCACTTAAGCGCGTTTAAAATGGGTTCTCGGGGTTTCGAAACTCGGGGCTTTAAGTAGGCTGGGAAAATAGCTCTTTATACATCGCGAACTGCTGATTTCCAAGAAGCCAAAACAAGTCTCTTAAATAAATATCATTGTTAAGAGGCGTCTCCATAGATAATCTTTAGTCTTGAAAACTTAGAAAAAAGGGGTTGTTCCAATAGTGGGGAGGCGTGATTCGGGCGGATCTCCAAACATGGAAGGGACTTTACTTTGTTCACCAAGTTGATTTTTAGCTGGCGAGAAAGTGGTGAACTTATGTGTTTATGAGTTTATTTTCTTATGCATTTTACTAATTCTTTGTGGGAAAAAGGGTCTCATGCATTATTTTATGATTTTATGAGATGCTCCTGCATTTAATTATGCTTTATGAGATTTTGAAAAAAACTCATAGATTATTCTTATTTTGATGTAAACATGATTAATACTTGTGAGGGAATTAGACTCACATGTTTTTCATTAAGATTGTAATTAAAAAAATTGGTTTTTGTGTGAGAAAACACCTCACACCAATTTTCCAATTTTCTCACTATTAGGTTGAGAGAATCAAGGGCATGGTTGAAGAGTCTTTGGGTGGTTTTCAGACTTTTCACATTATGTTCTTGAAGACAGTTTGAGATCCTACATTCATGGATCTTGTTTTTCCTCTTTTGTAATTAGATCATATTATTGTGGATCTAGGAATTAATACTCTTTCTTAAGAGGGAGTGAAGAAAAACTAGATAATGCCTTATTTGAGCCCTTTGAAGGACGAGGGTAATGAGGAATTGATGAGTGGACTTAGGGATCCATAGTAACACTACTCCTAGCATTGAGAGACTTATTCATGTAAGTAATTATACCTCTTGATGTATGGAGAGATATGAATGTGAGTAGTCTTGTTGAATCCTCATTGAAGGGGAAGGAAGTTATTATGTAATAACTTATGAGAAGGTCCCAACATCTTTTGAAGAAGGAATGAAAGTGATATGTATTCCAATTGAAGCAAGTACGAAGACATAGCCTAGGAGGGGTGAACTCTGTTACCAACATTGGTTGTCTCTCTCTTGTCTTTTCATATGCTTATTCCATTTTTAGTTCATGTGTATTATGTATTATTGTTTAAAATCATGGCTAATCATGGACTCATATTCCCTTTAATCCGTATTCAATTAATTCGTCAGAAAATGATTCTCGATTGAAAACTTGTGTAGAGTAAGTACTCGTCTGTTTTCAAATCAATGAGTAGAGTATCCGACCAAGCCTGGGAAATGATTTCCATTTGTAAGCTAACAATTTGAAGCTTATCCTCATTAGATATGTTGTGATGTGTACTGAAGTATGTAGAGAGACTTAGAATTCTAGAATACATAATGTCCCCATTGATATTCCCAGAGAACTTATGGAGTTTGAAGCATGCATCCAATCAGAAAGGAGTTGGAGTCTGACATTGCAATCTAAGTAGCTCATGAACATCCAAATAAAACTCTTGGATAGGGGAACAGTTGACATAAGAGGAATCATCCTATGAAGTGTCTCTTCTTGGAGGCATGATCTTCATAAAATAATGTTGCTCCTATCTAGATCTGAAACATAGGCCACTGATATGTAGAGAGCAGGAGGGGGGAAACCCTAACGCACCTTTAGACTACAAAATGAGTGACGAGGAGGAGGGGGTTTCCCTAGTGCACCTCTAAAAAACTTGACATAAATGAGAGGAGGATGGGGTTTCCCTTGCGCACCTCTATAAATACTCCTGAGCTAATATGCAGAGGATATTTCCTTAGCGCACCTCTTGGGAGAAAGAGGAGGGTGAAAAGAAACCCTAACACATCCGTTACCTATAGAAAAAAAAATCAACCCTAGTGCATCCAGGGAGGGGATATAGGTTTTTCTATATCTACAACTGAAATCTATGACTAGTGGATCAGAAGCACCTTGGACTAGTGCTTTGATATAATTTGATTTGCAATACTGCAGAGAAAGCCAAATAAAATTCACAGAGAAAGATAAAAACAACACAAAATATGAGTAAAAAAAATGAACTATTCATCTTATTTAATACAATAGGTATATTTTATATAGGATAGGGTGAACATACAATGGTTCTAATCAAAAGAGGACCAATTCTAACTATCCAACAACTAGAAGAGGTCCCAAACCCTAACAACTATATTAGTTTACCAATTCCTTGTCCTTGGGACTTGTGCCCAACCTCCCAGGTAGAGATGCACTCTATCTGGCCTTTGTGGTGAAGTTCACTACATCTCAAAGGGGGTGCGCCTTTGTGGTATCACCATGATGATATATCTCAAGGTGTGTGTTCTCCTCATTGTCGAGTGCGCCTTCCATCCTTCGCATGACCACTCCTAAATTTGATATTTCCTATCAAGGAAATGTATCAACAACCTTGACAATGATGCTTTGAGAACTCCTGAAGAAACTGAGAGTTCCTGGACTCACCATATGTGATATTTCCTAGACAACCATGCATTGGAGCCCTAGAGGGAAGTGGGAAGTCCTGAGGGACTGTGTGGCGGAGAAGGGGGATCCCATTCCCTAGGTTGTGCAAGTTGAGAGGAAGAGAGATAGCGGATTGGAACTATTGTTGGAGTAGAACATACGTTTTAGGCTGCTAAATGTGGAGAGTGGACAACCAAGATAGATAGACCTCCTTGTGGACTCACAACCTCAACTTGGGGGTGGTTTGTTGTTGAGACAAATGGAACAAAAGAACCTATGGATGAGAGGAATGTACCTTGTATATAGCGAGTTGGTTCACCCATTAAAATAAAATATTTTGTTATGTTTTATGATGTTAATTCTCTTTTGTATACATTTTTAACTGAATGTTTTTTTTTTTTTTTTCTGTCACTTGAACAATTTCATTCATGTTTTTATATTGATGTTAATTACATGTGAAAAATATGTTCTTGTTCACCATGTTTAATTTTGTTTTCATTTGGCATATTAATTGTTTTTAATAGGTTTGGGTATTTTACAATAACCCAAGAATGGGTTAGAACGATGTCATTCAACTAGAATTTTGGTATTGGAACACAAAATATGATCATAAAGATTACTCATGACATAACAACTTGCTCAAATAAAAATTTAGAGAGTGAAAGATAAGGGGAAAAATTAAATTTCACATTTGTAGACCAAGGAGCAGTAACTGTTCAAGGGGGTCTAATACAAAGCATAGTTCTTCAAGAGTAGGTGGAATTTCTACAAGCTTTCTAGGAATATTGATGATGAAAATGTGAGTTACATGGTTGGTTATCAATTCTAGCAAGGGATGTGCATCTTTGTCAAAAATTAGAAGAGTGTATGGAGAGTGTCTATGTTGCATCACTTGTTCTTTTAGACATATTTCATGTTTTTCTCATGGGAACTCGATAACTTTTCTCTTGCATGCCCGTGGGAAACGTTACCACATCTCTTCCCACTGTCCTGTGGAAAGAGTTCTAAATGCTACAACTCTTCCAGGCCCATGGGAAACGTTACCACTTCTCTTCCCATTGTCCTATGGAAAGAGTTCTAGATGCTACAACTCTTCCTACAACCTTGTGGGAAGAGTTTCGATGTATATGGCAATGAAAAAAAATTGGTATATATTTTTTTTAATTAATAAAACTATTGTTGGAACTTCGACAAAATTTCAAGACTCCTTCAATAGTACAACCATTAGTTCATCGATCGTGAGACTAAAAGTTTGTCAGAATTACATAAATCACGTCGCACCTTTGTCACTCTTTCGATGCCCTTGGGTGGATGGTGATTGGTTGTTCTTTGAGCGTACGAAGATCCTACGATGAAACGACGAAAAAATTGGAGTATTAATTTTGTTTTAATTAATGAAAATATCATTGAAAATTCAACCAACTTGTTAGCGTTCATTGATATTACAACTAAAGATTCATTTGGAAATACTGCATGGATGTCAGTACTATGTCACTCTTGCAAAAAACTTGGTGAAATTTCAAAGGTTCTTCATTAAGGGTACGACAAGCCAAGGAAAAATATATGTCAGTATTTTTTCATTCTTTCGATGAACAAGCGGTGAACCTACAACGACAATGGTTGTGGACATTGGTCGACTATGGAACACGTTCATCATAGGTTGGTCTCTCTTACAAAAAAATTGAGACAAAAATGAATTGCACTTGCAATGCAAATATGTTGATTGTATGGTAGATGTTTTCATCTGTCTTGCGATGGCAAAGTGTTATTCTGAAAGTATGGTGAAACCATAGTTCATTTCACATGTGACATATATGACATGAAAAAAAATGGTTTGCAGTATTCATCGTAATTGTGATGGTTTTGCTATGAACCTTTATTGGTAAATTTTCAGAAAATGGGATGAATGTACTAGTGAGTATGGATGGATACAACAATTAACTAACTCCTAGGTAGCATAAAGTATGGAGGGTAGGGTAGGACCCTAACATTTCCCAACTTCATACCTCCATATATTCCTTCATTTTCAAATCCCATACACCACTACAACCCATTTTGGGTGATAAAAAGGAGAAAGATAATAATTGGAAACAATAATTTTATTTTTTTTCCAAAATCCATCCCTAAATACAATAGGAAAATATGTGGACAAACTCAACCTTTTCTATGTGAAATTATTCCTTAAATATAGTAGGAATTTTGACAAAGTTTATAGTTATACTTGATTGATGGGAAATTTAACCATGGAATTTTTCCCTTCAGTGTTTTGGCCCATTTTAAGACAACAAGGATCACTAGAATTTCAAAAAATAAGTGGACCAAGATTGAAACTTTACATCATTGATGATTTGTAAATACTAACCCTACATATTGTCTATTTCATTAAAATGGTTTCTTACTATGGAAATAAAAACTTAATGTCACTACATTCATCCGATCAATGCTACATTAATCCCTATTTAGAATTGGTTCTGACTATTTGGTTTATTGGTTTGGAAGTTCCATTTATAAATAAAAGGAAACAAGTTTTATTTTCTTACGACAAATATCAATGCATTTTACATTCTAAATATGCATACATAACACTCCTTCAACCATATATCTATCCATATCAATGATATATGTGTGTGCATATTCAATTAATTTGCATGAATATGCATGCATTGTTCTCTATCATCAATTCCCCAATTGGATGACAATATAAAGAGCATATCCACTTACCTCGATGGTTGTAGGTTAATGTTATAGAAACATTGTTTGTTTCAATTTTGTTGTCTTTAGATATATACATGTTTTTAGATATACACCATGCCAATGACAAACAAGTGTATTTATTCTATTTAAGGAATAGATAGGATGCAAAGAAATGTTCTCTTATCATCACTATCACAACCATTCAACCTTAATTAGAGAAATAAAAATTTATTTGTATCAGAGAAACTATAAATGAATAATGCACATTGTCGTCTTAGGTTTTAATAGAATAATGAAGTAACAACAACCAAACGATTGTTGGTGGGGTTGTAGGTAATTACAAAAACCAATAAAGAGAGTACTTGGGAAATTAGCATTGTAGATTATGCTTATACATATCCCAACTATAGTTACTCATGTGAGTGATCAACCAAACCTACCATTTAACTAAGGAAACAAAAAAAAAAACACCATACAGTGAAAATCGTCTTGTAGTTATGTTTTCAAGTGTTTATTGTTCACACAAGTAAGAACATACATATCTTAAACTATTCATAACATTCACATAGAAATTGAACAACAAATATTACCTTATAGTACAGAAATTTTAGGGGCTCAATTTCACCAATAGGCCAACTTTCCATGTTGTCTTTTGAATTTTTTTTTTGCCAATATGATTTTTTTTTCTAAAATGATATGCCCATATTCTATAAGCTAAATGTATTTTAGTCAAAAAAATCATCAAAATTTCTAGAGACTATATAAAATATTTAGAAATCTGAATATATATACAAAAATATTAACAAACATTTTATGGTTGACATTTTGAGTATGTTAGCACATAGTTATGACTGGGGGTACTCTCCTAAAGAAGCGTCCCTTGGGTGAAGAAAAAAAGATCCAAAAAACCCACTTTCCCAAAGTTTTGAGGGTGGGCGCGTCATTTTAATGAACGGGAACTTTTGGACGATCACGATATGTCCGCCTGAATCTACGGCTCTCATGCAATTCTGGACCCGACTCGAATTTCTTCCTTTAACGANGGGGGGGGGGGGGGGCGGAATCGAGCGCGCACCTTTCCAATGGTGGAGATTGAGGTGCCCATATCAGTGGCTCTAAAGCCTTTCTAGACCCTCTTGTCGTTTTGCTTTTAATGAGAAAGGGGCAGGGGGTCCGGAATGAGGTGGGGCCCCTGCCTGTTGTGTCGACCTCCTGCACACCTTTCCCATCTCAAGACCCATGTATCCTGCCATGTCCAGCCACATGGACCTCCTTTCAGCTCATCTCCCTCTCGTCACCTACCATGTGTCCCTTTCGCCCAATCACCTCCACCTCAGCACCTTCCTCCATTCATTGTCTCTTGTCCCCATATCACTTACACGAAAGCACCCCTTCCCCCCCTGCCTCACCTTCACTATATTGGTGCCTACAACCTCCTTGCAAGCATGCCACATCTTCCACCTCTCATCCCGTGAACCGTTCGGCTGGTCCAGGTGGCCCCTCAAGAAGACCTCCACATCCCCAAAGGTAGAGTTGACCAGAACCGTTCCTGATCCCAAGAGGGTGGTTATTGCAGTTGTTGGAGATGGTTAGACATCGTCTCTGCCATAAATGGAAAGTTCGGCAAAGGACTAAAGCACGTCAATCCATCTACACGACAGTCAGGAGTGTGATTGCAATCATTCGGAGTCTGCATGCACAGACTATCAGAAATCATGCAGACATAATGATTTTATTGCAATATCTTGTTTTCACTGCTAGGGTTTTGTATGGAGTATATTTGGGCATTTTTGCCATTTTTTTTTTGAATCATCGAGGGTTGAGCAAGGCTCCCGGTTGTAAAACTTTAATGAAGCATTGGTTATTCTAGTTATGCATGGACTCTTGAGACTTCTTGCCTTATGAATGTCAGTTTGTTTCACGTCTTTGTTTACACTATGTTAGATCAGCTCAGAATTGGAGGATCCAGTTGAGTTGTAACTGTTATAGGATGATGTAGGTTGGATCACTGTAACAATTGCATTGTTTCTAATCAGTCCCTGTGATTTTCTTAGCACTGAACGACTTGGAATTGGAGGATCCAGTCAAGTCCCCCCTTCAGTTCCTCGAAGCCCTGAACTAAGAGGATCTTACATTCAGATTTTTTCTTCTGCAAACTGCTGAAAGGCCTGTTGCCTGAGGTAGTTTGCTCACTCCTCTCACCAAGTCTTCCACCTGCTCATATTTTAGTCAACTCACTGACTGAAGTTAGATCAAGACCTCCTTTGTTCCTTACATACTAGACCTAGTCCCTGATTTAGAGCAATATCTTCCTGAGTCTCTACCCATTTGATCACCCATTAAAAATATCATGACATAAAACTGATGGGTGTTGGGCTCTGCTCCTGCAAGAAATCCAGGAGTGACTTGTGACGCTAACATTTCTGGCACGGTTGTCGGGGACAAAGTTGAAAATTTTCCTCGGAATTGAACGAAATTGAGCCTCTGATTCTAAAGGTGCATCAAGTATCAGATCCTTTGAATATTGCTATTGTGCACCTGACGACTCCATTGTGACAACTCCACTATGGCAAACCTGCCATGTTGATTGTGGCTCTCAGAGGCATACACACACGGTCCCATCCATAGCTGCCTCTAGCTACACCTGAAACTGATCTAGAGGTGGTTCTCAGAAAAGGAAAGGCCTCTAAAGGAGAAGCTTCCACCGCCAAACCAATTAATCTGCCATCTCCTTCTATAGGAACTCCATTTTCTCCTCAGTTTCTTAACAGACCTTTTCTGAGGTTTCCCGTTTCCTAAATTTCGGGAGTGTTCTTGCTGAGTTTTCCCCTCCTGGTCTAGGATTGGAGGGAGAAATCCTTGTCACTCCCCTCTCCCCTGAAACTCTACTTTGGTGCAAACCCAGGACCATAGAAGATTTCCCCACTCCTATCTTTACCACTCCTCCTCTTGTTAATGTTGCTACTTCTACATGAAGAGAAGCATCTGTTGACTTAAGCCCATTGGCCTTCTCCCTAAATCCCCTATTGTTTCTCATTCCACTTAGAGACTCATTCCCAGTAGCCCCTTCATGAAATCCTTCTCTTCCAAGTTCTCCTCCACCTAATATTCCTATGGCTGGTGCTAATCCCCCTATAAGTAGAATGGACACCATAGTAGCTGCTAGATATGCTCCCTTAGTCCTGCCTCAACCTTTGAATCCTCTCCCTCATGGAGATTACTTGAAATATATGCCCAAGTTCAGTGGGGAAGAGGACATAACTGCGGAAGAGAACCTGGCTGCTTTCTATAGTTATGCAGACAACCTGAACATTGTAAATGAGGATGCCTGGATGAGAGTCTTCGTCCAAATCTTGGATGGTGAGGTGAGGAATTGGTTTAGGGGATGGTACCTTGGATTTATTGCTGGAATTGAAGCTCTAGATGGCACTTTCCTGAGGTAGTGGGGAGATAAGAAGGATTTCATGCGTTACATGACAGAGTTCGCGTATTTGAAGAAGATGGAAGGCGAGTCTGTCTCTGACTTCTCCAAAATATTCAATAATATGTATAATAAGATTCCTGCTGAGATAAAGCCCTCAGAAGCCTCTTCCCAAATTTCTTATGATAGTGCATTCGTCCCTAATTTTTGTCTTCTATTGAGAGAAAGGAGAGACACCTCCTTAGCTCAGATGCAAGAGGCAGCCATAGAGGTGGAATCTAACATATTAGCAGCTAATAGACTGAGAAATAAGGCTAACACAGAAAGGAGAAAGGGAATATCTGAAGCCTCAACTTCTGTCCCCTCGGTGCCTCACCCTCAAATGGATTAACTAACCAAGATGGTAAAGTCTTTGTCTGCAGAAATGGAGAGAATGAAGGTGGAGGGAAGGAAATCATACAAAAATCCTCACAACACCGAAAACAAAGGAGGTTTCAGGAGGCTAAACAATATTGATCCCCGACTATGCAAAGAGACCAGAGGGGAAGAGATAGAGAAGAACAGAAAATTGAGCCCCCTTTTCAAAATAATTTGGTGGTTGATGAGGAAGAATGGGAAATGGATGGGCTTGATCCTAAAATCCACTACTTCGGAGACACTCCTCCTTTTCCTTATCTCACTCAATCATCATATGAGGAATCTCTCATGGACAGTCAGCTAAAAGAACTTAGCAAGGGAGACAAGGCTAGTAGCAGCCAAGGTAGGTATAACCTGAGGTCCAAGAAAAAGATAACAGCACCTGATGTTCCTTAACAGTTTCCTAGAACAGAGAAACCTGCTAGTGAAGTAGCAGACAGTAACAAAGGTAAGAAGGCCCAACCCCTCTCTCCCATGGTCCAGAGTCATGTTCCTAAAGTAAGAGAAATCCCAAATCTTACATCTTCTTTTAATTTTGAGCATGAAATTCAAAAGATCAGGATCCCCGTGCCCCTCACCGAATTGATTAAACATGAAGAGTTCAAAAAATTCTTCTCTGGGTTGTTACAGTCTGAAGCCCCATGCCTTCCCACAGAATCCATCAATTTGCAAGACGAAAAGCCTGCAGTTATTCTAGGTCCTATGGTAGAAGACATGAATGATTCATCCCCTCCCTTCTACACTTCCTTGAACATACATGACAAGGTACTGCACAACTGTTTGATGGATTCAGGAGCTTCTCACAACCTCATGCCCAAAAATGTCATGGAATAATTAGGGCTAGAGGTCACCTGAGCCTATCATGACCTTTATTCTTTTGACTCCAAGAAAGTTCAATGTTTAGGAGTCATCAAAGACCTGGTCGTGACCTTGTTTCAATTGCCCATGAAAAGTGTGGTCATGGATGTTGTAGTGGTTGATGTCCCCCCCAAGTTTGGTATGTTGTTATCGAGATCTTGGATAAAAATACTAGGGGGAACTCTGCAGATGGACCTGACCTATGCTACTATCCCAGTGTTTGGAGGAGAGAATAGGAGGCTATACAGAGAAGCCCAATTGGCCTATAAAATCAGTGATGAAGCGAATCCTACCAACCATCCCATTTTTGCCTTGGACACAGATTTAGGTTCAAGTTTACTACAAGTCACTCATGCTCCCAAGCCTCCTCTTAAACTCAGAAAGAATCCCACCAATCCTCATGAATTTTCTCCCCCCATCTCCCCCATTTGGAAAAAAAAAATTGATGGAGCCTCTTCCAGGGAAGGCGTTGGTGCTGGGGTATTTTTTGTATCACCTACTTAGGAAACCATGTCTCTTTCATACAAGCTAGAATTTGAAGCTACTAACAATGTGGCAGAATATGAAGCTCTTGTTCTAGGATTAAGAGCTGCAAAGAAAATGGGAATTTAGGAGGTAGCAGTGTTCAGAGATGCAGAATTTGTAGTCCAATAGATCATAAACACTTATCAGGCTAAGCATCCTCGACTCAGAAGTTACAGAAATGAGGTATGAGACCTAATTGACAGTTTCTTCTCAGCATTTAACATTTCTTTTGTCCCAAGAGAGAAGAAAACAATGGCAGATTCCTTGGCTGCATCAGCAAGCAATTTCAAAGTGCCCTTTCCACCCAAATACAGGCCCTCCATACCTCACAATGTCAAACATTGGAAGGTGTTCGAGGATGATCTTGAGGTCAAAATATTCTTGGATACTGTTGAAGAATTTTCAGAGATGCATATTGACCAAGACGTTGTCTCTGAAGAAAATATTGATGGGGGTAATTTTCTGAATAATATTGCAGAGTATAACATTATGCAACTGCCCAGCAATCATATTCCAAGGGGACGGGTTCCTTTGGAAAGGATTTTTGATAGAAATGATGTGGCATTAAAGGGGGGAATCTCAGAGGATGATGCTAATACAACTCAGTGCGACATTGGAACTGAGAATGAACCCAAGTTTGTCAAATTGTCAAGAAGCTTGACAACGGAGCAGAGGGATGAATATGCTGGACTATTGAGGGAGTTTTTTTATTTTTTCGCCTGGACCTATGAATATCTCAAAACATATGACACTTTTTTCATCAAGCATAAAATCCCATTAAAAAAGGAAGCAAAACCATTTAGGCAGAAGCTAAAACAGATCAATCCTATGTTGTTTCCTATCATGGACAGGGAAGTGAAGAAGCTGCTACAGGCCCAGATCATCGTACCACTAAGATATTCAGAGTGGGTGGCCAACTTGGTACCTGTTGGCGATGGAAGTCACTCCTTGATTGCAGCAGGAACAGATACTGACGCCCATCAATTTTTTATGTCACGATTTGTTTAACGGGGTGATCAAATGGGTAGAGACTCGGGAAGATATCACTCAAACTCAGGGATTGGGTCCGACATGCGAGGAAAAAAAGAGGTTTTGATCTAACTTTAGTCAGTGGGTTGATTTTGTTGGAAATACTAGAACAACTGAGAGGGGGGGTGAATCAGTTGTTTATAAGCTTAAACAATTTTATGCCTTTTAAATAATTATTAAGATTTCTTCATGTGTCATCAACCAATCATACAGCATATGGAAATTAAGAGTAAA
>ML795734.1:459117-496431 GCA_009831015.1 Picea engelmannii | reverse complement strand
AGAGAGTATCTTCCCGAGTGTTGTTCTCGGTGACACTATAGCAGTCCGGTGGCCGATAGGTTTATCTAAAGAGGGCTTCAGGAAATCTAGGCTGATCCGTACACAGGTGTTGTCTGATGCGCTACCACTCGAAGGGGTACCAATAGGGCTTACAAGGGTGGCCAACAAACGTGCGCTTAAGAACCACTTGTATTTCCTGCGTGTATGAATCCCACAACCACAGGTTTATGCGCGTAACGACAGATCTTTGTGGCTTAAAGACGCCGGAATACGTCTCTACCCTGGAAAAAAAAATACCCACAATTTCTGTCAAGGAAAGTGCTCTGATACCACTTGCAAGATACCAGATATACAAAATATGCAGAACAGAAATAAAATGCTAGTAATGGCAGTATAACAGTAAAATATCCAGCATAATCTTCACAATACACAGAAATAATATGCGAAATAGCAACAGAAAAGCACTTTGATTCAGAAAGCAATGTTCACAGGCCTCTTCGAGGGGGCAACCTCCAGTCGAGCAGCGCTCTGTTACAATAATCTCCAAGCTAGGGTTTTCATACCCTCGACCCTTATTTATACTAAATATGTCTATTAAGAGAAACATCTAGAGGAAGATCTTTCTAGAAGCAAAAGCTTCTATTAGGTCTTCTTACATCCGCCTTATTCTATTTTATTGAAATGTCTTATTAAAATTGACCTTTATTACATCCGAATACATTGATCTACCTATGTCCGGGTTAGGACCTTAACATATTGTTCACACAATTAATTTTTATAATGGATTTCTTCTTGCATTAGGTAGTCACTTGGTGGACTCTCATACCAAAAAATGAATATAAACTAGAGTGCCAAAAATCATTAGTGATGTGGTGTTTCTTCTTAAAACATAAACAAATCAAAGATGCCTTACCATACCTCTTAGGTGTATTCTTATCTTGTTGAAATATTTGCTTGGTCCTCCAAGAGGTGCTTCAATTTTAGATGATAGAAAAATATCTTTGCTACCCTCATTCAAGATTTTATAATTATGATGGAGTATTGATTCATTTTCGACTTCTTTTTTTCTACCTTTTCTTGAGTTCCTCTTGCCTAACAAAAGTTGTCTTGGTGGAATTAAATTAAGACAAGATTTCAAGAGATGAGATACATTCACTCACTTCCTCTACCCCACTAGAATCAAGGCATTCATACATGATCCTTTGTTTATTTACATGGGGGTTTACAATCCCTTGGATAACCCCCCTAGCCCTTAGCGATCATAGACTATTTGTCTCATGAGTTTTGAATTTATGCATATGATATGCTTTTCGAAAAAACCAAATTGATATTTCAGAATAGGTTGATATAAATCCTTGGAGAGTGAGCTTACATTCTTGTCCCTATCATGGTGTTGTAAATTGCATTATCAATCAAAGGTGATTTTTCTTCCTTGGTCTCACAAGTACATGTAACTTGACCAATGGCTCCCCATTCATTATCAATTATTTATACAACATATCCTAATCGAGTGTATGTTCTTTCCAATCATATAGTTGGATGACTTTTCCTCACAATTTCAGGAGTTAAACTTTTCTATTGTTACAATATACCATAATAGTGGTGAAAATGTCTTGACATTGAACAAAGTTCTCCTTTTTGAACTACGAAAATTTTGTAGAGGTCTCATTGTCCTTTTACAATTATGTTGTCCTCTTTTTCAAGTGTTTATTATCCTCTTAGATATGCACATTAATGGCCCTTAGGTCTTCCAACATTTTTCGTTTTCAATACTTCACTCATGATAATTGATAATGGATGAACTATCTACTCAAACTGTTGATAGCTTCTATAAGGTAATAGATTCAATTGTTTTAATGTCATATGATCTGTAAATAGTATGCCTATGGTCCATCCATTTCATTACCATAGATTCGTATTCATTAGAATAGATTCGTATGGTGGAAATAAAAAATTAATGTTGCTAGATACACTTTGTGAATGCTAAGTTAAAACATATTTAAATTTGATTGTTGTTATTTGGCTTACATTGAGTGAACCAAAGGAAATAATTTAAATTTTGTTTCGACATATATCAATGCATTTTAGAATATAATATGTTTTTTTACGCTTATATAAATGTTATAAAGGATTAATGGTACACTCTTAACATAAATTTTGTATTTTTTTTATGCTTATACAAATGTTATAAAGGATTAATGGTACGCTCTTAACATAAATTTTGTGTTTTTTTATGCTTATACAAATGTTATAAAGGATTAATGGTACGCTCTTAACATAAATTTTGTGTAATCTTACTTATTCAAGGTGGAATTTGTATATTTCCTTGGTTCAGAGGCAATCTTAACTCTTAGAGGATGGGCTCAAAATTCTCTACGTCCTCCCATCTTTACATAAACATCAATGCAATTCATCATTCTTTTGCATGTGTCATTAATCTTTCTTTGTCTTTTTTCCATTTCGTTGTCTTTGCATCAAACAAGATTTTCTTTTTTATAATGATGTCATCGAATGTTAATTATGAGGCCGTTCATTTCATTTTGTTTTAAGGTTTTTGGCCTTTAGTTTTCAAGTCATCAACTTCAAATTTTGTCAAAAAGAGATTAATTCAAATCCATTTCTAATTTTTTTGGCTAAAGATTTTAAGAAATGAAAATATTTTTAGAGAATATTTATTCGAAATTAGGTGAGAAATTGTTGGACTAGTAGATTTAAGTGATTAATTTTATATAATCTAAGTGCCCTTTAAATTTTTCAACATACTGAATCCATTCCTACATTTAAAAATGAATTCTAAACAACAAAAAATAGTGATTGATGTAAATTTGGCGAAAAAAAAATCATTTGATAAAACAACTAACCAAAACCTTTCGAATTTACCCAATATATACCAATATGTTTTTATACAAAGTTTGAAAAAAAGATTAATTAAAATCCATTTCGGATCTACACAAGATATTAAATTCACCACATATAAATTGAGTATTAACTTATTAATTCACTTCTCATAGAATAAATCATGCACTGATTAAATTAATCACGAGTATAATTATGGTACTTAAAGGTGTTTGGGAAAACCTAAACCTAACAACATAAGAGTTAAATTCCATGTTAAAATCCACACTTTAAATTCTTTTCAACAGAACCGAGCCTTGTGGAATCTCTAATTCATGGACGATCTGTACATACAAGGATCTGCCACAGAAATAGGGTATGTTTGGTAGCTCATGTGAACAAAGGGTGTGCCGTAGAAGGAAGGGTCGTCAGAGAACTGAGGGTAGAATGCTTAAATTTTGCAAATAAATGTTAAGTTTGAAAACTTGAATATGCAGCGATTTAAAGGGGTTTATACGAAGAAAATTGTTAAATTTTGTCCAAATTAGCAACATTTGGTAATGGAAAGATGCAAGAATTTTGGTCATATTTTCTAGTCCAATACTAAAATTTTGGTTGAACGTCATCCTTCTGCCGCATGCAAGCCTACTAAGACCAATTAATATTCCCTATATAAATTAAACACAGACACGTAATTTTTATAAGAAATTAACAACAAATATAAAAACATGAATACAATTGTTCAATCAACACAACATTTAATTAAAAACATATACACAATATAATTAACATCATAAAACATAACATAAACTTAACTTTTAATAAGTGAACCCGTTGGATGCATACAAGGGATGTTTCTCTTAGCCATAGGCACTCATGTTACATTTATCTCAACAACATTTCACCCTCAAGATGAGGCTATTAGTCTACAACGATGTGTGGCTCTTTTGGATTTCCACTCTCCACATTCAATAGCCCAAAAACTAGGTTCTACTCCAACAAGAGTTTCAATCCACTAGCTCTCTTACCCTCAACCTGCACAACTCAAGGAACGAGACCCCATTCTTTGTCACATAGTCCTTTGGATCTATCCACTTCCCTCTAAATATCCAATGTACAGTTGGCGGAAATATCACAAATGTATACTCTAGGAACTCTTAACTACATCAAGACTTATCAAGACATCCTTCTCAAGTCGCTTGAGCCATTTCCTCAACAAAAAATATCAAATATGGCATGCAACCCTTCTCTTGGTACAAAAACCATAATTCTCATAGTTGTTCTCAAGAACATCATAGATATGCTCTTTCCCAGCACCCAATCCCTCTCTTTCTTTCCAAAGAAAACATGTGAAAATTGTCACAATAAGGAACTTCAATTTCCTTTTCTTATAATGCAAGCTTGACTCTCACATTTCTCATAAAGTGGTTGTGATAAACTCATATTGTGATAAATTTATGAGATCACTTTTTCCACCAACATCTATTACATGAATTTAGTATGTCTTTCATATTTCAAAGGGGATAAACATTAATATAAAAATGGATAAACTAATAGAATGAGTAAACCCCTTGGACCCCTCTTCAGTCCCTTCTTTTGTGGTATGGCTAAAAAAAATCCATGTTGTCTCATGGTGTTAATGGCTATACATATTTGATGTAGTGTTGTTTTTAATATTTTCTTGCATTCTATGTAAACTACGAAAACTATAACACAGATACATTGTAATATTAGCTATGTTCAATAGTTTAAATGGTTTCTTAAGTGTTGGAATTGGTGGGTTGTATTGTTGGTTGATTGTTTGACCACATTCTATAGCCAATATTTATTCTTGCTTCTTGCTAGCAATTATTATTTTTGATAGTTTTGTATGAGTACACAATATTTAAGTTACATACGTTATGACACACTACATCATTGTTGTATTCGCCCATTATTCACTTGTTTGATCACTATAAGTATAACTACAACAATACCACTTATCTTCCATTCAATGTGTGGAGAGAGCTTACATATTGAGAACACATTTTGAGAGCCTTGGTTGAACATATGTATGTCTAGTGAAGTAAGAAATTGAGTAGTAAACCAAATATGAGATAGAACCATTATTATTTATTCCTATTGGTGATTAGTAGTAGAGAGAATTATTTATTTCTATAGATATCCACATTGAAAAAATAGATAGGCCATATGCATATCATGTATGGATCAAATATCTCTCTCTCTCTCTCTTGCTCTCTAGATGTGGCGTTGTCATGCCATATTTATACAACCCTCATCACTTCATTTCTCCTCATCCTCGTATATGCTTCGAGAACCCCTAGATACATACTCATTTGATTGAAGTAAAAAATATTGTATTTTTCAACAAAATCCACAAAGGTTTTCATTGGATGACATATATCTCTACATATGAATATAAATTCCAATAATACATTTTCATTCATGGTAGTTTTGTGAAAACATATTCCATTAATCAAGTATAATGTCATTATTTTGTAACATACAATTTATATTATTATTATTGTTGTAACAATGTATTATTGTTTGAGCTCAAGAGGCTATGGCTGACCAAGGATGCACATTTGATGTCTGAAAACCTAGAATGAGGGGAAAACCATGGAAATTCTATCGATCTAAAGGTGGTAAACCTTCTGGAATTTCAAATATCTGTTGAAGCTTATAGAGAACCAACTAAAAATCAAGGTGAATCTCTAGTGGTGTGGTCTCGACTACTTGTATTGCATTGAACTATTCCGTAGCAGTTGACTGACCTTTCTTTAACAACTTCTCCATAGAATGGGAGGTGATAATTTTAGGGGAACCAAATGCAATCCCCTTAAGGGTATGTTTTTTCCCTTCCTATGTGAAGCTCATGTATAATTATTTGAAATCCATGGTGATTGGTCCTAAAGTGTGTAACCATTATACCCTAAGAATTATATCAAAACTATTTATTTCAATAGAAAACATGTGAGTTTTGAGATGATACTCACTAGTTTGTAATTTAACATTTTCATATCCTCTCCCGCATTTCATAGTACTACCATTGGTGATCAAAATTTGAATGTTAGATATGCAAAGTGCATAAAAATGGGTTTCTTGTGCCACTCTTCTATGGATAAAATTTTCGGTGCTACCTCTATCAATAAACAAAATCACTTTGTGGTGCTTGATGTAGCCAATCAATTTCAATTTTTTAGGTTCCAAGAAAAATAATAGGGCATGGAGTGAAATTTTGGGTTCTTTGCAAAGAACTTGAAAGGGGGATTCATATTCCATGGGACAAGTGGTGGTGTCTTTCAAAAAAAAATTAGGAGTATGTTCAAGAGGAATGTCCTCTAAGTAGTCATGTGGAGATACAACCATTTAAAACAATTTATTTTCTTTGTATTTTTTTCCGTTGAAAATATTTCTCATGACAATTATAGAAATGACAACGGTGTTGACATTCGACCAACTGACCATCTCTTTGGGAGAAATTGTGGATACAAAGTGGATATGAGTTGGATGAGGTATGTGTAGTCACCGTAGAGGTGATAATGTGTTTGATGGATAAATGTCTCTTAGTTTGTGCATTGATCACTCTATCAACTTGTTTATCTTTATCACAATATTCCAACAGTGTGTGTGGGTGTTTCATCATTAGGTTTAGTCAAATTGTTTCCTTGATCTCACCTGTTAGCACTAAATTTTTCCAATATATTTTGAGAGCGTCTTCAACATGTTTATGTTGAAATTATCAAAATCCCTTTGAGTGTTTGCCAATGTCCAAACCTCAAATTCCCCAATATGTATTGACAATTTCCTTTTGATCACTTTTTGATCCAGGTGGATATCAGTGGCAACCCACCTTTTCTGACTGGCTCAAAACAATTTTCTGGCAATTTTGGCAATTTATTATTTTTAGCAGTTTTTAACTTCCGGGGCCATTTTGAGGGCCCAAATGAAGGTTTTTCGAGATCAATTTTTTCAATGATAAACAAAGGAATGGTTGAGCCCCCAAAATTAATATCCTCGAAAATACCTTTCCAACGATCTATCACACGCCTAAAATGGAGATCGTATGCAAAAGTTACGACCCCAGGAAGTTGATGTACTCACTTAACCAAATGGGGCCCACGTGACTTTTGGCACTTCATCTCCTAGGGTTAGGTTTTTGGATGTATATGGTTTTTGGAATTCCTTTTTATTGTAAAAAGGCCTTCAGAGCCTCATTGTAACCATCATCTTGCAGATGCGAGCAGCCATCACATCTCTTCTAAGAGATAAGCTGCCACCATTCTAGCGAGTCTTTCACTCTGTATTTTTACAGTCTTTGTACATTTCTTTCATTAATAGAAATCATGTATTACTGTATATCTGTGTTTATGGTTGCATCTATGATACATTTATGTTATATTATTGAATGTCTGTGATGTCTCTGTGCATTTCTTTAATATATCTCCACTCGCATTTGTGCCAAAAATAATCCAGATCAGTGGTATCAGAGCAGGCTGCTCTTGGTCAATTTTACAGTGCATGCCCCTGATGATGTCCGAGTACATAAATTTGGGTCTCGAGCTTGTCTCTCTTCAAGAAAATCATTCTTGCGCACCCAAGAAACCCTCAATGGTGGAAGAAAAGAAAAATGATGGAGCAGACGATCCTATCAATATGTTGCTTGAGCAAGCTCTCACGCGACAAAGGGACGAAATGAAGGAGATTTTTTCCCACATCCTTCAACACCTGCCGATAACAATAGGCGCATCTTCATCAAGCGACCACTTTGGAGGCACCTTGACTTTCAACGTACAAGTTAATTTTGATATTCCTGTATTTGAAGGACAGATAGATGTAGAAGCCCTAGAAAAATGGTTAACTCTACTAAAAGGTTATTTCTTTGTTCACAATTTTTTCGACAAAGAAAATATCACCTTCACACTTCTTAAATATCTTCCTCATGTCAAACATTGGTGGGAAACTTACTAGTAGAAAAGTTCCACAGAGGAGTCTAGAATATACATTGTCGATCCCACTTAGGATTTTTTTGTGGATGCGGTAAAGGAACAATATTACCCTGTTGGAAACTATGAGGACCAGTACATGAGATGGAACACTCTGCGGAAAGAGAGGGGCCAAGTAGTTTTGGACTTCACCAATACCTTCCATAACTTGCGCACCAAGTTGGGTATCAAAGACTTTGAGCGACATTTGGTTCTGAAATACCGTGGGGCTCTACACAAATACATCCAGACTGAAATGGATTTTCTGGACATCTCACCACTCGGTGTTGCTTATTGATATGTTGTTAAAATCGAGCAGAAATTTAAGCACCATAACAAATGGGATTTCAGGTCTGCAAATCCGCAACAACCAAAGTATGACAAAGATGGCCCTAACAAGAAGTCTCCCGAAAAATAGTCTAGGACACAGGAAAATAAGGGTCACAGGAAGACAAAGAAGGATACCAGAAAATGGTGTAATTTCCACAAAATCCCCTGGCACAACATCGATGAATGTCGCTCAAAACAATCATTGGTGGTCGAGATCAAAGACAAAGAGATGAACTCTGATTTGGAATCTGATTCCGAAAACAATGGTAAAGGACAGATCATTGACACAGACCCCACTGCTATTGTCGTGACCGCAACAATTCAACCAGAAGAACCAACAGATCCTGAAGAGGGGGAGCGCCTTTTCCATTCACAGATGTGGGTGAAGGGGACCCCGCTGCATTTTATTGTTGATAGTGGAAGCCAAAAGAACCTCATCTCAGTAGAGGTCGTCAAAAATTTGGGATTGTTGACAACACCACACCCCCAACCATACAACATCGGGTGGCTTCGCCAAGGAGGAGATCTCTGTGTCAACCAACAATGTAGATTTTCATACGACATCCAACCCTTCAAGGATGAGGTATTATGTGATGTTTCCCCATTGGATGTCTGTGATGTTCTCTTGGGCCAACCATTTATGTGGAAGCGCCATAATGTTTATGAGTCTCAACCCCACAGTGTCATTGTTTCTCTTGGGGGTCATCTCTACAGATTACCAGAGGTATTTCCAACTATTGCTCCACCTAAAAAGTTCCACAAGGTATTATCTCATACTGCAAAATTTAGCTTCTTCACAATCTGTTCAAAAGGAGAACAAAAGGACACTGCAACCACTACAACCTCGCTCCAAGCACCTTCTATTAAACAGAAGCAAGTTGACAAGGTTGCAGCAAAGAGAAAAGATTCATTCTTCACATTGTCCTCTCATGTAGCCCGACTTATTGAATGGCCTCAGCCTCAATAGGTTCATGACTAACTTCCACAAACTGAGTAGCAGGACGTCTCCATCAAGGCAAGCAACTCACCAAGATGCAGATTCAGCAAACGCTTTTCCCTCTCCCCTGAGAACTCAACGCAATGGAGACCATTTCTTCCTAAGGAGGGAGTATTGATCTAGGTGGATATTGGTGGCCACCCATCTTTTCCGATTGGCTCAAAATAGTTTTCTGGCAATTTTGACAATTTACTATTTTTAGCAGTTTTTAATTTCTAGGGGCATTTTGAGGGCCCAAATAAAGGTTTTTCAAGATATAGGTTCTCAATGATATCCTAAGAATTTATTGAGCCCCGAAAATTAATCTCCTCAACAATACCTTTCCAATGAGCTATCACACGCCTAAAATGGAGATCGTATGCAAAATTTACAACCCCGGGAAGTTGATGTACTCACCCAAACGGGGCCCACATGACTTTTGGCACTTCATCTCCTACGGTTAGGTTTTTGGATGTCTAGGGATTTTTCCATTCCTGTTTATTATAAAAATTCCTTTAGAGCCTCATTGTAACCATCTTCTTGTGGATGCGAGTAGCCGTCACATCTCTTCTCAGAGATAATCTGCCACCATTCTAACGAGTCTTTCACTCTGTATTTTTATAGTCTCTGTACATTTCTTTCATTATTAGAAATCATGTATTATTGTATATATGTGTTCATGGTTGCATCTCTGATACATTTATGTTATCTTATTGAATATCTTCGATATCTCTGTGCATTTCTTTATTATATCTCTGCTCACATTTAGTGCTAAAAATAATCTGGATCAGTGGTATCAGAGCAGGTTTCTCTTGATCATTTTTTCAGTGCATGCCCCCGACAAGGTCTGAGTATAGCAAGTTGGGTCTTGAGCTTGTCTCTCTTGAATACAATCTCTCTTGCACACCCAGGAAACCCTCAATGGCAGAAGAAAAGAAAAATGATGGAGTAGACGATCCTATCAATCTATTGCTTGAGCAAGCTCTCACATGACAAAGGGATGAAATGATGGATAATTTTTCCCACATACTTCAATTCTTGTTGATAACAGCAGACGCATCTTCATCAAGTGACCACTTTGTAGGCACCTCCCCTTTCAAGGTACAAGTTAATTTTGATATTCATGTATTTAAAGGACAAATAGATGCAAAAGCCCTAGAAAAATGGTTAACTCTGCTAGAAGGTTATTTCTCTGTTCACAATTTTTTTGACAAAGAAAATATCACCTTCGCACTCCTTAAATCTCTCCCTCATGTCAAACATTGGTGGGAAACTTACTAGGAGAACATTTCCACAGAGGAGTATGGAATATATGGGGCTGATGTGGTAAAGGAACAGTATTACCTTGTTGGCAACTATGAGGACCAGTAAATGAGATGGACTACAACGCGGCAAGAGAGGGTCCAAGCAGTTTTGGAGTTCACCAATACCTTCCATACCTTGTGCACCAAGCTGGGTATCAAAGACTTTGAGTGACATTTGGTTCTGAAATACCGTGGGGCTCTACACAAATAAATCTAGACTGAAATGGATTTTCTGGACATCTCATCACTCGGTGCTTCTTATTGATATGTTGTTAAAATCGAGCATAAATTTAAGCACCATAACAAATGGGAGTTCAGGTCTTCAAATCTGCAACAACCGAAGTATGACAAAGACGTCCCTAACAAGTAGTCTCCCGAAAACTAGTCCAAGACACGGGAAAAGAAGGGTCATGGGAAGACAAAGAAGGACACCGAAAAATGGTGCGAGTTCTACAAAAGCCCCTGGCACAACACCGATGAATGTCGCTCAAAATAGTCATTGTTGGCCAAGATCAAAGACAAAGAGATGAACCTTGATTCAGAATCTGATTCTAAAAACAATGGTAAAGGACAGATCATTGATGCGGACCCCACTGCTATTGTCGCGACCGAAACAATTCAACTAGAAGAGCCAACAGATCCTGAAGAGGGGGAGCAACTTTTCCATTCATAGATGTGGGTGAAGGGGACCCCACTACATTTTATTGTTGATAGTGGAAGCCAGAAGAACCTCATCTCAGCAAAGGTCATCAAACAAATGGGATTGTCAACAACACCGCACCCGAAGCCATACAACATCGGGTGGCTTCGCCAAGGACGAGATCTCCATGTCAGCCAACAATGTTGATTGTCATACGACATCCAACCCTTCAAGGATGAGTTATTATGTGATGTTTCCCCACTGGATGTCTTTGATGTTCTCTTGGGCCAACCATATATGTGGAAGCACCATGATGTTTATGAGTCTCGACCCCGCAGTGTCATTGTTTCTCTGGGGTATCATCTCTATAGAATACCAGACGTAGTTCCAACTATTGTTCCACCTAAAAAGTGTTGCAAGGTAGTATCTCATACTGCAAAATTTAGCTTCTTTACAATCTATTCAAAAGGAGAACAGAAGGACATTTCAACCACTACATCCTCGCCCCAAGCACCTTCTATCAAACAGAATCAAGTTGACAAGGTTGTAGCAAAGCACAAAGATTCCTTCTGCACATCATCCTCTCATGTAGCCTGACTTGTTGAATGGACTTAGCCTCAACATTTTCTTGACAAACTTCCACAAACAGAGCAGTGTGATGTCTCCATCAAGGCAAGCAACTCACCAAGATGCAGATTCAGCAAATGCTTTTTCCTCTCCCTTGGGAACTCAACACAATGGAGACCATTACTTCCTAAGGAAGAAGTATCGATCTAGGTGGATATCGATGGCCACCCACCTTTTCCGACTGGCTGAGAACAGTTTTCTGGCAATTTTGACAATTTACTATTTTTAGCAGTTTTTAACTTATGGGGCCATTTTGAGGGCCTAAATGAATATATTTAAAAAATATATTCATGACCCTACTCATATGATTGATTGGAATTTGGTGCAGGTGGAACCCAAAGGCGAGTTCCAGGTGGAACCCCTGCGTATTCTGGAGCGGAGAGAAATATCACTTCGGAACATAGTCGTCGCTCACGTAAAGGTGCAATGGAAGAACTTTAGTCCTGAGGAGGCCACTTGGGAGTTGGAGGGAGATTTGCAGAAATATCATCCAATCCTATTCAAATAAAGGAATGAACACTGAGGACAATGTTTTATTGAAGGGGGAAAGGATGTGACATCCCCAAAAATAAAGTATCTTGAAATTTAAATTTGCTGGAAATTTCTTTCGTTTTTAGTAAATTCGAATTTGGAAAACTTTTTCCATTTATGGAAAATCTAAATTTTGAATTTGATAATTGTAATTAATTATTATGACTATTGGGCAGAGACCTGATTTGACCCAACTAACTATTTGACCATGAC
Organism: Picea engelmannii; assembly: GCA_009831015.1. Classification (NCBI taxonomy): domain Eukaryota; kingdom Viridiplantae; phylum Streptophyta; class Pinopsida; order Pinales; family Pinaceae; genus Picea; species Picea engelmannii. The sequence continues at coordinate 483,990 of ML795734.1, read as the reverse complement.
ACTTGTATGGAAACAGAATATTTTATATTGATTGGAGGAGGACAAATGGAACAACCATGTTAAATTTAGTGACCATGACTCCATGAGTGGGGAACATGTTGGAACTACCTCTAGGCTGTTTTTTACAAGTGCAAAATCAGTGGCCATTGGAAGCCCCTAAAAATCAGAGATTTGGAAATCTGCAAAAATTCTGAAGGGAGGGAAAAAGACCTAGGCAAAATTGATAAATAGCATATGTGAGGAGGCAGGACACTGCCAAGTATGTTGGGAAAAGACACTATTGATTTTATTTGCTGTTATGAACACTATTGAGTGAGTGTGAGGCAAGAGGAAACTGCTAGAATTGAGGACATTGTCGAGGAGGAGTCTTCCAAGTTCGCCCTAATGGATTCATGGTAATGCTAGGGGGTGAATCAGGCAAGTAATTTTGGCTGCCTATTCCACAGTTGGGAGGAACGTGGTTGTTCCCTTTGCTTTCCCGCAAACTAGTTCAGATATGTTGATCTACTCCTTCCCTGTTTTAAATAATCAATTATACTGATGAGATGTATATGTTAATTCTATATCGAAGTACTTCTATGGGAGAAATTTGTTGTATATTATCCCATTTCTATAATATGATAAACTGTAGGAACATAGTAGGATTATCTGTTGTAGGAACAATGCTAATACTATAATGAATGGACTGATAAAATGATTCAGGATCTTCATCCGTGATAGAGGTAGAATAGAAATAACAGATTATATTACAAGTCGTTGTGTATAGGGCATGACAAGAACATAATTATTGTATATGAAAGTATTAAACTAATCAAGCATATTTTAGTACGAATTTTCTAAGAGTTTTGCTTGTCATGAGATCATACACCTTTAAGTATTCGAAATTATGTATTTAGACTAGTGTTTAATGGGATAAAACCATATAAAACAAAAAGGGATCCTCCGAGTTAATTATGCTTTGATGTGTAAACTAATTGTGTGTATGAATGAAACCAAGTTAGGTAGATATACCTACGTGTTTATATTTTTGGAGGTAAATATGCAGGACCATATTACTTAACTGAGTTTTCCATTTATGTACATATTAAACCAAAATCAAGATGAAACTATACCTATGACAGTAATTCATTATATATATAGAGAGAGAGAGCTATAGGTATATACATAATTATAGGTGGAAACAAGTATAGATGATAATGGAAAGTTAAAATGAATTCCCTACAATAAGAATGGTATTATACACCTATATACACGCACATAGCAGACAGTTAATATACCAATTGTTCTAGCAGTCATGTAGATCCAACCATGCAATTAAAGTATAATTAAAATGACCTCATTTAGGAAGCGCTTTGGATTTAATTAACAGAGATGTAACTATAAATTAAATGTGCAAATTTGACTACTTTGACAATCTCAGACCCTTCTTAAATTTCCTTTGTATAGGTTCCCTTAGTTGATGGTAATGAACTAAGAAATGTTGAAGAATAAACAAGAACGAAATGACTAAATATTTGTATATTTCTGTAATAAGCTATACAAAGTAATAACATTACGAAAGTATCAATGCATGACAAGAATACACATTCAAATAGGATTATATATACATTTGTATGAATATTTCTTGATACATGTACAACAGTTTGATATCCTAGGGTTCTTTTTCGTTTAGATGTGATTTAAAAGGGATGTGGGACTTTGGAAATATATAATTCCATGCAATGCATAAAATTTCAGACTGTACATACAACAAATACTGAAATACAGTAGAGGACAACATTCTAACTAAACCTTAGTGGAATTTCTGGAATACATAATGATAGAAGATACAATAGTATGCAAAATCGAAATAATATCCAAGGAAGGAATCGAGTCAGAATAACTATCCATGAATATGGTTGAATCCCATTTCAGAATTCATTCAATTACAGATCCATTACTTGGCAAGAATGGTTGTTCTTATTTCCACCCCAAAAGATTTTACAGATCTTAAACTATAACAATATTCCAAATCACGTGACTCAGTGAGATCTCTATCACCATGATGTTAACCCCGTGTTTAGAATTCTACCAGTTCAGAGAAAAAACTAGGGCTCGCATTGGAGAGCAACGAATTGAAACCTGAGTTTCTTGTATGCCTTTGATGAGCACCGACATCTGAAGTTGTACATAGTCGAAGTCCCTGCAAGGAATTTCAAACTCACATTAGCATTTTAGAACAGAAATAAGATGGTTGAAGTTTCCAACAGAATAGAAAGAGTTTGAGTCATAATGGTACTTAACTCATGATTGAAGACGAGGCATATTTTCCCTTATCACGTTTTGGCTTGATAGAGGTCCCTGGTTGAGGGGAGGATGGTCCCAGGTTCTCCTGATGGGTACCCTCGCAATAAGAGGGTCCCATCATTAGCGTTTGTAACAATGGCAGCTAAATCCATTTACTATTAAATGAAATAATATAAACAATACTAACACTTAAATTATGAATTTCATAAGACAGGCTGTGCGAATAGGCCAAAGGCATCCTCAATCCAAGAAGTTGCAAAAAGAAACAAAGAAAAAAAAAACCCAATATGATATGTCGTGGATATTTTTCTAACTAAACTACTCGATAACCCTTGAAGTCGTAAATTTTAATTGTGTATGGTTGGAATGCATAGTCATCAAGGAAACATTTTGTTCGTAAGGACGAGAAGAGAGTCTCTTGGAAATTCAGAAATGGATCCATGCTTACAAACAAAAAGAAAAAAAAAGGGGGGGAAATGCAACATAAATCGTAAAACATACTAGGAAACATTTCATCTTCATATTAAAACCCTGCGTGAGTTCATAATAGTGCAACACTGGGCCTCAAAACATATCAACGGAAAAACTATAGAGACTATAATGGAATGGCAAAACCCTGAGAGTAAATTTTTTACAAAGAGGTGTGAATCCCTCAGTAAACGAGGAAATAAGGAGGCGAGACACCAAATCCCTTTCAGGAAACATTGAGGACAAACACATAGAACAATCTAATTCCGGTAGAAGAACCATGTAGAAAAGTTATGAGGAATAGTCTTATAGGGGTAGATTCAAATTACAGTCATAACAATATCTTTAAAGGCAAAGATTGAAATTACAGTCATAGTAAGACTTCTAATATGAGGGTTCTTCCACCATGATGGAAACCACAGTTCTTGTTTAAATGACTAAGGACACAAGTGGTATCGCAAAACATAACAGGGAGGCGAATAACACTGATCGTTCCATCGGGTAACGCCCTCCATTTTGACAGCCTTTCCTATTGATAAATGTTAATACACAGAGCCATTTTTTGGAGAATTTCACATTGACAATAGAAACACTCGGAACCCTAAAAGGATCTTTGCTACACCGATTAAATGTTGAAGGTATGATTGATGGTCTGGTCATGTGATGGGGAAGATGTGTCGTGACTAGGTTGAAGGAACGGTCAGGTGAAACCATCGGAATTCGAGTTCACAAAATATCCATTAATTTCAGGTGCAGAGCTTTAATTGTTCTAACAAGTAAACCACTCTTTCCCCACCAAGAAATTTGTGAAGTTAATGAGATTCCCGTCATGATACTACTAGTGGAATACGTCGCCTCCAACCATTCATTGGAATTAATTATCATTCAATTGAGATTTCACTTAAGACATCGTTTAGTTAAGAGCGAGTTATACGAGGGTTTTAGTTTGGCAATCAATACCCAAGCTTCTATGTATTTGGAAACTGACAGGACACTAACCATTACTACTCATAAAGAAATCTATTTTTAATGAGTTGAACCATACCAAATGATGCCAAGCATCTTATTTTAAACCTTGTACATTATAACAAGGGATATGTTCCCGACCCCATTACTTTATATATGGTGTATGAAATGTATTTCAAAGTCAAATAAATAGTAATGTGCACAAGCATAGGAACTCATGTCCAAAGGAGAGGGATGGGATATAAGACCGAAGTCTAGATACTACCTATATATATATATATATAAGTATGCTAGGAGTAGTTTGAGAGTGAAGGGGAGTGATAGAATTATGGAAAACAATTATCCACATAATTTTTTCTATTCGAAATAATCTTGACTGGTGTAATAATTCCATTGTGGGTAGAAATGAATCTTACATCCTCTTGAATTCTAAGCTTAAAACGAAATTGAAATATATCATGGATTTTTTTTTTATGGTGAATTTGAGGTTCATTACATATGATATTAGAGAAAAAGTTACAACACTGGGCCTGAACAGGGCCACATTAGCCACTTAGTGTACATTCTGATTTATGTAAGACTAATAAACCTTATGGTTACAAACAGAAAGCCCTGTCTGTTTTGTGTAAATTATGGCAGCTCAGGACGATGCAAAAATCAGGATGGAAGGAAATCCGTAGCAAAGACCTCCTGGAGATCTAATACATAACAGTGATGGAAGATCACCCATGGAGGTGTTGGAAACAATGAGGAATCTTATTGTTGAACTACATATTTTCAAAGCCGACAATGAAAAACTGAAGAAAGCTCATCATGAACAACAAGAAATAAACGAAGTCCTACTGCGCAGTATAGTGACCAAGAAAATCCCAAAGGATGATAATAACGACAACGAAGTCATCAAGAAAGCTTCCAAGAACTTGGGACCAGAAACAAAAAAAGAAGATAGTTCGTCTGAAGGAACACCTTCAGCTAAAGATAGAACTAAAATGGACAGAAAAAGAAAGCAAGTAGACCACCTTGAAGGAGAATTTAAAAATATTAAACCAGCTACCTTTGATGGGGAATCTAGGATGGGAGAAGAAGTAAAGGAATGGTTGTTGAACATCAAAAAATACTTCCAGATCTACAACTATTCCAGCAACATGAAGGTCAGAATGGCCATCTACAATCTGAAAGGGAAGGCTAGCATTTGGTGGCAAGACCTGAAATTGGCCAAGGGCCTAAAAGAGAAATAGTTGGAATGGTCTGCCTTTAAGAAGTATTTCAAGAAACAATACCTTTCTAAAAATTATTATGAAAGGAAGATGAAAGCATTTTACGAGTTACGACTTGGACAGATGACGATGGAGGACCTTATAAATAAATTTCTGGAACTACTAAGGTTCATACCGTACATTCGGGAGAATAAGGTAAAAATCCAGCGATCCTTAAGCTATTTACCACAGTCCTACAAGGACAAAATTGAGTTTGACAACCCCAAATACTTGAGTGAAGTATTCAAGAAAGCACGAATGTGCTATGGCCAGTATAAACAACGGGTGAGTTTCCCAAAGCATGGAAGCATAAGAAACAAGATCGAATGAACTAGTGGAAGAAAGGATACTAGCCAACTCCTTATCGGAATGCAGCAAAAAGTTTTCCGAGAAAGGATTTTCACTCCAATCATCTGAATACGCAAGGCAATGGTAAACCGATGAACCTGGGAATGCATAAGTTTGGGGACAACTCTCGTGAGCCATTAAGTGTTGGGAATCTGGAGAGCCTCATCTAAGGAGGAACTTCCCAGATTTAATTTCAACAAACAGAATTGTTGTTCATAATCTATAGGAAGCTTCGATGGTGGGAGACGTGGACAGAAGCCTACATCAAATAAATGCAACCATAGATGGTCGACATGCTAACCACCAGTCCTTGGTGGTATAAATCAAAGGTAAAATCAATAACACTCAAATTTCTATTCTAATTGACCCTAGAGCTATGCTACGTTATATTACCCCTGATGTAGTAGAATCAAATAAACTTAATAAATTGAAGCACACAAAATCATGGCTTGTACAACTAGCAACAGGTAGTAAAAGGAAAATTGTTGACTTTATTTTTTATTTTGAGTTCAACTTAGATGGCTGAAATATAAGAACAAATATGAACATCCTACCACTAGGATCTTACGATATGATTATCGGGATGGATTGTTTAGAACAACACAAAGAAGTAATAGATTGTTATACAAAGATACTTAGCTATAAATATGAGTTTGGCACTACTAGAACGGCCCAAGGTATACCAAAATCGGTATCAGTCAGACAAGTTTCAGCGATGCAACTCATGAAATGTATGAGGAAGGGATGTCAAGTTTATGCCATCCAAGTGACAAATCTATTAGAAAAAGAAGACAAGCCAAAGTTAGAAGAGTTTGCTATCCTACATGAATTCAGAGACGTGTTTGTGGATGAGATACCAGAATTAACTCCTAGAAGGGAAATAGACTTCTCCATAGACCTACTACCCGGTTTCGCCCCTATCTCAAAAGCACCTTACTGAATAAGTCTACCAAAATTGACAGAATTAAAAATACAATTATAGGAATTGTTGGACAAAGAGTATATCAGACCGAGTGTCTCACCATGGGGGGCACCAGTCCTATTTGTGAAAAAGAAAAATGATACTCTAAGACTTTGCATCAATTATAGACAACTGAACAAAATGACTATTAAGAGAAAATACCCCTTACCAAGGATAAATGATCTATTCGATCAAGTAGGTGGGACCAAGATCTTTTCAAAGTTGGATTTACGATCCGGTTATCATCAAGTTAGGATAAAAGACGAAGACATAAGAAAAAAAACTTTTTGCACAAGATATGGACACTACAAGTTTGAAGTCATACCTTTTGGACTCACTAACGCAACAACCACATTTATGTGCCTGATGAACAGTATTTTCAGTCAGTACTTAGACAAATTCGTGGTAGTATTTATCGACGATATTCTAGTCTATTCAAAAATGGAGGAAGAACATGATGAACACTTAAGAATATTTCTGCAAACGTTGAGGAAACACAAACTGTATGCCAAATTTGACAAGTGTGACTTTTAAAAAAAAAAATACAATATCTAGGACATGTAATTTTAGCAGAAGGCATTGTCGTAGACCCAGAGAAGATAAAATCCATTATGGAATGGACGGTACCTAAGGATGTAGCGGATATCTGGTCATTCATGGGAATCACTGGATATTACCGCAGATTTCTAGAAGGGTTTTCCAAGATGGCCTACCCTATCACGACATTACAAAAGAAAGGGACCAAGTTTAACTGGTCAGAGAAGTGTCAAGACAGTTTTAACAAACTGAAGGAATTATTGACAACTACACCCATATTGAAGGTAGCAGACCCAAATAAAGACTTCATCGTATGTGTTGATGCAAGTAAAGAAGGACTAGGTGGTGTCCTAACTCAGGAGGGACACGTTATTTTTTATGAGTCCCAAAAATTAAAAGAACACGAGAGAAATTATGTCACTCATGACTTTGAATTGGCAGCGGTAATACACGCCTTAAAAATGTGGCAACACTACATAATGGGAAGAAAATTCCTACTATTGACAGATAATAGCAAGGTGAAATGTCTGTTTAGCCAACCAGATCTTAATGAAAGACAAGCAAGATGGCTAGCCTTCTTAAGCGAATTCGAATTCGAGGTCAGACACATCAAGAGTATGGAAAATAAAGTAGCAAATGCGTTAAGCAGAAGAGTCCATGGGTTATTTGAGATAAATATCAGCAGGGCAAAAAGTGATCTAGAACAAAGGATGAGGACGACATGTATTAATGATGGAAATTACACTAAGATGGTGGAAAAATTATAGAACAATACTGCAACCTCAAACAAACGAGATCTAAGTATCGACAAGAAGGGACTGTTACGATTTAAAAATAGTACGATTTAAAAACAGACTTTACATACCAGATTCAACAAAGTTAAAATTAATTGTTTTGGACAAAGTGTATAAGAAACCGTATTCTAGCCATCCAGGTTACCATTAAACAATAACAACACTTAGAAAACTATTTTACTGGCTTAATATGAAGGGTGAAATAGCAGAGTACGTGCCTAGGTGCCAATATTGTTAGCAGGTTAAGGCCAAGCACCAGCATCCAATCGGCCTATTACAGCCATTACCAGTACCCGAATGGAAATGGGAGAGCATATCGTTGGACTTTATAACAGGTTTGCCTAAAACTCAGAAACAGAATGATTCCATCATGGTTGTAATTGATAAACTCAGTAAGTCTGCACACTTTATTCCTATAAAGTCTACTTTTAAAGCTATAAACATTGCTGAAATATTCATGAAAGAAATTTTTAGACTGCATGGTATTCCTAAAATGGTGATTTCAGATAGAGACGTAAAATTCACATCCGCTTTTTGGAAGGAATTGTTTGCAGGGCTAAATACTAATTTGAATTTCAGTACGAGTTATCATCCACAAATGGATGGACAAATCAAAAGGACAAACCAAATCATAGAGGATATGCTTTGTATGTACGTAAGAACAAAACCGAGCAAGTGGGAGGACTACTTGCACTTGGTAGAATTTTCATATAACAATGGGTACCAAACTTCAGCTAAGTTGATCCCTTTCGAAGTACTGTACGACTAAAAGTGTACAACTCCAATTAGTTGGGATAACTCGACTGACAGACTCATGGTTGGACCAGAGATGCTCCAAGAAATGGAGAACATGGTAAGGAAGGTACAATAGAACTTGAAAGAAGCACAGGATAGATAGAAGAGCTATACAGATTACAAAAGAAGACATTTGGAATTTCAAGTGGGAAACCATGTTTATTTAAAGGTCAAAGCACAAAAGATCTTGTTGAAGTCAGGGAACTATGCCAATCTAGCACCCAGGTTTTTTGGGCCATTCGAGATACTGGCTCGAATTGGACCCGTAGCATACCAACTTGCACTTCCCGCTAATCTAAGAATTCAAAATGTATCTCATGTTTCTTTGTTAAAAAAATATATCCATGACCCTACTCATATGATTGATTGGAATTTGGTGCAGGTGGAACCCCTGCGTATTCTGGACTGGAGAGAAATAACACTTTGGAATAGAGTCATCGCTCAGGTAAAGGTGCAATGGAAGCACTTTAGTCTCGAGGAGGCCACTTTGGAGTTGGAGGGAGATTTGCGGAAATCTCATCCAATAATGTTCCAAGAAAGGAATGAACAATGAGGGCAGTGTTTTACTGAAGGAAGAAAGGATGTGATATCCTCAAAAATAAAGTATCTTTAAATTTAAATTTGCTGGAAATTTATTCCGTTTTTAGTAAATTCTAATTTGGAATTTTTTTTCCATTTATGGCAATTTCAAATTTCGAATTTGATAATTGTAATTAATTATTATGACTATTGTGTAGAGACCTGATTTGACCCAACTAACTATTTGACTATGACACTTGTATGAAAATAGAATATTTTATATTGATTGCAGGAGGACAAATGGAACAACCATGTTAAATTTAGTTGACCATGACTCCATGAGTGGGGAACATGTTGGAACTACCTCTAGGCTGATTGTTACAAGTGGAAAATCAGTGATTTGGCCATTGGTAGCCCCTGAAAATCAGGGATTTAGAAAGCTATGAAAATTCCCAAGGGAGGGAAAAAGACCTAGGAAAAATTGATAAATAGCATATGTGAGGAGGTAGGACGCTGCCAAGTATGCTGGGAAAAGAGACTATTGATTTTCTTTGTTGTTATCAACACTACTGAGTGAGTGTGAGGCAAGAGGAAAATGTTGGACTTGAGAAGATTGCTGAGGAGGAATCTTCCAAGTTCGCCCTCATGGATTCATGGTCAGGCTAGGGGGTGAATCGGGCAAGTAATTTTGGCTGCCTATTCTACGGTTGGGAGGAACGTGGTTGTTCCCTTTGCCTTCCCAAAAACTAGTTTAGATATGTTGATCTACTCCTTCTCTATTTTAAATAATCAATTATACTAATGAGATGTATATGTTAATTCTATATCGAAGTACTTCTATGGGAGAAATCTGTTGTATATTATCCCATTTCTATAATATGATAAACTGTAGGAACATAGTAGGATTATCTGTTGTAGGAACAACGCTAATACTATAATGAATGGATTGATAAAATGATTGAGGATCTTCATCCGTGATAGACGTAGAATAGAAATAATATATTATATTACAATCCACTGTGTATAGGGCGTGACAAGAACATAATTATTGTATATGAAAGTATTAAACTAATCAAGAAGATTTTAGTACGAATTTTCTAAGACTTTTGCTTGTCATGTTATCATACACCTTTAAGTATTCGAAATTATGTATTTAGACTAGTGTTTAATGGGATAAAACCATAGAAAACAAAAAGGGATCCTCCGAGTTAACTATGCTTTGATGTGTAAACTAATTGTGTGTATGAATGAAACCAAGTTAGGTAGATATACATGTGTGTTTATATTTCTAGAGGTAAAGATGCAAGACCGTAGTACTTAACTGAGTTTTCCATTTATGTACATATTAAACCAGAATCAAGATGAAACTATACCTATGATAGTAATTCATTATATATAGAGAGAGAGAGAGAGAGTTATAGGTATATATGTAATTATAGGTGGAAACAAGTACAAATGTTAATGAAAAGTTAAAATGAATTCCCTACAATAAGAATGGTATTATACACCTATATACGTGCACATAGCAGACAATTAATATACCAACTGTTCTAGCAGTCATGTATACCCAAGCATGCAATTAAAGTATAATTAAAATTACCTCATTTAGGAAGCGCTTTGGATTTAATTAACAGAGATGTATCTATAAATTAAATGTGCAAATCTAACTACTTTGACAATCTCAGAGCCTTCTTAAATTTCCTCTGTATAGGTTCCCTTAGTTGATGGTAATGACCTAAGAAATGTTGAAGAATAAACAGGAACGAAATGACTAAATATTTGTATATTTTTGTAATAAGCTATACAAAGTAATAACATTGCTAAAGTATCGATCCATGACAAGAATACGCATTCGAATAGGATTATATATACATTTGTATGAATATTTCTCGATACTTGTACAACAGTTTGATATCCTAGGGTTCTTTTTCGTTGATATGTGATTTAAAAGGGATGTGGTCCTTTGGAAATATATAATTCCATGCAATGCATAAAATTTCAGACTATGCAGACAACAAATACCGAAATACAGTAGAGGACAACATTCTAACTAAACCTTAGTACAATTTCCGGAATACATAACGACAGAAGATAAAATAGTATGCAAAATTGAAATAATATCCAAGGAAAGAATCGAGTCAGAATAATTGTCCATGAAGATGGTTGAATCCCATTTTAGAATTCATTCAATTACAGATCCATTACTCAGCAAGAATGACTATTATTATTGCCACCCCAAAAGATTTTACAGCTCTTAAACTATAACCATATTCCAAATCATGTGACTCAGTGAGATGTCTATCACCACGATGTTAACCCCATATTTAGAATCATATCAATTCATAGAAAAAACTAGGGCATGCATTGGAGAGAAATGAATTGAAACCCAAGTACCTTGTACACCTTTGATGAGCACCGACATCCGGAGTTGTACATAGTTGAAGTCCCTGCAAGGAATTTCAAACTCACATTAGCATTTTAGAACAAAAATAAGACGGTTGAAGTTTCCAACAGAATAGAAAGAGTTTGAGTCATAATGGTACTTAACTCATGATTGAAGATGAGGCATCTTTTCCCTTATCGTGTTTTGGATTGATAGAGGTCCCTAGCCAAGGGGAGGATGGTCCCAGGTTCTCCTGATGGGTACCCTCGTAATAACAGGGTCCCATCATTAGCATTTGTACCAATGGTGGATAAATCCATTTGCTATGAAATGAAATAATATAAATAGTACTAACACTTAAATTACGAATTTCATAAGATGGTCCGTGCAAACAGGCTAAAGGCATCCTCAATCCAAGAAGTTGCAAAAAGAAAAAAAGAAAAAAAAAACAATATGATATGTTGTGGACATTTTTCTAACCGAACTACTCGAAAACCCCTGAAGTCGTAAATTTTAATTTTGTAGGGTTGCAATGCATAGCCATCAGGGAAACATTTTATCCATAAGGACCAGAAGAGAGTCTCTTGGAAATTCAGAAATGGATCCATGCTTACAAACATAAAGAAAAAAAAAAGGGAAAATGCAACATAAATCATAATACACAGTAGGAAACATTTCATATTCATATTAAAACATTGCATGACTTCACAACAGTGCAACACCGAGCCTCGAAACATATCAACGGAAAAACTATAGAGTCTGTAATGGAATGGAAAAACCCTGAGAGTAAATTTTTTGCAAAGAGGTGTGAATCCTTAGGTAAACGAGGAAACAAGGATGCAAGATGTCGAATCCCTTTCATGAAACATTGATGACAAACACATAGAACAATGTAATTATAATAGCAGAACCATTCAGAAAAGTTACAAGGAATAGTCTTATAGGGGTAGATTGAAATTACAGTCATAACAAGATATTTAAAGGGGAAGATTCAAATTACAGTCATAGTAAGACTTCCAATACGAGGGTTCTTCCACCATGATGGAAACCACAGTTCTCATTTAAATTACTAAGGACACAAATGGTATCGCAAAACATAACAGTGAGGCAAATAACGCCAACTGTTCCATCGGGTAACGCCCTCCATTTCGACAACCTTTGCTATTGAGAAATGTTAATATGTAGAGCCATTTTTTGAAGGATTTCACATTGACAATAGAAACACTCGGAACCCTAAAAGGAGCTCTAATACATCGATTAAATGTTGAAGGTATGATTGATGGTCTTGCCATGCGATGGGGAAGATGTGTCGTGACTAGGTTGAAGGAACGGTAAGGTGAAACCATCAGAATTCGAGTACACAAAATATCCATTAATTTCAGGTTCAGAGCTTTAACTGTTCTGACAAGTAAACCACTCTTTCCCCACCAAGAAATTTGTGAAGTTAATGACAGTCCCATCATGATACTACTAGTGGAATACGTCCACTCCAACCATTCATTGGAATTAATTATCATTCAATTGAGATTTCACTTAAGACATCGTTTAGTGAAGAGCGAGTTATACTAGGGTTTTAGTTTGACAATGAATACCCAAGCTTCTGTGTATTTAGAAACTGACAGGACACTAACCATGACTACTCATAAAGAAATCTATTTTTAATGAGTCGAACCATACCAAATGATGCCAAGCATCTTATTTTAAACCTTGTATATTCTGACAAGGGATATGTTCTCGACCCCATTACTTTATATATGGTGTATGAAATTTATTTCAAAGTCAAATAAATAGTAATGCGCGGAAGCATAGGAACTCATTTCCAAAGGAGAGGGATGGGCTATAAGACCTAAGTCTAGATAATATATATATATATATATATATATATATATATATATATATATATATATATATATAAGTATGTTGGGAGTAGTTTGAGAGTGAAGGGGAGTGATAGAATTATGGAAAAAAATTATCCACATAAGTTTTTTTGTTTGAAGTAAACTAGGCTGGTGTAAGAATGTCATTGTGGGAAAAAATGAATATTACCTCCTCTTGAATTCTAAGCTTAAAACGAAATTGAAATATATCATGGAATTTATTTATTTTTATGGTGAATTTGAGGTTCATTACATATGGTATTAGAGAAAAATTTACAACACTGGGCCTAAACAAGGCCACATTAGCTGCTTAGTATACATTCTGATTTATGTAAGACTAATTAACCTTATGGTTGCAAACAGAAAGCCCTGCCTATTTTGTGTAAATTATGGCAGCTCAGGACGATGCAAAAATCAGGATGGAAGGAAATCCATAGAAAATACCTCCTGGAGATCCAAGACAGAACAGTGATGGAAGCTCACCCACAGAGGTGTTGGAAATAATGAGGAATCTTATTGTTGAAGTACAGATCTTCAAAGACGACAATGAAAAACTGAAGAAAGCTCAGCAGGAACAACAAGAAATAAATGAAGTCCTACTGCATAGTATAGTGACCAAGAAAAGCCCAAAGGACGATAATAACGACAAAGAAGTTAGCAAGAGAGATTCCAAGAACTCAGGACTGGAAACAAAAAAAGAAGACAGTTCGTCTCAAGGAACACCTTCAGTTGAAGATAGAACTAAAATGGACAGAAAAATAAAACAAGTAGACCACCTTGAAGGAGAATTTAAAAAGATTAAACCAGCTACCTTTGATGGAGAATACAGGACAAGAGAAGAAGCAGAGGCATGGTTGTTGGACATAAAAAAATACTTCCATATCTACAACTATTCCAGCAACATGAAGGTCAGAATGGCCATCTACAATCTGAAAGGGAAGGCCAACATTTGGTGGCAAGACCTAAAATTGGCCAAGGGCCTAAAAGAGAAACAGTTGGAATGGTTTGACTTTAAGAAGTATTTCAAGAAACAATACCTTTTTGAAAATTATTATGAAAGGAAGACGAAAGAATTTTACGAGTTATGACTTGGACAGATGACGATGGAGGACCTTATAAATAAATTTTTGGAACTACTAAGGTTCGTATCGTACATCCGGGAGGATAAGGTAAAAATCCAACGATTCTTAAGTTGTTTACCACAGTCCTACAGGGACAGAATTGAGTTTGACAACCCCAAATCCTTGAGTGAAGTATTCAGGAAATCATGAATGTGCTATGACCAGTATAAACAATGAGTAGAGTTTCCCAAAGCCTGGAAGGATAAGAGACAAGATCAAATGAAACAGCGGAAGAAAGTATACCAGCCAACTCCTTATTGGAATGCAGTAAAAAGTTTTTGGAGAAAGGATTTTCACTCCAATCATCCGAATACACAAGGCAACGGTAAACCGGTGAACCTGGGAATGAAGAAGTTTGGGGATAGCTCCCACGAGCCATTAAATTGTTGGGAATGTGGAGAGCCTCATCTAAGAAGGAACTATCCACATTTAATTTCAGCAAACAAAACTGTTGTTCATAATCTATAGGAAGCTTTGACGGTGGGAGACTTGGGCAGAAGCCTACATCGAATAAATGCAGCCATAGATGGTCGACAAGCTGACCACTAGTCCTTGGTGGTAGAAATCAAAGGTAAAATCAATAACACTCGAATTTTTGTTCTAATTGACCCTAGAGCTATGCTAAGTTATATTACCCCTAATGTAGTAGAGTCAAATAAACTTAAGAAATTGAAGCATGAAAAATCATGGCTTGTACAACTAGCAACAGGTACTAAAAGGAAAATAGTTGACTTTATTTATGATTTTGAGTTCAACTTAGATGGCCAAAATATAAGAACAAATTTGAACATCCTACCACTAGGATCTTACGATATGATTATCGAGATGGATTGGTTAGAACAACACAAAGCAGTACTAGATTGTTATACAAATATACTTAGCTATAAAGACGAGTTTGGCACTGCTAGAACAACCCAAGGTATACCAAAACCGGTATCAGTCAAACAAGTTTCAGCGATGCAACTCAAGAAATGTATGAGGAAGGGATGTCAATTTTATGCCATCCAAGTGATGAATCTATTAGAAAAAGAAGATAAGCCAAAGTTATAAGAGTTTTCTTTCCTACGTGAATTTAGAGACATGTTTATGGATGAGATACCAGAATTACCTCCTAGAAGGGAAATAGACTTCTCCATAGACCTACTACCCGGTTTAACCCATATCTCAAAATCACCTTACCGAATGAGTCTACCATAACTGACAGAATTAAAAATACAATTACAGGACTTGTTGGACAAAGAGTATATCAGACTGAGTGTCTCACCATGGGGGGCACCAATCATATTTGTGAAAAAGAAAGACGATACTCTAAGACTATGTATCGATTATAGACAACTGAACAAAATGACTGTTAAGAACAAATACCCCTTACCAAGGATAAATGATCTGTTTGATCAAGTAGGTGGGGCCAAGATCTTTTCAAAGTTGGATTTACGATCCGGTTATCATCAAGTTAGGATAAAAGACGAAGACATAAGAAAAATAGATTTTTGCACAAGATATGGACACTACGAGTTCGTAGTCATACCTTTCAGACTCACTAACGCACCAGCCACATTTATGTGCCTGATGAACAGTATTTTCATTCGTTACTTAGACAAGTTCATGGTAGTATTTATTGATGATATTCTAGTCTATTCAAAAATGAAGGAAGAACATGATGAACACTTAAGAATAGTTCTACAAACGTTGAGGAAACACAAACTGTATGCCAAATTTGACAAGTGTGACTTTTATCAAAAAGAAATACAATATCTAGGACATGTAATTTCGGCAGAAGGCATTGTCGTGGACCCAGAGAAGATAAAAGCCATTATGGAATGGCCGGTACCTAAGGATGTAGTGGATATTCGGTCATTCATGGGAATCACCGGATATTACCATAGATTTATAGAAGGGTTTTCCTGGATAGCCTACCCTATCACAGCATTACAAAAGAAAGGGACCAAGTTTAACTGGTCAAAGAAGTGTCAAGATAGTTTTAACAAACTAAAGGAATTATTGACAACTGCACCCATATTGAAGGTAGCAGACCCAGATAAAGACTTCACCGTATGTGTTGATGCAAGTAAAGAAGGACTAGGTGGTGTCTTAACTCAAGAGGGACACGTTATTTTTTATGAGTCCTGAAAATTAAAAGAACATGAGAGAAATTATGTCACTCATGACTTAGAATTAGCAGCGGTAATACATGCCTTAAAAATGTGGCGACACTACATAATCGACAGAAAATTCCTACTATTGACGGATAATAGTGGGGTGAAATATCTATTTAGCCAACCAGATCTTAATGCAAGACAAGAAAGATGGCTATCCTTCTTGAGCGAATTCGAATTCGAGGTCAGACACATCAAGGGTAAGGAAAATAAAGTAGCAGACACGTTAAGCAGAAGATTCCATGGGTTATTTGAGATAAATATCAGCAGGGCAGACAGTGATCTAGAACAAAGGATAAGGACGATAGGTATTAACGACGAAAATTACACTAAGATGGTGGCAGAATTATAGAACAGTACCACAACCTAAGACAAACTAGATCTAAGTATCAACAAGAAGGGACTATTATGATTTAAAAATAGACTTTACATACCAGATTCAACAGAGTTAAAATTAACAGTTTTGTATGAAGTGCATAAGAAACTGTATTCTAGCCATCCAGGTTACCAGAAAACAATAACAACACTTAGAAAACTATTTTACTGGCCTAATATGAAGGGTGAAACAACAGAGTAAGTGGCTAGGTGCCAAGATTTTTAGCAAGTTGAGGCCGAGCACCAACATCCAGCCAGCCTATTACAACCATTACCAGTACCAGAATGGAAATGGGAGACCATATTGCTGGACTTTATAATAGGTTTTCCTAAAACTCAGAAACATAATGATTCCATCATGGTTGTAATCAATAAACTCAGTAAGTCTGCACACTTTATTACTGTAAAGTCTACTTTTAAAGCTATAAACATTGTTGAAATATTCATGAAAGAAATTTTTAGACTGCATGGTATTCCTAAAATGGTGATTTCAGATAGAGACGTAAAATTCACATCCTCTTTTTGGAATGAATTGTTTGCAGGGCTAAATACTAATTTGAATTTCAGTACTAGTTATCATCCAAAAATGGATGAACAAACCAAAAGGACAAGCCAAATCATAGAGGATATGCTCTGCATGTATGTAAGAACAAAATCGAGTAAGTGGGAGGACTACTTGGTAGAATTTTCATATAACAATGGGTACCAAACTTCGGCTAAGTTGAACCCTTTCAAAGTACTGTATGACAGAAAGTTTACAACTCCAATAAGTTGGGATAACCCAACTGACAGACTCATGGTTGGATCAAAGATGCTCCAAGAAATGGAGAACATGGTAAGGAAGGTACAACATAACTTGAAAGAAGCACAGGACAGACAAAAGAGCTATGCAGATCATAAAAGAAGACACTTGAAATTTCAAGTGGGGGACCATGTTTATTTGAAGAAAAAAGCACGAAAGAGCTCATTGAAGTTAGGGAACTATGACAAGATGGCACCCAGGTTTTTTGGGCCCTTCAAGATACTAGCTCGAATTGGACCCGTAGCATACCAACTTGCACTTCCCGCTAATCTAAGAATTCATAATGTATTTCATGTTTCTTTGTTAAAAAAATATATTCATGACCCTACTCATATGATTGATTGGAATTTGGTGCAGGTGGAACCCGAAGGCGAGTTCTAGGTGGAACCCCTGTGTATTCTGGATTGGCGAGAAATAGCACTTCGAAACAGAGCCATTGCTCAGGTAAAAGTGCAATGGAAGCACTTTAGTCCTGAGGAGGCCACTTGGGAGTTGGAGGGAGATTTGCAGAAATCTCATCCAATCCTGTTCCAAGAAAGGAACGAACACCGAGGACAGTGTTTTACTGAAGGGGGAAAGGATGTGACATCCCCAAAAATAAAGTATCTTGAAATTTAAATTTGCTGGAAATTTATTCCATTTTTAGTAAATTCTAATTTGAAATTTTTTTTCCATTTATGGCAATTCCAAATTTCGAATTTGATAATTGTAATTAATTATTATGACTATTGGGCAGAGACCTAATTTGACCCAACTAACTATTTGACTATGACACTTGTATGAAAACAGAATATTTTATATTGGTTGCAGGAGGACAAATGGAATAGCCATGTTAAATTTAGCTGACCATGACTCCATGAGAGTGGAACGTGTTGGAACTACCTCTAGGCTAATTGTTACAAGTGGAAAATCAATGATTTGGCCATTGGTAGCCCCTGAAAATCAGGGATTTAGAAAGTTTTGAAAATTCCCAAGGGAGGGAAAAAGACCTAGGCAAAATTGATAAATAGCATATGTGAGGACGCAGGACACTACCAAGTATGCTGGGAAAAGAGACTATTGATTTTCTTTGTTGTTATGAACACTACTGAGTGAGTGTGAGGCAAGAGGAAACTATTGGAATTGAGGACATTGCTGAGGAGGAGTCTTCCAAGTTCACCCTCATGGATTCACGGTCAGGCTAGGGGGTGAATCAGGCAAGTAATTTTGGCTTCCTATTCTACGGTTGGGAGGAACGTGGTTGTTCCCTTTGCCTTCCCACAAGCTGGTTCAGATATGTTGATCTACTCCTTCTCTATTCTAAATAATCAATTATACTAATGAAATGTATATGTTAATTATGTATCAAAGTGCTTCTATGGGAGAAATTTGTTGTATATTATCCCATTTCTGTAATATGATAAACTATAGGAACATAGTAGGATTATTTGTTGTAGGAACAATGCTAATACTATAATGAATGGACTCATAAAACAATTGAGGATCTTCATCCATGATAGAGGTAGAATAGAAATAACAGATTATATTACAAGCCACTGTGTATAGGGCGTGAAAGGAACAAAATTATTGTATATGAAAGTATTAAAGTAATCAAGTAGATTTTAGTACGAATTTTCTAAGAGTTCTTCTTGTCATGAGATCATACACCTTTAAGTATTCAAAATTATGTATTCAGACTAGTTTTTAATGGGATAAAACCATAGAAAACAAAAAGGGATCCTTCGAGTTAACTATGCTTTGATGTGTAAACTAATTGTGTGTATGAATGAAACCAAGTTAGGTAGATATACCTGTGTGTTTATATTTCTGGAGGTAAAGATGCAGGAACGCAGTACTTAACTGAGTTTTCCATTTATGTACATATTAAACCAGAATCAAGATGAAACTATACCTATGACAGTAAATCATTATATATATAGAGAGAGAGAAAGCTACATGTATATACATAATTATAGGTGGAAACAAGTACAGATGTTAATGGAAAGTTAAATCGAATTCTCTACAACAAGAATGGTATTATACACCTATATACACACACATAGAAGACAATTAATATACCAACTTTTCTAGCAGTCATGTAGATACAACCGTGCAATTAAAGTATAATTAAAATGACCTCATTTAGGAAGGGCTTTGGATTTAATTAACAGAGATGTATCTATAAATTAAATGTGTAGATCTGACTACTTTGACAATCTCAGACCCTTCTTAAATTTCCTCTGTATAGGTTCCCTTAGTTTATGGTAATGACCTAAGAAATGTTGAATAATAAACAGGAACGAAATGACTACATATTTGTATATTTCTGTAATAAGCTATACAAAGTAATAACATTACTAAATTATCGATGCATGAAAAGAATACGCATTCGAATAGGATTATATCTACATTTGTATGAATATTTCTTGATACCTGTACAACAGTTTGATATCCTAGGGTTCTTTTTCGTTGATATGTGATTTAAAAGGGATGTGGGCCTTTGGAAATATATAATTCCATGCAATGCATAAAAGTTTAGACTGCACAGACAACAAATACCGAAATATAGTAGAGGACAACATTCTAACTAAACCTTAGTATAATTTCTGGAATACATACCGACAGAAGATAAAATAGTATGTAAAATCGAAATAATATCCAAGGAAGGAATCAAGTCAGAATAATTGTCCATGAAGATGGTTGAATCCCATTTCAGAATTCATTCAATTACAGATCCATTATTCGGCAAGAATGATTGTACTTATTGCCACCCCAAAAGATTTTACAGCTCTTAAACTATAACCATATTCCAAATCACATGACTCAGTGAGATCTCTATCACCATGATGTTAACCCCGGGTTTAGAATTGTATCAGTTCATAGAAAAAACTAGGGCATGCATTGGAGAGCAACGAATTGAAACCTGGGTACCTTGTACGCCTTTGATGAGCACCGACATCTGGAGTTGTACATAGTTGAAGTTCCTGAAAGGAATTTCAAACTCACATTAGCATTTTAGAACAGAAATAAGATGGTTGAAGTTTCCAACAGAATAGAAAGAATTTGAGTCATAATGGTACTTAACTCATGATTGAAGACGAGGCATATTTTCCCTTATCGCATTTTGTCTTGATAGAGGTCCCAGACTGAGGGGAGGATGATCCCAGGTTCTCCTGATGGGTACCCTCGCAATAATAGGGTCCCACCATTAGCATTTGTACCAATGGCGGATAAATCCATTTTCGATGAAATGAAATAATATAAACAGTACTAACACTTAAATTATGAATTTCATAAGATGGGTCATGCAAACAGGATGAAGGAATCCTCAATCCAAGAAGTTGCAAAAAGAAAAAAAGAAAAAAAAAACCAATATGATATGCCGTGGACATTTTTCTAACCGAACTACTCGAAAACCCCTAAAGCCGTAAATTTTAATTGTGTAGGGTTGGAATGCATAGCCATCAGGGAAACATTTTATCCGTAAGGACCAGAAGAGAGTCTCTTGGAAATTCAAAAATGGATCCTTGCTTACAAATAGAAAGAAAAAAAGAAGGGGAAAATGCAACATAAATCATAATACACAGTAGGAAACATTTCATCTTCATATTAAAACCCTACGTGACTTCACAATAGTGCAACACCGGGCCTCGAAACATATAAATGGAAAAACTATAGAGCCTATAATGGAATGGCAAAACCATGAGAGTAAATTTTTTGCAAAGACGTGTGAATCCTTCGGTAAACGAGGAAACAAGGAGGCGGGACGCCAAATCCCTTTCAGGAAACATTGAGGACAAACACATAGAACAATCTAATTCCGATAGCAGAACCATGCAGAAAAGTTACGAGGAATAGTATTATAGGGGTAGATTCAAATTACAGTCATAACAAGATCTTTAAAGGGGAAGATTCAAATTACAGTCATAGTAAGACTTCCAATACAAGGGTTCTTCCACCATGATGGAAACCACAATTCTCGGTTAAATGACTAAGGACACAAGTGGTATCGCAAAACATACCAGGGAGGCGAATAACGTTGATCATTCCATCGGGTAATGCCCTCCATTTCGAATACCTTTCCTATTGAGAAATGTTAATATGCAGAGCCATTTTTTGGAGGATTTCACATTGACAATAGAAACACTCAGAACCCTAAAAGGAGCTCTTCTACACCGATTAAATGTTGAAGGTATGATTTTTGGTCTTGCCATGCAATGGGGAAGATGTGTTGTGACTAGGTTGAAGGAACGGTCAGGTGAAACCATCGGAATTGGAGTACACAAAATATACATTAATTTCAGGTGCAGAGCTTTAACTATTCTGACAAGTAAACCACTCTTTCCCCACCAAGAAATTTGTGAAGTTAATGACAGTCTCGTCATGATACTACTAGTGGAATACGTCCCCAACCATTCATTGGAATTAATTATCATTCAATTGAGATTTCACTACATCGTTTAGTTAAGAGTGAGTTATACGAGGGTTTTAGTTTGGTAATCAATACCCAAGCTTCTGTGTATTTGGAAACTAACAGGACACTAACCACGACTACTCATTAAGAAATCTATTTTTAATGAGTCAAACCATACCAAATGATGCCAAGCATCTTATTTTAAACCTTGTATACTCTGACAAGGGATATGTTCCCGACCCCGTTACTTTATATATGGTGTATGAAATTTATTTCAAAGTCAAATAAATAGTAATGTGTGCAAGCATAGGAAGTCATGTCCAAATGAGAGGGATGGGCTATAAGACCTAAGTCTAGATACTACCTATATATATATAAGTATGTTGGGAGTAGTTTGAGAGTGAAGGGGAGTGATAGAATTATGGAAAAAAATTATTCACATAAGTTTTTATGTTCGAAGTAAATTGGACTCGTGTAATAATGTCATTGTGGGAAGAAATGAATCTTACATCCTCTTGAATTCTAAGCTAAAAACGAAATTGAAATATATTATGGAATTTTTTTTTTATGGTGAATTTGAGGTTCATTACATATGGTATTAGAGCAAAATTTAAAACACTGGGCCTGAACAGAACCACATTAGCTTCTTAGTATACATTCTGATTTATGAAAGACTAATAAACCTTATGGTTACAAACAAAAATATCTGTCTGTTTTGTGTAAATTATGGCAGCTCATGACGATGTAGAAATCAGGATGGAAGGAAATCCGCAGCAAAGACCTCCTGAAGATCCAAGACAAAACATTGATGGAAGCTCACCCACGGAGGTGTTGGAAACAATGAGGAATCTTATTGTTCAACTACAGGTCTTCAAAGCCGACAATGAAAAACTAAATAAATCTCAGCAGGAACAACAAGAAATAAACGAAGTCCTACTGTGCAGTATAGTGACCAAGAAAATCCCAAAGGACGATAATAACAACAAAGAAGTCAACAAGAGAGCTTCCAAGAACTAGGGACCGGGAACAGAAAAAGAAGACAGTTCGTCTGAAGGAACACCTTCAGTTGAAGATAGAACTAAAATGGACAGAAAGAGAAAACAAGTAGACCACCTTGAAGGAGAATTTAAAAAGATTAAACCAGCTACCTTTGATGGAGAATACAGGATAGGAGAAGAAGCAGAGGCATGGTTGTTGGACATCAAAAAATACTTCCAGATCTACAACTATTCCAGCAACATGAACGTCAGAATGGCCATCTACAATCTAAAAGGGAATGCCATCATTTGGTGGCAAGACCTAAAATTGGCCAAGGGCCTAAAAGAGAAACAATTGAAATGGTTTGACTTTAAGAAGTATTTCAAGAAACAATACCTTTATGAAAATTATTATGAAAGGAAGACGAAAGAATTTTACAAGTTACGACTTGGAAAAATGATGATGGAGGACCTTATAAATAAATTTCTGGAACTACTAAGGTTTGTACCGTACATCTGGGAGGATAAGGTAAAAATCCAATGATTCTTAAGTTGTTTACCATAGTCCTACAGGGACAGAATTGAGTTTGACAACCCCAAATCCTTGAGTGAAGTATTTAAGAAATCACAAATGTGCTATGACCAGTATAAACAATGGGTAGAGTTTCCCAAAGCCTTGAAGGATAATAAACAAGATCGAATGAACCAACATAAGAAAGGATACCAGCCAACACCTTATCAGAATGCAACAAAAAAAAATTGGAGAAAGGATTTTCACTCCAATCATCTGAATACACAAGGCAGCGGTAAACCGGTGAACCTGGGAACGAAGAAGTTTGGGGACAGCTCTTGCGAGCCATTAAAGTGTTGGGAATGTGGAGAGCCTCATCTAACGAGGAATTGTCCACGTTTAATTTCATAAAACAGAATTGTTGTTCATAATCTACAGGAAGCTTCGACACTGGGAAACATGGGCAAAAGCCTACATCAGATAAATGCAGCCATAGATGGTCGACAAGCTGACCGCCAGTCCTTTGTGGTAGAAATCGAAGGTAAAATCAATAACACTCAAATTTATGTTCTAATTAACCCTAGAGCTATGCTAAGTTATACTACCCCTGATGTAGTAGAGTCAAATAAACTTAAGAAATTGAAGCACGCAAAATCATAGCTTGTACAAATAGCAACAGGTACTAAAAATAAAATAGTTGACTTTATTTCTGATTTTGAGTTCAACTTAGATGGCCAAAATATAAGAACAAATCTAAACATCCTACCACTAGGATCTTACAATATGATTATCGGGATGGATTGGTTAGAACAGCACAAAGCAACACTAGATTGTTATACATAGATACTTAGCTATAAAGACGAGTTTGGCACTGCTAGAACAACCCAAGGTGTACCAAAACCGATATCAGTCAGGCAAGTTTCAGCGATGCAACTCAAGAAATGTATGAGGAAGGGATGTCAAGTTTATGCCATCCAAGTGACGAATCTATTAGAAAAAGAAGATAATCCCTTAGTTAAGAGCGATTTATATGAGGATTTTAGTTTGGGAATCAATACCCAAGCTTCTGTCTATTTGGAAACTGACAGGACACTAACCACAACTACTCATAAAGAAATCTATTTTTAATGAGTCGAACCATACCAAATGATGCCAAGCATCTTATTTTAAACCTTGTATATTCTAATAAGGGATATGTTCCTGACCCCATTAGTTTAAATATGGTGTATGAAAATTATTTCAAAATCAAATAAATAGTAATGCGAGCAAGCATAGGAACTCATGTCCAAAGGAGAGGGATGGGCTATAAGACCTAAGTCTATATATATATATATATATATATATATAT
>ML795734.1:437201-458526 GCA_009831015.1 Picea engelmannii | reverse complement strand
TGTTGGGAGTAGTTTGAGAGTGAAGGGGAGTGATAGAATTATGGAAAAAAAATTATCCACATAAGTTTTTCTATTCGAAGTAAACTAGACTAGTGTAATAATGTCATTGTGGGAAGAAATGAATCTTACCTCCTCTTGAATTCTAAGCTTAAAATGAAATTGAAATATATCATGGAATTTTATTTTTTTATGGTGAATTTGAGGTTCATTACATATGGTATTAGAGAAAAAGTTAAAAAACTGGGCCTGAACAGGGCCACATTAGCTGCTTAGTATACATTCTGATTTATGTAAGACTAATAAACCTTATTGTTACAAACAGAAATCCCTGTCTATTTTGTGTAAATTATTGCAGCTCAGGATGATGCAGAAATTAGGATGGAAGGAATTCCACGGCAAAGACCTCCTAGAGATCCAAGACAGAACAGTGATGGAAGATCACCCACAGAGGTGTTGGAAACAATGAGGAATCTTATTGTTGAACTACAGGTCTTCAAAGCCGACAATGAAAAACTGAAGAAAGCTTAGCAGGAACAAAAAGAAATAAACAAAGTCCAATTGCGCAGTATAGTGACCAAGAAAAGTCCAAAGGATGATAATAACGACAAAGAAGTCAGCAAGAGAGATTCCAAGAACTCGGGACCAGAAACAGAAAAAGAAGACAGTTCGTCTAAAGGAACACCTTCAGTTGAAGATAGAGCTAAAATGGACAGAAAAAGAATACAAGTAGACCACCTTGAAGGAGAATTTAAAAAGATTAAACCATCTAACTTTGATGGAGAATAAAGGACAGGAGAAGAAGCAGAGGCATGGTTGTTGGACATCAAAAAATACTTCTAGATCTACAACTATTCCAGCAACATGAAGGTCAGAATGGCCATCTACAATCTGAAAGGGAAGGCCAACATTTGGTGGCAAGACCTGAAATTGGCCAAGGGCCTAAAAGAGAAATAGTTGGAATGGTCTGACTGTAAGAAGTATTTCAAGAAACAATACCTTTTTGAAAATTATTATGAAAGGAAGATGAAATAATTTTACGAGTTACGACTTGGACAGATGATGATGGAGGACCTTATAAATAAATTTTTGGAACTACTAAGGTTTGTATCGTACATCCGAGAGGACAAGGTAAAAATCCAACAATTCTTAAGCTACTTACCACAGTCCTATAGGGACAGAATTGAGTTTGACAACCCCAAATCCTTGAGTGAAGTATTCAGAAAAGCATGAATGTGCTATGACCAGTATAAACAGTGGGTAGAGTTTCCCAAATCCTGGAAGGATAAGAAACAAGATTGAATGAACCAGTAGAAGAAAGGATACTAGCCAGCTCCTTATCGAAATGTAGAAAAAAAAATTCCGAGAAAGTATTTTCACTCCAATCATCCGAATACGCAAGGCAGCGGTAAACCGGTGAACCTGGGAATGAAGAAGTTTGGGGACAACTCCCGCAAGCCATTAAAGTGTTGGGAATGTGGAGAGCCTCATCTAATGAGGAACTATCCATGTTTAATTTCAGAAAATAGAACTGTTGTTCATAATCCACGGGAAGCTTTGACGGTGGGAGATGTGGGCAAAAGCCTACATCAGATAAATGCAGCCATAGATGGTCGACAAGCTGACCACCATTCCTTGGCAGTAGAAATTGAAGGTAAAATCAATAACACTCGAATTTTTGTTCTAATTGACCCTAGATCTATGCTAAGTTATATTACCCCTGATGTAGTAGAGTCAAATAAACTTAAGAAATTGAAGCACACAAAATCATGGCTTGTACAACTAGCAACACGTACTAAAAGGAAAATAGTTGACTTTATTTATGATTTTGAGTTCAACTTAGATGGCCAAAATATAAGAACAAATATGAACATCCTACCACTAGGATCTTACGATATGATTATCGGGATGGATTGGTTAGAACAACACAAAGCAGTACTATATTGTTATGCAAAGATACTTAGATATAAAGACGAGTTTGGCACTGCTAGAACAACCCAAGGTATACCAAAACTGGTATCAGTCAGGAAAGTTTCAGCGATGCAACTCAAGAAATGTATGAGGAAGGGATGTCAATTTTATGCCATCCAAGTGACGAATCTATTAGAAATAAAAGATAAGACAAACTCTGCTTTTAAATTGTAATAGTCCCTTCCTGTCGATACTTATATCTGGTTTGTCTTAGGTTGCGATATTGTTCTGTAATTCTGCCACCATCTTAGTGTAATTTCCATTGTTAATACATGTTGTCCTTATCCTTTGTTCTAGATCACTTTTTTCCCTGCTGATATTTATCTCAAATAACCCATGGACTCTTCTGCTTAATGCGTCTGCTACTTTATTTTCCTTACCCTTGATGTGTCTGACCTCGAAGTCGAATTCGCTCAAGAAGGATAGCCATCTTTCTTGTGTTGCATTAAGATCTGGTTGGCTAAAAAAATATTTCACCCCGCTATTATCCGTCAATAGTAGGAATTTTATGCCCATTATGTAGTGTTGCCACATTTTTAAGGCGTGTATTACCACTGCCAATTCTAAGTCATGAGTGACATAATTTCACTCATGTTCTTTTAATTTCTGAGACTCATAACAAATAACCTGTCCCTCATTTCATTTCATTTCTATTACGATTTAGAAATAGACTTTGGTTTATCTTCAAGGTACAAGTTAAATTTGATATTCCTGTATTTGAAGGATAGATAGATGCAGAAGCCCTAGAAAAATGGTTAACTCTGCTAAAAGGTTATTTCTCTGTTCACAATTTTTTTGACAAAGAAAAGATCACCTTCACACTCCTTAAATCTCTCCCTCATGTCAAACATTGGTGGGAAACTTACTGGGACCAAAGTTCCATAGAGGAGTCTGGAATATACGGGGCCGATCCCACTTGGGATTTTTTTGTGGATGCGGTAAAGGAACAATATTACCCTTTTGGCAACTATGAGGACCAATACATGAGATGGACCACACTGCAGAAAGAGAGGGGCCAAGTAGTTCCAGATTTCACCAATACCTTCCATACCTTGTGCACCAAGATGGGTATCAAAGACTCCGAGCGACATTTGTATCTTAAATACCATGGGGCTCTACACAGATACATCTAGACTGAAATGGATTTTCTGGACATCTCATCACTCGGTGCTGCTTATCGATATGTTGTTAAAATCGAGCAAAAATTTAAGCACCAGAAAAAATAGCAGTTTGGGTCTGCAAATCCGCAACAACCGAAGTATGACAAAGATGACCCTAACAAGAAGTCTCCCAAAAACCATTCCAAGACACAGGAAAATAAGGGTCACGGGAAGACAAAGAAGGACACCAGAAAATGGTGTGAGTTCCACAAAATCCCCTGGCACAATACTGATGAATGTCACTCAAAATGGTCATTGGTGGCCAAGATCAAAGACAAAGAGATGAACCTTGATTCAGAATCTAATTCTGAAAACAATGGTAAAGGACAGATCATTGACGCGAACCCCACTGCTATTGTCGGGACTGCAACAATTCAACCAGAAGAACCAACATATCCTGAAGAGGGGGAGCGCCTTTTCCATTCATAGATGTGGGTGAAGGGGACCATGCTGCATTTTATTGTTGATAGTGGAATCCAAAAGAACCTCATCTCAGCAGAGGTTGTCAAATAGTTTGGATTGTCGACAACACCACACTCGTAGCCATACAACATTGGGTGGCTTCGCCAAGGATGAGATCTTTGTGTCAGCTGACAATGTCGATTGTCATACGACATCCAACCCTTCAAGGATGAGGTATTATGTTATGTTTCCCCACTATATGTCTGTGATGTTCTCTTGGGACAACCATATATATGGAAGCCCCATGTTGTTTATGAGTCTCAACCCCGCAGTGTCATTATTTCTCTGTGGGGTTATCTCTACATAATACCAGAGGTAGTTCCAACTACCGTTCCACCTAAAAAGTGTTGCAAGGTAGTATCTCATACTGCAAAATTTATCTTATTCACAATCTGTTCAAAAGGAGAACAAAAGGACACTGCAACCACTACAGCCTAGCCCCAAGAACCTTCTATCAAACAGAATCAAGTCGACAAGGTTGTAGAAAAGCACAAAGATTTCTTCTTCACATCATCCTCTCATGTAGCCTGACTTTTTGAATGGCCTCAGCCTAAACAATTTTGTGATAAACTTCCACAAACTGAGCAGCACGATGTCTCCAACAAGGCAAGCAGCTCACCAAGATGCAAATTCAACAAACGTTTTTCCCTCTCCCCCAGGAACTCAATGGAATGGATACCATTGCTTCCTAAGGAGGGAGGATTGATCCAGGTGGATATCGGTGACCACTCACCTTTTCTGACTAGCTCAAAATAGTTTTCTGGCAATTTTGGCAATTTACTATTTTTAGCAGTTTTTAACTTTTGGGGCCATTTTGAGGGCCCAAATGAAGGTTTTTCAATATTGATATTCTCAATGATGGAAAAAGGCATTATTGAACCCCCAAAATGAATCTCCTTGACAATACCTTTCCAACGAGCTATCACACGCCTAAAACAGAGATTGTATGCAAAAGTTACGACCCCGGGAAGTTGATGTACTCACTTACCCAAAAGGGGCCCACATGACTTTTGGCGCTTCATCTCCTAGGGTTAGGTTTTTAGATTTCTAGGGTTTTGGGCATTCATGTTTATTGTAGAAAGGCCTTAAGAGACTCATTGTAACCATCTTCTTACAGATGCGAGTATCTGTCATATCTCTTCTCATAGATAAGTTGCCACCATTCTAGCGAGTATTTCACTCTGTATTTTTACAATCTCTATACATTTCTTTCATTAATAGAAATCATGTATTACTATATATCTATGTTTATGGTTGCATCTCTGATACATTTATGTTATCTTATTGAATATCTGTGATATATTTGTGCATTTTTTTATTATATCTCTGCTCGCATTTCGTGCCGAAAATAATCCAGATCAGTGGTATCAAAGTAGGGTGCTCTTGATCTCTTTTTCAGTGCATGCCCCCGATGAGGTCCGAGTATAGAAAGTTGGGTCTCGAGCTTGTCTCTCTTGAAGACAATCGCTCTCGCACACCCAATAAACCCTCAATGGTGGAAGAAAAAAAAAACGACAGAGCAAACGATCCTATCAATATGTTGCTTGAGCAAGCTCTCACACGACAAAGGGATGAAACGATGGAGAATTTTTCCTACATCCTTCAACTCCTGCCGATAATAGGAGCGACATCTTCATCAATCAGCCACTTTGGAGGCACCTCTCCTTTCAAGGTACAAGATAATTTTTATATTCCTTTATTTGAAGGACAGATAGATGCATAAGCCCTAGAAAAATGGTTAACTATCCTAGAAGGTTATTTCTCTGTTCACAATTTTTCTGACAAAGAAAATATCACCTTCGCACTCCTTAAATATATCCCTCATGTAAAACATTGGTGGGAAACTTACTGCGAGCAAAGTTCCACAGAGGATTCTGGAATATACGGGGTCGATCCCACTTGGGATTTTTTTTATGGATGTGGTAAAGGAACAGTATTACCCTGTTGGCAACTATGAGGACCAGTACATGAGATGGACCACACTGCGGAAAGAGAGGGGCCAAGAAGTTTCGGAGTTCACCAATACCTTCCATACCTTGCGCACCAAGCTGGGTATCAAATACTCCGAGCAACATTTGGTTTTGAAATACTATGGGGCTCTACACAGATACATCCAGACTGAAATGAATTTTCTGGACATCTCATCACTTGGTGCTACTTATCGATATGATGTTAAAATCGAGCATAAATTTAAGCACCAGAACAAATGGGAGTTCGGGTCTGCAAATCTGCAACAACTGAAGTATGACAAATATGACCCTAACAAGAAGTCTCCCAAAAACTAGTTCAAGACACAGGAAAAGAAGGGTCACGGGAAGACAAAGGACACTGGAAAATGGTGTGAGTTCCACAAACACCGTTGGCACAACAATGATGAATTTCACTCAAAATAGTCATTGGTGGCCGATATCAAAGACAAAGAGACAAACCCTGATTCAGAATCTTATTCTAAAAACAACAGTAAAGGATAGATCATTGACGTGGACCCCACTGCTATTTTCGTGACCGCAACAATTCAACCAGAAGAACAAACATACCCTGAAGAGGGGGAATGCCTTTTGCATTCACATATGTGGGTGAAGGGGACCCCACTACATTTTATTGTTGATAGTGGAAGCCATAAGAACCTCATCTCAGTAGAGGTCGTCAAACAGTTGGGAATGTCGACAACACCACACCCGCAGCCATACAACATCGCGTGGCTTTTCCAAGGACAAGATTTATGTGTCAACAAACAATGTCGATTGTCATACGACATCCAACCCTTCAAGGATGAGGTATTATGTGATGTTTCCCCACTGTATGTCTGTGATGTTCTCTTGGTCCAACCATATATGTGGAAGCGTCATGTTGTTTATGAGTCTCTACGCCACATTGTCATTGTTTCTCTGAGGGGTCATCTCTACAGAATACCAGAAGTAGTTCCAACTATTATTCCACCTAAAAAGTTCCGCAAGGTATTATATCATACTGCAAAATTTATCTTCTTCACAATCTGTTCAAAAGGAGAACAGAAGGACACTGCAACCACTACAGCCTCGCCCCAAACACCTTCTATCAAACAGAAGCAAGTCAACAAGGTTGCAGCAAAGCGCAAAGATTCCTTTTTCACATCGTCCTCTCATGTATCCCAACTTGTTGAATGGCCTCAACCTCAATAGGTTCATGACAAACTTCCAAAAACTAAGCAGTGTGACATCTCTGGCAAGACAAGCAGCTCACCAAGATGCAGATTCAGCAAACGCTTTTCCCTCTACCCCGGGAACTCAACACAATGGATACCATTTCTTCCTAAGGAGGGAGGATTGATACAGGTGGATATCAGTGGCCACCCACCTTTTCTGACTGGCTCAAAACAATTTTCTGGTAATTTTGGCAATTTACTATTTTTAGCAGTTTTTAACTTCTAGGGACATTTTGAGGGACCAAATGAATGTTTTTTGAGATAGATATTCTCAATGATATCCAAATGCATGATTGATTCCCCAAAATGAATCTCCTTGAAAATACCTTTCCAACGAGCTATCACACACCTAAAATGGAGATTGTATGAAAACGTTACGACCCCAGGAAGTTGATGTACTCACTTACCCAAACGGGGCCCACATGACTTTTGGCACTTCATCTCCTAGGGTTAGGGTTTTGGATGTCTAGGGTTTTTTTCATTCCTGTTTATTGTAAAAAGGCCTTCAGATCCTCATTGTAACCATCTTCCTGTAGATGCAAGTAGTCGTCACATGTCTTCTCAAAGATAAGTTGCCACCATTCTAGCGAGTCTTTCACTCTGTATTTTTAGAATCTCTGTACATTTCTTTCATTAATAGAAATTGTGTATTACTGTATATCTATGTTTATGGTTGCATATATGATACATTTATGTTATCTTATTGAATATTTGTGATATCTCTGTGCATTTCTTTATTATATCTATGCTCGCATTTTGTGCTGAAAATAATCCGGATCACTTTTGCTCAGAAATCCTTTGACTTTTCCCTCTTGACCTGCAATAAAAAAATAAATTGGAAAACCCTAGTCTATGCTTGGTGGATTTTTAAATATAAAAAATATTCATTTGTTTTTATATCTTTTAAATCTCATATTATCAAAAATGAGTGGTGTGTGTTTTAAAATGCCTAAGTCGCACTACAAATAAAATCTATTGCATATACTTAAGTCTATAATATCTAGAGTCAAGCTATAGGCCCAAGTTATCAATATACCAAACGCCTTTATGTCTAAGTCTATAGGCCTCTCGGATTTTATGGATTTTAACAAAATTTTAGGGGACCCACATGCCCAATTCTCAAGTCAACACACAAAGCCAAGCGCAAGTGCCAAGCCCGATACCTTTCCACTTGTCTCATCAAATATGCTATGCGAGCATTTGTGTATATAAAGACAACAGTCTCTAATTTCCCGAGACATATGGGATATGTTCCCTGAGTCATTTTTTAAAATGGAATGCAAGTTTCCAGGTGCCAAGTGATTATGCAGGTGTCGAAGAGCTAAATGTAGCTACGATGTATACAATGATGTTCCCATATTCTCGCATATTCCACCATTTCCAGGCATGGATGTGCAGAGGGGGTGCACTGCAGAACTTGCAGAAGAGCTACATGGGCACTGGAAAATCTCCTGGGCACTGCGTTTTTTCCTGGGCACTGTGTTTTCTCCTCGGAACTATAAATTTCCTAGGCGCTACCTACTCTCTTGGCCACTGTGTATTTCACAGTGCGCTACCGAATTTCTGGTAGGCACTACATAATATTTGACAGAGGTCAAATTCTATGTAGAGATACACCAGAATGGCGCTACCTATTGGCACTTGGAATCAAAGAGTTTGAATTCATTACTCTTTAGCTGGCTGATGATGTGGAGAATGGCCGAGATAGTAGCTGGAAGCATGATAAAAACTTACCACCTCTACAGGAAACTTGGCATGCAAGAGGAGGCACATCGATGAATATCAAGGGAGGAAATGTCATTTAAATATTGTTGGATCTGTTACCAGCATGTTTCCTTTTTTATAGCAGTTTTTAAAATAATTGTTAGAACAAGTGTTAGATGGATAGATGTTGTTGAAGAATACAATGTGAGGAAGGGCCATCATGCACCTCCAGCTGATGCCTTTCCTTTTTATTATAAATCCATGTTCCAAACGTAGGGAGGGGTGAGGATGGTTGAGCAAGGCTCCCTAGGCTGTAATATTTTTTTTTGTTGAAGTGATTGTGATCTAACAGTGTACTAGACTTAAGACTTTTTGACTAATAGAAATCAGCTTCTATTTCATCCTATATGCTTCTAATGCTAAATTTTCATGTTTTGAATGCTTCACATGGATAACTGTGATAATGTTATGGTGGATGTTTGATCATTATATTATCATGGTGTTTATTTAGTTTCTTAGTTTCTAATTTCAAGAAGATCTTGTTTGAAGAAACTTTCTTCCTTGGGCTCTTGTAGACCTGATGTTTGCAATAGCCTTTACATTTCTCTCACTCAAGTATTCCCTCTATCCACATTTACTCCCAAACTACTGGTTGAAGTTATTCAAGACCTTATTTTCTAGTACGTGTTAGCCCTGTTTCTGAGTTAGGATATTATCATTTCGAGTCTTTTCCATTTGACCCTTTAAAATACTCATACATTCACATACAATCTTTTGATGTTACCAAGCTCACCTGATTACAGTCTAGGGTGACTTTTGGAGTGATAACATAAATGGCGTCGTTGCCGAGGACAGATTTGAGCAGATCGAAGAGTTCCTTGGGAAGAACAACATAGATCCAGCTCTTGATGGTAGACAAGAGAGGGATACAGAAAATTGACTGTAAATATCTACCTGGCAACTCCATGAAGACGAAACTGTTGGAAGACTACACGGTAGGAACAAGCTTGGACAGAAATGGAAGGCAGAGGCAAGTTCAGGTATCAAGTTATGAATTTCTTTCTGGAACTTGTGCTCTTTATCTGTCATTCTTTCTTGAATTTCCCTACACCTATTAGGAGAATCATAATCTGCTTTGTATACTCTAAAGACCACCAACCTGCTCTTGCATATTCCTTTTTCAAACAAGTAGATTTACCCCCTTCCCATGTCATTAATGTTAAATATATCCATCCACTTAAAACACCTGAAGAAGATGAGGTTCATAAATAACTTTTTAATCAGTCTAAACCTTACGATTCTCTCCCCTCTCCATATTTTAAAGTTGATTTATTAGCTTCTACCATTCCCTATGCTGTTAATAACTAGCCTGTTGAAATTTATCATGTACCAAATGATTATTGTCCTTTTGCAAATAATAAAATTGATTCAGTTCGGGCTACCAACTCCTCTGACCTTTACCAACAAACTTCTAGTGTTCAGTAGCCCTCTGACTTCCAGTTTAAGGTTAGGGGAAAGATGTTTGGACCTCTAAAGCTGCCATCCTTTCTTCATCCTTACCCTCCCAGATTTGTAAACTACCTACCCATTTTTTCTGGAAAAGATAACACTACAGGAGAAGAGCATATGTTAGTCTTTCAAGACTTCATCGATAATCTGGAAATCTTGCATGAAGATATTATCATGACGCTTTTCTCTAAATCTTTGATTGGTGATGTTGCCTTGTGGTTCAAGAATATGGAAGTTTTTTCCATTGGTTCATGGGATGAACTATATGACACATTTTTAAAGTGTTGGGGTGAGAACAAGTCATTGGATCAGTACCTACATGAGTTCACTACTTTGAGAAGGGAAAACAATGAATTTTTTTCTATTTTTAATCGAAGGTTTTACAGCTTGTATTGCAACCTGCCCCTTGAAATTAAACCTTCTGAGACTGCTTCCATGGTGTATTACATAATGTCTCAATATTCTGACCTTGTTTTGTATCTTAGGGAAATAAAATATACATCTTTATCATAATTATTCATGGATGTTGAGGAAGTGGAGGAGAACCTTCGAGCTTGTGTCGGGATTCAAAGTCAACATCATGCTAGTTCTGAACATGAGGAAGATTTTATTTGTTGTCCCAATGAAGAAAATATAGTGGATGATTTGGTCCTCAAAGCAAGTATCTTTGACAGCCTTGCCTCTGAGGAAGTCATTGTCTCAAGCATTGACCAAGAGCAGCTTGTTGTTGACAAACATTTTGGTAATGAATACTTTGTTGTTATAAAGAATCATGAAACAAGACATTCTAAATGTTAAGAGTCAAAGGTTTGTTATGGACAACCTATTTTTGATGGACATACCAGTGATGGTGATAAACAAAAAATTTCCATGATTTGTTCGGAGCCTCTTAGCACTATTCCTATAGATGATGATTATGATCATGATCTTTATAAATGCTATGGAGGTGTTGAAATGGATTTTCATATAAATCTAATCTTTTATCCATCACCAACCAATGAACAACCTTGTCTTAATAAAAAACAAGTGTATGAGCAACAGAATATCCCCAT
Organism: Picea engelmannii; assembly: GCA_009831015.1. Classification (NCBI taxonomy): domain Eukaryota; kingdom Viridiplantae; phylum Streptophyta; class Pinopsida; order Pinales; family Pinaceae; genus Picea; species Picea engelmannii. The sequence goes on along the minus strand of ML795734.1, from coordinate 447,487 downwards.
GGTGTATGCAGAGATGATCAACAATCAACCAAAAAATGGTTCTGAAGTTACGAAGCAACTATTCGACCCATAGATTCCTTTGTCTGTCATTCAAACAAGTGTTCCTGTAGAAGACATCAAACAAACTATCAACAACTTTGAAACAATGAAGGTAACCTTTCATAAATTAATCAGGCATTGCTTTCATTTTCATGACCTTGTCAATGAGTACATAGAGTTACACTTTTCAAATGCTTTGGAGCATGCAGAATTGATCTTTTTATCAGCATGTCCGGGTGAGTATGGTTTCTTGAATGAATTTTTATCACTGTTGTTACATTTCAAACATCAGTTGTTGATCAGTGATAGAGATGAGGCTTCTTCAATTTTAAAATTGCTTGAATGGTTGTTATGGAAGGAAACATTCACCTAACCAATTGCAGAGCTGGTTAGAGTAGAGTAGGGTAGGAAATAAGATCGCTTCCCAAGAATTTCTCTTCTTCTAGTTGGAAGTAGAAATATCAGTCAGCTTGTGTGAATAAAGGCCAGTTTTGAAAGTATACAGAGATCAATTACACAGGGAAGATGACTCCATAGCCCAATGGTAAAGGCGATTGGAACTACTAGGTTCTTGGAAACCCCGCAGGGAGGTCTCCATCCCAGTTGGAGCCAATGTTAGCACTAAATTTTTCCAATATATTTTGAGAGCATCTTCACCATGTTTATGTTGACATTATCAAAATCCCTTTGAGTGTTTGCCAATGTCCAAACCTCAAATTCCCCAATCTGCCTTGACAAGTTCCTTTTGATCACTTTTTCCCATAAATCCTTTGACTTTTCTCTCTTGAACTGCAATGAAAAAATAAATTGGTAAACCCTAGTCTATGCTTGGTGGATTTTCAAATATAAAAAATATTTATTTATTTTTTATATTTTTAAAATCTCATACTATCAAAAATGAGTGGTGTGTGTTTTAAAATTCCTAAGTCGCACTACAAATAAAATCTATTCCATATACTTAAGTCTAGAATCTCTAGAGTCAAGCTATAGGCCCAAGTTATCAATATACCAAACTCCTTTATGCCTAAGTCTATAGGCCTCTCGGGTTTTATGGATTTTAACAAAATTTTAGGGGACCCACATGCCCAATTCTCAAGTCAACACACAAATCCAAGCGCAAGTGCCAAGCTCGATTCCTTTCCACTTATCTCATCAAATATGTTATGCGAGAATTTTTGTATATAAATACACCAGTCTCTAATTTCCCGAGACATATGGGATATGTTCCCTGAGTCATTTTTTAAAATGGAAGGCAAGTTGCTAGGTTCCAATTGATTATGCAAGTGTCGAAGAGCTAAATGTAGCTACGATGTATACAATGTTGTTCCCATATTCTCGCATATTCCACTATTTCTAGGCATGGATGTGCAGAGGGGGTGCGTTGTGGAACTTGCAGAAGATCTACATGGGCGCTTCCAAATCTACTGGGTGCTGCATTTTTTCCTGGGCACTGCCTTTTCTCTTGGGCACTGTAAATTTCTTGGGCGCTACCTACTCCCCTGGACACTGTGTATTTCACAGTGCACTACCGAATTTCTGGCAAGCGCTACATAATATTTGACAGAGGCTGAATTCTACACAGAGATATACCAGAATGGAGCTACCTATTGGCACCTAGAATCAAAGAGTTCAAATTCATTACTCTTTAGGTGGTTGATGATGTGGAGAATGGCTGAGATAGTAGTTGGAAGCATGATAACAACTTACCACCTCTACAGGACACTTGGCATGCAAGAGGAGGCACATCAATGAAGATCAAGGGAGGAAATTCCATTTAAATATTGTTGGATCTATTACCAGCACATTTCCTTTTTTTATAGAAGTTTGTTAAATAACTGTTAGCACAGGTGTTATATGGATAGATGTTGTTGAATAATCCAATGTGAGGAAGGGCCAGCACGCACCTCCAGTTGTTTCCTTTCCATTTTATTATAAATCCATGTTCCAAATGTAGGGAGGGGTGGGGATGGTTGAGCAAGGCTCACCAAGCTGTAATATTTTTTTTTGATGAAGTGACTATGATCTAACAATGTACTGGACTTAAGACTTTTTGACTAATAGAAAAAAACTTCTATTTCATCCTATATGCTTCTAATGCTAAATGTTCATGTATTGAATGCTTCACATGGATAACTGTGATAATGTTATGGTGGATGTTTGATCATTATATTGTCATGGTGTTTATTTAGTTTCTTAGGTTCTAATTTCAAGAAGATCTTGTTTGAAGAAACTTTCTTCCTTGGGCTCTTGTAGAACTGATGTTTGCAGTAGCCTTTACATTCCTCTCACTCAAGTCTTCCCTCTATCCACATTGACTCCCAAACTACTAGTTGAAGTTAGTCAAGACCTTATTTGTTGGTACATGTTAGCCATGTTTCTGAGTTAGGATATTATCATTTCAAGTCTTTTCCATTTGACCCTTTAAAATATTCATACATTCACATACAATCTTTTGATGTTACCAAGCTCACCTGATTACAGTCTAGGGTGACATTTGTTGTGATAACATCACCAACGAAAAATTATTTAAAAAATAAATTATATTGTCCCTCTATGTGGATTGTCAATTTATAAATGGAAGTAATATATTACATAATTGTAATAGTTTGGCGTGATTTTTTCATATGTCCCAAATGGTAAGTGTCACATTCAAAGTGAGAATAAAATACATGCATAAATTAGGTCCAAGAAATGTATCATTTATAAGACTTCTTATACCATTTCCAACACTACTCATGTTCATCATCCAAATATAAGACACAAAATTTTAGCTTTTGTAGGACATCATTAATGACATGGAAAGAGAAATATTTTTGCATTTCGGTAACCCACCCCAAGGGTTCCATTCCAACAGATTTGTTCATGTCAATCTTTTGGAAAATGACACTATGAATTGTGATCTTAATAGTGTGGGTAGGGAATTGTTAGGAATATGATCACATGTAAATAAAAAATAAAACAAATAAAAATGAATGTGGAAATAAAACACAAAAAAATGTAATACAGTAGAGACATCAATATATGTGGTTCACCACCCAATACTCGCTACATCCATGGAGAAACAATATATCCTTTCTTTATTTTGTCTATAAAAATGAATGGATAACATATATAATACATCTGTTGCAACATCCTCATCCTCTTCACTCTCTCACAACCACATCTTTCTTAGTAGAATACAATCTCTCACATTACATTAAACTCACCATTACAATACAATATATAGGATATAATAATATCCAAAATCCCTAATCTATTAAACTAGATTATATTGTAACCTTAATTGCTTAACCAAAATTACAAAGACCACGGTCCATAAAATTGTGTGCAAAAACTTCCCAAAGCATATGAAAAAAGATGCCAATTTTTTTTCTTAGGAGTTCTCCCCCCTTACCCCTGGATGGGGGGGGTGGATATTGTCAACCTATCACCCCCCCTCTACATTTCAAGAAACATAACAACATGTAGGGATAATTGTGAAAAGAATATAACATAAAACCCCCACTAGGGATAGGAATCCAAATATATTTGAAACATGACCTTTGAATCAAGAAGATAATCAGGCTCCACAAACAACAAATGATATCCTTAAACATGTGTGTATACTACACTTTGTGGGAAGGAGATTCCCTCTTGGTGATATCAATGTTTGGATCTATCACTTTGAGATTCAAGTGGTCACCTAACATTTTTTATAAGTCACTATGTGATTTCATTGTTTCATGTATAATGCTTAGTGTCACCTCAATGATAGCAACCATTCTATCTAGAACTTATCACTAAGTAGGTTGGGCCTATTGTTGGTTCTCTAAGTTGGCCATCTTACGATTATGAACCATAGGACCATGAAAGATTTTGTATAAATATCATTTTCGTGTCATCTCATTGTGATCAATGGATTAGAAGGATTATGTTTAGATATGGAGAAAATCATTGTACTTATGGGTCCACACAAAAATGGTTACTTGAGAGAGATATCCATGTTATGGCCATGTTGCACTTTTGAACCATAGGACCAACAAATATTTTTTGTAAGTGAACATGTAACTCAGTATGATCAATGAATTGAAAGGATGATGTTTAGATATATCCCAAATCACTCTACAGTTGGGTCCACAAAAAATGGGTTACAAGAGAGGTAGATCTATGTGATGAGCATGATGCTAGGAATATTTTGAGATCTAGGTAATTGCAATGGTTTGTGCAGACATAGAATCTTTTTTCTATCATGAGTACCACTCTTGTTGTATTATCACTCTGTCATGATTATTATTGTGGTGACATAATATAAAAAATCCTTATGGATGCAAAGATGTAGGAATTTTGTTGTCTTGTTGTAGAAGATAAGGTTTGCAGGGCCCTGGAGACATATGAGTTTCAATTCCTATAGATCTACAATATAGTTGTGGGATCCAAAACTATTAATTTACCCAATATCTGAGGGCGCTAACTAAGGAGGCTCAAATGTACACTTATCTATACAACTTGACTACCTAGGTACTAGAGAATGATCTTTTTTAGTATGTTATTGGTGTACTATAAAAACAAGATGGTTGATCAATTTACCTACAGTTGGTTTTGGGTATACATAGGGGAATAATTATATAGATTAGGGTAAATGGAAGTGAGATTCCATATAAGGATCGTTCTAATGTGTTATTACTCAAAGGGGTGCGAACAAGGGTTACAAGGGTTTCCAACAAAGTGATTCCACTAGTATTTTATGCATGTATTCTTGAGAAACTAATTTTTTATCGATTAAATGATATATCAATTTGTTATTTAATGATGTCAGAACACGTCTCTAGCCACAAAACAAATCTACTAAGATTCATATGAATGATACATCATGAACGATCTCTAATATGACTTGTAGTGTTCTTTAACCCTTAAAATTGAAGCACGACAAGGTATATAGAGAATATAATTGAAAAATAACCAGAAACAAGAGACAATGAGACTAGGTTTGTGAAATATGCCCTTGTATTATGATAATGCAAAGAATGAAAACAATTTTCATTTACCTCTTAAGGTGGGGCAATATTTCAGGGATCACAGCTCCAAATACACAACACAAGAAAAAAATTCCATATTCTACTACCTCTTTAAATAGATTTTCAATATAAAAAAACCCTAACTACTTTTGGTCCCATCAGTAATGTGTACCAATGACCTAAAGTGTACCATTTTACATTAAATAGTTATCCACCAATATCCAATGGACCTTATTGAAAGAGTATGGATGCATACAACAATTAACTAACTCCTAGGTAGCCTAAAGTATGGATGATAGTGTAGAACCCTAACATTTTACAACTTCACATCTCCAACTATTGCTTCATGTTCAAAGGCCATGCTCCCCTGCCACCCTTTTTGGGTGATCAAATGGAGTTACATAATAAGTGCATACAATAAACCATTTTTTTTGCCAAATTTCATCCCCAAATATAATAGGAAAATATGTGGAAAAGCTCAACCTTTTCTATGTGAAATTATTCCCTATATATAGTAGGAATTTTCACAAAGGTTAAAGTTCCACTTGATTGATGGGAACTTTAATCATGAAAATTTGATAAAACTTACTTCACATATGATTTGTAAATGGTAGGCCTACATATTGCCTATTTCAATAAAATGGTTTCTTAATATGGAAATAAAAAATTGATGTCACTACATTCATCCCACCAATACTACATTAATTCCTATTTAGAATTGGTTTTAACTATTTGGTTTATTGGCTTGGAAGTGCCATTTCTCAATCAAAGGAAACAACTCAGACTTTGTTATGACGAATATAAATGAATTTTACATTCTAAAGATTCCTACATAGCACTCCTTCAACCATATCCCTATCCATATAAATGATTATATATGTGCATTCCCCAATTGGATGACAATATAAACAACATATCCATTTACCTCGGTGGTTGTAGGTTAATGCTATAGAAACCTCATTTGTTTCAATGTTGTTGTCTTTAGATATATACATGATTTTAAATATACACCATTCCAATTACAAAGAAGTGCATTCATTATATTCAAGGGATAGATAGGATGCAAAGAAATTTTCTCTTACAATCATGATCACTATCACAACCATTATGCCTTAATTAAATAAATAAACACTTATGTTCATCTAAGATACAATATGCACATTGTTTTTTATGTTTGAATAGAATAATGAAGTAAACAACAACCAAATGAATGGTCATGGGGTTGTAGGTAATTATTTGGCTGTACATACAATGCCCAACCATTTATTAGAACATTTATCATTAATCCTCATTGCTAATTGACTAAAGGAACCCAACCATCATGCATGGTGAATCATTTAAAGCAATGTTACAAAAACCAATGAAGAGAGTACTTGGGAAATGAACATTGTAGAATATTCTTTCCCAACTATAATTATTCATGTGAGTGATCAATACAACCGACCATTTAACTAAGGAAACCAAACAATAATCTCATACATTGAAAACAATATTCTACAACCCCATACATTGAAAATAATGTTGTAGTTATGTTTTCAAGGGTTTATTATTGACACAATTAAGCACAAGCATATCTTAAACTAGTTAGAGCATTCATATTCACACAACCATTGAATAAAAAAGATTAAATTTTAGGCACTCAATTTTACAATGGGCTAATTTTTCATGTTATCTTTTTTAAAAAAAGATTTACCAATTTTCATTTTTTAAGTGATATGCCTAGATTTTATAGACTAAATGTAATTTAGTGTAAAATCAACAATATTTGTAGAGACTATATAAAATATTTGGAAAATTGAATTAATTTACAAAAATATTGACAAACATTTCATTTAAGAATAAGATTCCCCCAAGTTTCTACACTTTAAGAAAAATGATGACTCTACAAAATTTTCCCAAGTGAGAAAGCCAAAAAAATATGGGTTTTATTTATGTTCAAGAAATTGTTACAAAGAGTGAGTTATAAGCTCTCAATAGAGATTGTGTATATCCCTACTCACTATTGAAAATTTTCATATTTATTAGGATTAAAGATAATATCCACTCCTCATGTAAACTTTTACAATAACCGTAGCTTGCAAACTTCGAGCATACTTCATTGGAATTGTTGATTCTTATGTTACTAGCCTTGTTCTTCCTCATCTATATTTTTCTTCCATCTTTTTTTTTGTTGTCATTAAATCAATCAAATCCTATGTTTTATAATAATACCATAGAATGCCAACCATTAGACCATTCATCTCACCTTCTTGAGGATTTTAGCCTTTAGTGCTTGGGTTGATTGCTAAGTTAGAAATTTTCCAAAAAGCCCTTTTTCACAAAGCTTGGAAGAAATTAATTTATAGTTGTTTCACATCACACTTCCCATTCATAGGTTTCTAATACCCAAAATATTCAACTCAAAAGTGCAACATGTTATTCTTCTCTTCAACACACTCTCTATTCCTAGCAATCTTCTAGAAATTCTACGTAGTCTTGCAGACCTATATATTTGTAGCAAATTCCCTTGAACAAATACTTCTCCTTCTCCTTGATATACGAATGTGGAATTTTATTTTTCCCCTTATCCTTAACTCTCAAAACTTTTATCATGGATGTGGAGTTTGTTAGATGAAATTTTGGACAAAGCATCCAAGAATATCTTACTTTCCAATGTCTAGTTAACTTATAGTGTTGGAAAATTATTTTGTTCCCTTGAACAAATACTTCTCCTTGGTATACGAATGTGGAATTTTATTTTTCCCCTTATCCTTAACTCTCAAAACTTTTATCATGGATGTGGAGTTTGTTTTGATGAAATTTTGGACAAAGCATCCAACAATATCTTACTTTCCAATGTCTAGTTAACTTATAGTGTTGGAAAATTATTTTGTGAATGCATGTGATAGTTGGCGTCCTTTATTATTCAAGCTAATCATTTTTATAATGGATTTTTTCTTGACAAAAAAGGAATATTATTATTCAAACTATTCATTTTTAAAATGGATTTTAGGTAGAAACTTGGTGGACTCTCATACCACAAAAGGAATATAAACTAGAGTGCCAAAATGTATCCAAATTTATTATGCAATGCTTATGTCTTAAAACACAAATCTTACACATAATATATTTACAAAATAATAAAATATTAAAAAACAATTCATAATATATTTACAACAATGTCATCCACTATGATACAAATTACATTAATACCATCTTTTTTTCTTAATTAACAAAGATAGTTCGTCTATACCAACCCCCAAATGAGAGCCGACGGACACTAATAATTTCATTTCAATTTGTTAAAATTTGTTGTTGTTTCAATATTAATAGAACGTTGTGCCTCTCATCAGACTTTGTGTATTAGTTTTCTATCATAAAAGGATATCGTGGGGGACTTTGTGTCTTTGTTTTCGATCATAAAAGGATATCGTCGGGAGAGCAGCATAAAACGACTGAAATCCGAGATCCTTCATTTTGGAAAGGTGTAGTGAGCAGAATCGTATGGAGATGGAACAAGGCTGGCATGTTTTATACCAGCGTATCCTAAAGTTGAGAAGGATCCTCGAAGGAGATTCAGGTGAAAAGTTTCTTTCAGACGAGCTGGTGGACACTTATACAATTGTTCACAACATAGATATGCTAAGGCCTGCTCAACTTTACTCGCAACAACTCTATGATAGATTCAAGGGCTCTTTAGAAGAATATATGGCTGTGATATTAGCAGATTTAATAAGTAAGAATGGCGAGGTCATGTTGAAAGAACTTATGAAACGCTGGGAAAACCACAATGTGATGGTCCAAACTCTCTCAAATTGGTTCAAAATTTTGGATCGTTATTTTGTTAAAGCGAACTCATTAACTCCTCTCAGAAAAGTCGGACTCATGTGTTTCCGTGAGCGTGTCTACCATGAAGTCAAGGCTAATGCGAAGAATGCAGTCTTGAGTCTCATTCAGAATGAGCGCGAGGGAGAGCGAATTGATGGCTCTTTGTTGAAAAATGTTTTAAACTTTTCTGTGGACATTGGAATGGACGATGGAATGGATTTGTATAAAAATGATTTTGAATCATACATTTTGGAAGATACTTCAAATTATTATTCTAGAAAGGCTGCTTTATGGATTCCAGTGGACTCTTTTCTTGACTTTATGCGAAGGGTTGAAGACTGTTTGAAACGTGAGGAGGACAGCATTGCCCATTATTTGCACTCCAGCAGCAAAGAAAGATTATTAGAAATAGTACTAAATGAACTACTTTCCCACTATCCAGCGCAGCTTGTAGAAAATGAGCATTCAGGCTACCCCGCCTTGCTTAGAGAGAACAAGAAACATGATCTTTCAAGGATTTACGGGCTGTTTTGTAAAATTGCTAATGGTTTGGAGACAATTTCTAGTAGTTTTGTACAACAATTAAGAAGAGAAGGAAGAACAATAGTAAAGCAGGCAGAAGAAGACGCTGGAGGGGGCATGCAACAACATGCTTTTGTGAGGAAGGTTATTGAACTGCACGACAGGTATATGGAATATGTTGCGGATATATTTCAAACTAACAATGTTATTAATAATGCTTTGAAGCAAGCATTTGAGATAATATGTGGCAACGCTATTGGAGGAAGCACATTTGCTGAAATACTGGCTATATTTTGTGATAATCTACTTAATAAGGGTAAGGGTGGTGGAAAATTAAGCCAGGGTGATGTTGAGAACATGCTTGAAACGGTGGTGAAACTGCTGGTGTATATCGATGATAAAGATGTATTTGGTGAAGTTTACAGGAAAAAACTAGCGTCTAGATTGTTGTTCGATGAAAGTATAGACTTTATCACAGAGGAAAACATGTTAACAAAGCTAAAGGAGCAAAATGGAAGCCAATTTACATCGAAGATGGAGGGCATGATTAAAGATTTGAAGCTATCAATCGAGGGGAGTTCTAACTTTAAGGATTACGTTCAGAGTAAAAATATTGACCTTGGAATAGAACTCAGAATGAAATTATTGAGCAATAAATTTTGGTCAACATTTCAATTTTCCCAACCCAATCTACCTTCAGATATTGTGAATAGTGTTGAAGTATTCAAAGCTTATTATTCTAGAGAAAATAAACACCGCAAACTTACATGGATATATTCTCTGGGAACATGTAATATCAGTGGCAAGTTTGACAACACGAAAATAGAGATGATAGTAACAACTTATCAGGCAATTATACTATTGTTGTTTAATGACCACGATAAGCTGAGTTATGCAGAGATTAAATCCAAACTGAATTTGACA
>ML795734.1:381637-420849 GCA_009831015.1 Picea engelmannii | reverse complement strand
TGAATATGGATAGAGTTATAATCACTCTCCTAAGTTTTGATGTCCACTTCTCATGCTTGCTTAAAGCATTCCATGATGGGGTGATATTTACATGTAGTGTCCATAAGAGTACCTCATAAGAGTACCTCCCTCACTTGCACAATTGTACTAGTATATTTAGGCACATATTTCATGATCAATGTACATATTAAATAATCTGTAAAATAAGAAGAAAATAAATATATAATTTATTTATATATGTATAATAATCATAGGTGCATATTAAAAGAAGATTAATGAGAATATAAAAGATAAAATATTTAACATGAAAATGATTTGCAATGTAATTTGTTATTGTACAGTTTGTAGCAAGGATAAAGGTTAAGAGTTGATGAGTCAAACTGGCATAACAGGAACCAATCTCACCCAATGTCACCGCAATGGGATGGTTCTTTCTCTTTAGGGAGGTGAGGCCCAGGGGAGGCGCTTTGTGGATTGAGTTATCCTAGAAGTATGGTTAGAGAACCCATGATTATTTGTGTAATAATGAGATGAATTTTAGTGAATTTGTCAGTGAAACGATCCTACATGGATAGTTATTGTCATTCCATTTCCGGTGGTATGTGTAACGTCACATAACTTCTCATGGTTAGAAAGTTATGGCCATAAGAAGTTGGAGAACCCAGGTTTGGGTAATGGACCCAAGTTTGTTTGATGGATAAATGTATGAGTTTTGATATATTTTCAGGTAATACTATTATATATGTATAGTACATGTTATTCCATTTCTGGTGGTATGTGGAACGTCACATAACTCCTCACGGTTTGAAAGTTATGGCCTTACAAAGTTGGAGGACCCTCATATGTTATCTAGAAGCCCCAAAAGGTCAAAGTAGTCAAAGTGGTTTAAGAGATTTTAGAAGGTAAATAATAAAGTGAAGTGATGAGTGTACTATAATTCAAAGTGAATACAAAATAATTNATTTAAATAATAAATTTAATGGAGAAATTAGAAGTGGGTTAACCCTAAAATAAGGAAAGTCGGCAAAGTGGCCTAGAAGATGTTTTTAAGGAAGCTACTTGGAGAGTATAAATAAGAGGCAAGGCTCTCCATTTTAGATAAAACTTGAGAATATTGAATATCTATAGGTGTCTGAGGTAAATAAAGGATATCTAAGCCAAATTTATGAGGGAAGGTGAAGAAAAGAAGGCCGGAATTCAAGGAAGGATAAAAAATTTTGATGATATTTTCTAAGGTATGTTACTTACAGGTCATCTCACCATTTTCGCAATATCGTTTTTTCTAGAATTATTCAGACCATGAAATTAGTATGACATTGAGGAAACATATCCAAGTATCTATGGTAAAAAATTCAACTTCTGGGTAATTGTATTTTGGGAGTTACACTCCATGGAAAATAGGGTTTGTGGGTAGTCCTGAAACTAATCTAAAACATGTGTTTTGGGTAAACATGCCATAACTTCTTCATAACAGATTCAAATTCAGTAATACCAAATGTGTTGGTTAGAGTATAGTATTTAGTATTCTTGGTAACAGTTTCAAATCGATTTAACAAATATTCTTTGTGGGGCACGCTCTACAATGTCACTCTCTAGAATAAGCCAGAATTCAGCAACGTGTGTCATTTTTTCTATAACTCCTTTTCTAAGAGGTTACAAGTAGTGAAACTTGGAGGAATTGCATAAAAAAAAAAATAACATTGTATATCAGTTTCATATATTTATTCATTACATGTACAAAATTATGATTATTTCAAGTTAGGGTTGTTGACTAATCCAAAACTAGCCATGTGAGACTAAAGAAAAGTTTGATGAAAATGCTAGTCTCTTGTTGTTAAAGTTAAGGAAGGTTTGTAGGTATGTGATCATATACACTAGGTATATTACACAGTTAAAAATCATATTTGGATGATGAAATTGATGACGAATTTTGGTTAAGGTACATGTTGGGTACATGGTTGAGACAAGTAGTTGATGAGTTGGCATATACATGAGGTGTATAGTTGATGATGTTGGTACATATTGATGAGTCATAATTGATGAGTAGTTGACACACAATTGGTACATACTTGGTACATGGTTGGTTGCACTTGTTTATGATACATGTTGATTATAGGTTGTTTGGTATAGGTTGATGCACTTTTTTATGGTACAAGTTGATTACAGGTTGAGGTACAGGTTGATGCATGGTTTAGGTTTATTGGTACAGGTTTACAATGGTATATCTCATAGTGATAGTGTGACAGTGGTTCCATCATTCTAATTATATATCAGGGCAGTTGGATGGGGCAAGGACAGGTGGTTGTAGCCACCTTCCGGCTGTAGCTAGAGAACATAGGGGGTTGTAGCCTCCTTTTGGTTGTAGCCAGAGAATTGGGGAGTTGGAGCTTCCCTCAGGTTGTAGTCTGAAAAACTAGGGGGTTGGAGCCTCCTGCCAGTTGCAACTGAAAAACAAAGGAGGTTGGTGCTTCCAATGAATGTAATTCTTCAAGACATATAAGAAAACATAGTATGTGGTTTTCTCCCACTTTTAGTTTCCACATAAAACACTAGTGTACTGTGTATGTGTATGATTGTTCATTTGTTCATTGCTCATTATTGGATGATAATTCTACATTGATATAACACTTGGATTATTTGGTTTAAAAATGATTATAATTTCTCTATTACTGATTCACCCCTCCTCTCAGTAATCCAACAATAGGCGTGCTTAACTCTTGAAAACGTTTGGCTTTCCATGAAGGATTCAAACCTGTTGTACAATTCCTTAGGTACCATTAGTGTTGGCACAAGTTTGATCAAACCAGGGTCCTTCTCAAGTTACCAACAAAAGCTACTGATTAGTCTAGAGCGTTGGCATTTTCATCTCCTCCGAAGGGAAGAAGTCTCTAGTACAAGTTCCTTTTTGTTTGATGGATGGGAATCCTAGAGCGAATATCGATCGAATCTTCATGTATAACGGCTTTATGGACTAACTAAATTTAGAAGGGGTACCATAATCACAATAAAGGTTGTGACTGGACTAGGTTCATGTGGCACATGGACTCAGATTATGTTCGGATTCGTTCTCCCTCCGACCAGAAAGGGTTCCCGTCATATTCGTGATTGTCATTAATGGATTCTTTACTCTTATGATCCTACACTACTGAGAAAGAAGTTCTACATCAAACAACACTTAGACAGAAAAAGAAATGAACTACATGTCGCGGCGCAACATTACACACATCAACTTTATTAATTGAATTTACAAAAATTGCAGAAAAACTCAAATCTAACTATTATACATGCTCCTTCAGACTAGAGAAATAGTCCTTTTTCCTCAGTTATGAGAGATATAGGGTTTCAGGAGAGCGCCATTCACCCATGTTAGCCGCAGCATACCATCCAGTTGCGCAATTCTGATTTCTCATAAAGGTCGGATCTCCACAATTGTAAATGGTCCCAACCAATGCATGCACAACATGACAGGATGCTTCAGGTACCGACTTTCATAGCATAGAATTTTGTCTCCTTGCGGAAATACTTTAGTCTTAATGTGTCTTTCATGCCAAGCATTTTTCCTTGATTTCTCAACTGATTGATGGAAATCTTCTTGAAGCCTTGTCTCTTCGAGTTCTTGTAACTCCATGAGTCTCTGTGCAACTGATTCTTCCTCCGACATATGGGTGATCTGTGCAATGTACAAAATTAGACTGATGAATTATGTAGGCACCACAACCTCTTTCCCATAAACTAGTGGAAATGGTGTGTACCTATGTAGTTTCTTTGTGGTTGTCCTGTAAGCCCATAGTACTATTGGAACTCTATCACCCCAATATTCTCAGTTTGCGCAATAGACATTTGTTAACCCTCTCTCNACAACCTCTTTCCCATAAACTAGTGGAAATGGTGTGTACCTATGTAGTTTCTTTGTGGTTGTCCTGTAAGCCCATAGTACTATTGGAACTCTATCACCCCAATATTCTCAGTTTGCGCAATAGACATTTGTTAACCCTCTCTCGAGAATCTTGTTGAACACTTCTATTGTTCCATTGGCTTGCGGGTGGTAGGGTATGATTTTGTGATGTTGGATCAGGAACTTTGTTGTAATATTTGCTATAGTGATAATAATAAAATGAGTTCCCTGATCACTGGTTAGACTCCTCAGACATCCAAATCGAGTGATAATATTCTAAAAAATGAACCTAGCAGCAGTATCAGTCGAGCAGTCTTGAAAATTGGTTACCTCATCCCAACGTGTAAGGTAGTCAGTTGTGGTAATGATGTACCTCTCCTTTGAATGCTTAGTTGTGGGGTTGATCGGTCCATTGAAGTCAATCGCCCACTTCTCAAATTCCTGGAGAGATTGAACTGGTTGAAGTGGTAATTTTATCTCGTTGTGACAGCTTACCCACTCCTTGACAAACATCGCATGATATAGCATATACCTTTGCATCCTTGAAGAGTGTTTCCCCCTGAATTCCATCTTGGAGAAATTTCTATGCAGTGGCCTTTCCTCCTACATGACCTCCCGCAACTTCGTTGTGGCACTCCCACAGTATATCCTTCCTTTCATGATCCAAGACACATCTTTTGAGGATACTATCTAGTCCCAATTTATACAATCTCCCTGCAATCAACTGATAGTCCACTGCTCTAACAACCATATGGCATTTATGGGTTGCGGAATATGTTTTTGGGTAGGCTCCTGTACTTAAGAAGACTGTTATTTCTTCCAAGTACTCTGGTATGGCCTCAACCCAGAACAAATATTCATCTGGGAGTTGATTGTCAACTACTCCATGACTTTCCCCTAACTCTAATCTAGACAGGTGATCAGGTCCTACATTGCATCTTCTAGGATTAATAATTACTTCAAAAGAGAATTCCTAAAATAGTAGAAACCATCTACAAATTATCCCTTCCAATACAGGTTTGTTAACTAGATATTTCAATGCAGAATCATCAATAAGGAACTTAAAATGAGAACCTAATAAATAATGTCTAAATTTATTTAAAGCATAAATAATGGCTAAACCCTCCCTTTCCACCATTGTGTAGTTGCGCTCAGCTTGTGACAACTTCCTGCTCGCAAACTATATAGGATGATCCATTGCTCCATCTCCAAGGTTCACTAATATAGCTCCTAAGGCAATACCTGAAGCATCTATGTGGACGTGAAATTCATTTTCCCAGTTTGGGAATATCAGAATTGATGTTGTGCTAAGCTTCTCCTTTAGGGTCTCGAATGATTTATCACATTATAGGGTCCATTGGAACATTTCTGCCTTTTTCAATATATTTTCCAGAGGTGCAATAATATTTGCATATCTTCTGATCAACCTACGATAGTACCTTATGTGTCCGAGCGTGGAGCACAACTTCTTAGCACTCGTCGGTGGAGGCATATTCACAATAACCACGACTTTGTATGGGTCTACTAGTACTCCCTCTCGACATACTATGTGGTCAAACAAATTTCCATGTGGTACACATAAGATACACTTTTCGAGATTCAATGATATATGCAATTATCTGCATCTGTCAAACATCAAATGTAACAGCGCTACATGTTCCTTGAGAATATTGTATATAATTCAATCATCCATATAGACTTCTATAAATGCATGAATAAACTCTATGAAAGTTTCTATTACAATCCTGGAGAAAATTGCAGGGGCATTCTTTAATCCAAATGGCATCACATTGTATGCAAAAGACCCCCATTCTGTTATGAATCTGGTCTTCTTTTTGTCCTCTTCATCAATCCTTACTTAGTGGTACCATGAAAATCCATTTGTAAATGAGTACACTTCTTTCCCCACAACCTATTCTATCACCTCATCAGTAAAAGGTGTTGGAAAAGGGTCATGCACACAGGAAGAGTTAAGACTTCTATAGTCTACACAGACCCTGATATCCTATGTGCCTTTCTTTCTTTGAATGACTATTGGTCTAACCCATTCTACTTCTTCCATTGCAAAAATAAGTCTAGCTTCCAACATCTTGTCTATCTCCTTCTTAACCTTCTCTTTTACTCTAGGGTTAAGGCGGTATGGTCTATGCCTCACAGGATTTGATCCTGATTTTAATTCAATTTTCATTTCTCCCATAACTCCTTTGATCCCCTTTAACTCTAAAAATTTCCTTGGGAATAAATCCTCATATTCCCGCAACAAGCTCTGTATTTCTTGACTAGTTTTCTCATCCCAGTAATCTCCCACCATAGCTATCTTAGGTTGCTCTGTGGTCCCTATATTGAATTTGCACAACTTTAATGGGTGATTATAGGAAATATCATTTTGGCTCAGTATGATGTTATGGATTTCTCTGTTTCCTTATGTCTCTTTATTGGCTAGGTTTCTCAATTCCTCTAAATCATCTAGGCTTTCTAATTCCCTTCTAACCTTATAGCATTATATAGGCTTCTTATCTGAGGTTAGGTGAAGATTAGTCTGAATTTCTCGGCTATGTATTTCACATACTACTATGCTTGATTTCTTATTACTATTTTTTGTAAAGAGAAATTATTTAATTCTCTATAGGACTACTTCAAGCTCAAGGTACTTACTTGTAAATGAGAAGTCCTTGCAAAAGTGATCTGCCAACATTTGAAAGTCATTGGTATGTCTTATGGTTTCTTCATGTATGAAAAAATCTCTTGGTATTGGACCTAGTGAGTGGGGAAATACCTGAACCTATAAGCGAGAGGGTATTTCTGTAGCTTGCCACCATGTCATGCATTGTTGAATATGTTCTCTAGGATTAGATTCTCCGTTGAACAGTTTCACAACTTGGAAATCCATCTTCATATTTGATTCCAGTTGCTCCTTATTTCGAAACATATACTTGATAGCTTCCTTCACATCGTCCCAATTTCTGATTAAGGCTTTATGATTGGACCACCATCTAGAAGGGGTGTCTTGGAGGGCTAAATATAGTACTTAGATCATTTGATCCTCCACTAACTTTTATTTCATGCTGAGTAGAAAATTGTCAATTCCTGAGGTACCATCAGATACTGGGTGTTCTCTGACCTTAGTCCCAACCCATCTAGTTTCTCTAACAATTATGCATCTCCTTGAGATCATTTTGTATGAGCCTTGTTGCCATCTATCAAATTCCAGTTCTGAATCTTCATCCACTGATTGTATACACCTCCAACTTATCGCTCCATTAGTAGTAGGATTTGTATAATAGTCTCTTGTTCCTGTTGTTATACTATACAAATAATCCAAGTCCTCTACCTCCATATTTTTTTTAGTTGGCTCTGTATATCTAGGACCTACATACATATCCAAGGGTTGAACTACCTTGATCCCATCTGCCTCAAATGGCATGAGTCTTTCTTTAGCTCAATCACTACATAGTTTTCATAGGCCCAGTCAATCCCAAGTAGTGCAAGGTAAGGGTCCTTGTCCCCCATGATCTCAATCACCTCAGATTCATCTATTTTCTTCACTCCTGCAAAATCTATTTCCACATTCTCCAGTCTTCCTATGGGGAAAATCCAATATTGGTTGCTCATCCTTAACTGGATTGGGGAATATGTCAACTGGGGTTTTCCTAGAGCTTCCCATGTCTTTTTAGGTAGAATTTTCACATTGGATCCTAGATCCAACATGACATCCTTAATCTCAAATTTGTCTAACCGGGCTACTAACCTAAATTCCTTTCCAGTTTGTACTTTCCTTCTCTACACCCTCTGAGTACTCTTCTCAGGAAGATTAGTCCTTATTCTTGCTTCTATGGGTTCTTCATTCCCTAAAACTAGGTATAGCACATTTCACAACTTCTCTGTTAATTGGTCATTCCCGGGAATATCAGAGAATAATTGAAACCAAAGGTCGACTACATTTTGAGGTTGCTCAGGTTGTCTCGGTGTGACTACAGGCTTTCTAGGTGCAAGGAGTGAAGCAGGGGCTTGCGTAATATTAGGGTAAACAATAGTATGTGGGGGTTTCTCTTGCATCTCAGGGCTAAGGATATTCTGAAATACTTATATGGCATTTTTAAAGAATAACTTATGTTTTAGAGGGTCATACATGTCTTATTTAGGTGTTTCTTTCTGGATCTAAGGTAGATTATCAACATCAGCTCCTATCTTTGCTCCTCCCCGAGTAACAATATTTAGGTTGGGTAATTGTCCTTTACTAACTCTCTTGATTTCTGAACTGATGAGGTTAGTTCCTTGTTGACGTATCTGGTCTTCCCATTTTGCAATTAGTTATGGGCATTCTTCAGTTGCGTGCTCATTGGTTCTGCAATGGGAGCACCATGGTCGCCTCAGATGAGGACAGTCTCTAGCCATATGGCCTTTTTCATCATAGTTATAACATCTCCTTGGCCCTCTTCCCCCATTTCTTCCTCCTCTGAAGTCTCCTCTGGATCCACCTCCTCGACCTCTTCCTAGTCCCTGAGGGTTTTCATTCATCCTAAATGTTGTTCGGTCCAACCTATCTGCAAGTGAATTCAACACTCTACATTGATTGGTATTATGCATGGTAGATGCGCAAAACTCACAGTGTACTGTATTTGGTACTATCAACTATTTTTGCATAATGGGACACTGTCTCGGCCCATGCCCATGGATTCAATAGATTTCACAATACTCAATTGTTGGTATTGCTTGGCTCCCTAGAAAAGCATGATATGGGGTGGGGTTATGGAATAGTAAGTTCATAGACACATGCACAACTACTCCCATGGGTCCTGGTGAGGGTCCCATAGGATTCTGAGGAGGTCCCATTCCCCTCATTCATGGACATTTCTTCACCAAATTTCCTTTTGTATAACATCTGGTGCACCAGACCTATGGTCGTCCCGGTCTAGGTATTGTCAGTTCTTGAATAGTTTCGGTAAGCATTGATATTTTCCATTGTAGTTGCACCAAGTTTGCATCTGTTCGGGGTCTAGTCACTCTCAGCCTCCCAGGGTATCCCACCATCACTTCAATCTTCATCAATTGTTCCAAGGCGTCTGTCAAAGTTGCTATCCGTTATTGTGTTAGCAGAATCTGAGTCAGAGGTAGAAATCCCTGAATGTACCATTCTCTTTAATGTTCCTCATGGATTGGATGTTCTAATCTCCCTATAGAATCTTTAAACTTTTGGTTGTTTTCCCAGGCAGATTCATCTTCCCTTTGCTGTATCTCACGCAACTCAAACAAATCTTGTTGTTATGACTGAGGTAATTTAAACTCTGCTATGAACCTTGTCTATACCTAGCCAAGTGTGAACGCTTGACCTTGCATTCCTGACACTCCTGGCTGAATAATATTCATGTACCACTTGAGAGCACGACCTATCAAGGTATTCTGGAACTCAACCAAATTATTCACATCTGGGTTCCCTCTAGATCTCCAAATTGCTTCACCCAAGAACTAGTGTTGCTCAACATCTTCATCTCCCTTACCCCAAAATTCTAGGTATAGGGAAATTGAACCTCCCGCGTGAACAACCATTGTTGATCTTTCTTCTCTTATCAAAATGAAACCTAACGGTCCTTCCTTCAATCTACTAGGGGATCCCAATATCCTCCCTATACTCGCACTTCCCAGCTGTGACTGACTAACTAATTGTACTGGAATAGAACTAGCATAGGAGGGTAGTATCAAACTTACCACTTGTATATAAGACACTTAGGGTATGGGAAATTCGGGGTTGGCACCAATAGCTTCATGGTGGTTTTCTTTGATCTAGGGGGTCTTATTTTCTTCCTCTGGAGCAATCTTTTCAGTCGGATTCCCGATATTTCCTGTCATTGGGTATGAATATTCTCTTTCTTCTTCAAGGTTCATGCCAGCTTCCCCCTCTCTTTATTATACACCTTCTCCTTCTTTTCCACCCTCATGGGGACGTCTTTCTCTCTGCGCTTCTCTCTCACTTAATCTTTTGTTGGCTAGTATTTCCTGTCTTCTCATCTTCCGCAACTCTTCCATCTATATTTCCTCTACTTCTCCTAGTCTGACTTCTTCCCACAACTTATCAAACTGCCTTGCTACTTTATTGATATTTCCATGCCACCACTTCTCAACTATGGTGGCTCTTTTCAAGGCTCGCTCATCTCTTTAGTCCATTTCTTGTCATTTCCCCTGCTTATAAAATAACCCTTCTCCTCTCTCAAGCCATGACTCTACCCCAACCTCTCCCTACCCCAAGCAAGGATGTTTACGTTGCCATCATAGTTGGGGACATAGTCAACATCCCCTCTTCCATCAAGAAAACTTTAATCCATGGGGGGATTTCTCCCAATAGTCTTCCCCTTGCATCTTTCTTGAAATCCGCCTCTTCTCATGAAAAATATTGGTGATTCTCAGTTGAAAACTCAATAATGTATCCTTCTAAATCAATCGCCTATGTGACTGGACAATCTAGTCGATGAAGCATTGAAATATTTTTTGTGTCCCAAGTATAGGTCCTCATGACTTGTTCTTAGAACTCTGGAGATTCTTGGAGACTATTTATCTAGTGGAAAAGTTCTTTCGACAAATTAACCCAGAATATCTTGTACTGGTCGCTCTATCTTTCTGAGTAAAAGACTGTGTCACGAGTATATTCCACATATTTTCTTCTCATCTCTACTTCTTTCCATATGAAGGCATTGCAGTTTACCATTGGTCAATATTAGATCTGTGAATCCATGAAAGCATGGACCTCCCTATAAGTTCCCTTTTAACATAGGTCCTGACAACAAAACCATTTTGTTGGCACAAGTTTGATCAGACCAGGGACCTTCTCAGGTTACCAAAAAAAGGTATCGTGTAGTCTTGAGAGATGGAATTTTCATATCCTCCAAAGAGAAGAAATCTAACCCAAAGCACTGCTAAGACAAATGGATAGGGAAGGGTAAGGAAAATACTTAGGAGGATTCACATAACCTTCAAGATTCATCTCGATCTTGCGCAAGACATCTAACTACATAACAGATCTGAACACATATTTGCAATAACTGGAACTACTTATGTTTTAGAAAATCATTCAATCACAAAGACATCATGTGGAACTTATGAACCATAAAGAAGTATTTTAAAGATACAATTCACAAGGATAAACATAGAAACAAACAACATATTTTGAAATTTTGGATCCTTCCTCATATATTATCTTCAGGTATTTCTCAATTAAAATATTAGAGATACACAGTAGCGCTATGTTATAGACTCATGCCTCTTGAATCATGTCGCAGATCTCTAACTCCCAAAATGGTGTACAAATTACATTACAGACTCAAAATGTGACTTATTGGCAGTAAACAACAACTATGACCAAAGACTTACACTGGCGATACCAACTAACCAACCAAAATCAACAACCTTTTACAATTAGGATTCATCCCTATATATAAGCTAAGTCACGTCTTTTGGCATTGAATTGCACACTTTATTGTTATGTTGCAACCGTGTTTTATTTGCTAGCATTGCGTTGTCCTTTTCACAACTAATTTTTGTTGCTTCTCCTTGCTCTGTTTTCTAGCTTCTTCTTAAGCTTGCACAACTCGTACTAGGCCAAAAATGGGACTGTAGTCCTTCTTGTGAAACTCCTTGTCTAAAAACAAAGGGCCCAACAATTAGGCCATACAATGAATCCTATAGCATGCAAACAAATCTACAATTTCTATTTTGAACTAAGCTTTCTGGTTGTTCCATACAAATTATATTTATGTTAATGACGATCTTTTCAGAAGTAGTATCCCACACATTACATCCCTTTTCTCCATCATCATAACTAATAGAGATATAAAACAAGAAGAAAAATAGAAACAAAGATTCAAAGTATGGAAGAAACTTACAATTCTGCAACTCTTTCTTGCTCATATGACCTTGTTTCTTCTGTCATAACAAGAAGATATATATGTTACCTCATATGCAACTTTAGTACTACCTTCCATCTTATAAAGTTTATCAACCTATGTTTCCTTCATCACTACTAAACTTCCTTTCGACACTTTGAGTGCTCCACCTGGACCTGCATACTTATATCCACCAGAATCCAAAAACCCTAATGAAATCAAATTTAACTTAACCTTAGGTGCATATCTAACATCTGTTAGTTATCTAACAAGACCATCGAACATCCTAATTTTAATTCTTCCAACCCCTACAGTTTTATAGGGAATACCATTTCCCATAAACATTACACCCTCATCAACAGATTGGGAAGAAATGAATCAATTTCTATGGAAAAACTCATGGGAACCCCCCCCCTCCCCCCCCCCTCAAGGTACAATGTGTGTAAAAAGAATAACTACAATTTCTAGGCAACGGTGTCCTTCACTCCAAGATGACTTCATATAGAATGAAGATTTTTCTCAGTGAAGGTCTTGTGAAGATGTTTGTCATCTATTCTACTAAAGGAAAGAACTATAATTCGATGATCCCCTCATGTACTAAGTCCTGGTTGTAGTTCATGTGGATCTCGATGTGCTTCGTCCGCTGCCTCTGAACTGGATCTCTTCAGAACTTAAAAGTGCTATGGTTGTCACACTAGATGACGATTGATCAATGAAACTGAATGACCAACTCAATGAGAAATTATTGTAACCACATAGCCTGAATGGTTATGTTTACTACTTGTTTATACTCTGCCTCCGCTGAAGATAGAGCAATGCCAACTTGCTTCTTACTCAACCAACAGATAGTCTCATAACCAAGACTGAGTGAGTAACCATATGTGGACTTGCGATCAATGTTATTGCCAGACCAGTCAGAATCTGTAAACCTGATGAGATCCAATGTAGAGTTTGTTGCATAATGAATCCCAAAGGTGATGGTTCCCTGTACGTATTGAAGCATATGCTTTGCAGCTTTCTAATGTAGCTCATGCGGCTCCTGCATCAACCTGGAAAATGCACCAACTACATATGAGAGGTCTGGTCTGGAGTGTGTAATATTCAATATATATCCCCATAGACTTGTCAAGGATAAGACCCCCTACGAGGCTTGGAGCGGCCTCAAACTAGAAGTGACCCACTTTCACATTTTTGGTTCATGTGCATGGGCCAGGATTCCCTCTGAAAAGAGGAAGGCACTTGATCCATAGAGAAATGAGTGCATTTTTGTTGGATACCCCGATGGTGTGAAGGGATATCATCTTATTGATATTTCCTTGGATCAACTCATCATTGATCATAGTATCTAATTTGAGGAAAGTGTATCACATGTACCTCAACAATTGCATGAAGACACCTTCACTCTTCCACCTATTTGAGATGATGAGCATGCATATGCCGACTCTTCCTTAGATGAGAGTTTTGATTTAGAGGACTCACATGATTTAGAGTCAGATTCAGTATAGGCAGATGTAGATTCAAAGAATCTAGATGCAGTTGCAGAGCCAGAGAAGAGGCCCAAGTGGGCACAAACTACTCTTCAGGATGCAGGGGATCTTGTTGGTGATCCAGTCGATACTAGGAGGACTCGATCTGATTTTGAGGAGCCTCCTATTACACTCACTGCCACTGAGCCATTGCCCTCTGGGCATCTTTTCTTGGTTTAGTATTCAAATCTGCAGTCTTATGGCATGACTACTGGAAATCCCTTTTGGGAATCCTCCCTGCAGGAGGAGTACAACTCCCTCCTCAAGAACTAGACTTGAGATTTGGTTCCCCTTCCTTCTCGGAGGAAACTTGTCATATGCATATGGGTCTATAAGACCAAGAGCGTAGCAGATGGACAGATTAGTACATACAAATCCATGCTTGTTTCCAAAGGATTTCAGCAGGTTCATGGTATTGACTATGATGAGACCTTCGCTCAAGTAGTGAAGATGGATTCCATACGATTGGCACTTGCCATTGCACTAGCCAAAGGATTGGAAGTCCATCATATGGGCGTTGTTAGGGACCTAACCCTCATGCAGGTAGAACAATATATTCATATGTAATAAAGGTCAATATTAATAAGGCCTTGTAATAAAGTAGAATAAATCGAATGTAAGAAGACCTAATAGAAGCTTCCGCTTCTAGAAGGATCTTCCTATAGACAGTTCTTTTGATAGACATATTTAGTATAAATAGGAGTCGATGGTATGAGAAACCTATCTTGGATATTATTGTAATAGAGCTCTATTCGACTGGAGGTTGCCCCCTCAAAGAGGCCCATGAACATTGCTCTCATAATCAAAGTGCTCTTTTTGGTGTTATTTTGATATCATTTAAGTGTTATTATGGTGTTGTTCTGGTTATATTGTTGTTTATCTGCCATTTCTATCATTTTATTTATGTTTTTCATACTTTTTATATCTGGAATATTACAAGTGGTATCAGAGCACTTTCCTCGACAGAAATTGTGGGTTAAATTTTTTTTCAGGGTAGAGACGTATTACAATGTCTTTAAGCCACATAGATCTATCGTTACGCACATAAACCCATGGTTGAGGGATTCATACACGCAGGAAATACAAGTGGTACTTGAGCACACATCTGTTGGCCACCCTTGTAACCCCTGTTGGTACCCCTTCGAGTGGTAGTGCATCAGACAACACCTGTTTATGGATAGGCCTAGATTTCCTAAAGCTCTCTTTAGATAAATCGATCGGTCACCTAACTACTATAGTTCCACCGAGAACAACACTCAGGAAGATACTCTCTAGCACCTGGTAGTCAAGTAGTACGGCTAAGGACACAGTCTAGCCTCCTTAGTTAGTGCCCTAAGATATTGATCCGAGTACTACTATTGGACCCTGCATGTATATCAGAGAGCTATATCACAGGGCAAACCCTTTTCTGTAGAACCCTTGAATACCTAACCCTTGGGGAAAAAAAAAAAAAATTAAAACAAACAAGATCTATTGTTGTGCAACTTTTTTTGGGTTTCCAAATCACTACACATTTCCTCCTGGTTAAGCATTTGGGAATTTCATCACTGTAATATTCTTCAGAATGGAGTATAACTCCGCAGGTGTTAAAAAAAAAGTTTGGAAAATTTTGCACCATTATTTGAGACCTATTCCATTGGATTTATCTCTTCGCCCTTATCACATTCATACATATCATTTTTCAGCAAAAATTTTTACCCCACCCGCCCTGTTTTGGTTCCCTCGTCATCATGGCTCATACCCGTAGCTAAGACTTGGAAGCTCACTTCAATACCTTGCAATCTAGTTTCATAGAGACCCAACAAGAAGTGAAACAACTTAGACCCAATCAAGGAACTCAAACAAGACATGACTACCCATCTTGAATCTGTCATTTTGATGATCTGCACCAAGCTACATATCCCTACAGATAACCCTTTATCTGACCCACCTCCACATACCGAAGCTGAAAATTCCTCTCATTCCCATAATTTTCAGCCCCATCACTTTCAGCATGACCTACGCCTTCCGTGGGTGGATGTAACCAAATTTGATGGCTCAAATCCCACTGGTTGGGTAACCCAAATGGAACATTATTTCTCTTTATACTGCATTACAGATGACTTGGCAAAAATGCGGTATGGTGTTCTCCATCTAGATCAATAACGTTGGCAATGGTGGCAATGGAAAAAAACTTCATGTCAAGGGTATATTGCTTGGACACACTTTGTGGTAGATATTTATGAACTATTTGACACTGACACAAACCATTTAGGTCGTTTGACAAATTTGAAACAATCTGAAATAGTGGAAGACTTTATAGATGCTTTTGAGTGCCTGGATTTTCAAACAGAGGGCATGTTTGATGCTTTTTTCCAAGAATGTTTTATCACTGGGCTCAAGGATGTGATTCGTGCCCATGTCCTCATGGCTTGGCCTCAGATTTCGATGCGGGCTACTAAAATAGCTAAATAAGCACAACAGGTTGTATCTTCTCAAAACCGGAAACCCTCCTTTATTCCTCGCACTAAACCAATAAATCCCACTACTCCCTCTTCTCCACTAAAGATCCACAAATTGACCAAGGTTGAAATGGATGAATGCCAACTCAAAGGCCTATGTTATAATTGTGATGACAAACGTTTTTCGAGCCACAAGTGTAAGGAACAAAAGATTTTTATGGCCATCTCGGAGGATATTTAGGAAAAGGATGTTGAAACTCCCCTTGTATATGAATCACCTGAAACCACTGACATTACCCTCCCGAAGTAGAACCAGTCATTTCCCTAAATTCTCTCATTGGCTTCTCTGCTCCCCAAACCCTCAATCTAATCGGTTACATCAAGCATAGGAAGGTAATTATTCTTTTTTATAGTGGAAGCACCCATAATTTTATTCATCATCACATTGCCCAAGAAACTCATTTCTATATTCATGCAATCAATAATTTCCAAATCACAATTCTTAATGGTGGCTCCATGAAATGTGGAGGACGTTGTGAAAATGTGTCTCCAAATTGGTGGCTACCAACTTAAATCTCATATGTTTTCTATCGACATGGGTGGTTGTGACATTGTGTTGGGTGAAAACTAACTAAGGACTTTGGGTCCCATTCTCTTGGATTTTAAGGAATTAACCATGCAATTCGACTAGGAGGGCCAACAATATAAGTTCCAAGGAATCACCGTCGGGACCCTTGATATCATTAGTTCCCATCGCATGGAAAATCTACTCAAAAAAGGTCATTCTGGTGTTATTGTCCAACTCCATGCCATACAATCAACTGAGACACCCTCAGTGCCGCAAGATCTCCATTCCATCCTCTCTAAACATCAAGTGGTATTTTCCACTCCCCACAGACTCCCTCCTTCCCGTGGTGTTCATGATCATTCCATTCCCCTTGTACCAGGAAGCCTTCCTCCCAATATATGTCCCTATCGTCACCCCTTTTCCCAAAAAAATGAAATTGAGAAAATGGTTTAGCAACTCCTTAACACAAGCGTTATCCACCCTAGTACAATACCCTACTCTTCTCTTGTGGTCATGGTCCTTAAGAAATAAGTTTCTTGGTGAATGTTTCCTGACTTTTGTGCCCTCAACAAACTCACCATTAAAAACAAATTTCTCATTTCTTTCATTGATGACCTCTTGGATGAATTGAGTGGCACCCAGTTATTTACTAAACTTGATATTCGTTCTGGCTACCACCAGATATGTATGAAAGAGGAAGACATTCCTAAGACTTCCTTTAGAACTCATGAGGGCCACTATGAGTTTTTAGTCATGCCCTTTGGCTTGTGTAATGCCCCCTCCACCTTTCAAAGCCTCATGAATCATGTCTTTCATCCTTTTCTCTGTCATTTTGTCTTAGTTTTATTTGATGATATTCGGACAAACCATCTTTCTCATGTGGATCGAGTTCTCCATCTACTCTCACAGCACCAACTTTTCCTGAAACAATCTAAATGTGCTTTTGGCACCTCAGAAGTCAAGTACTTGGGTCATCTAGTTGGAAAGGATGGCATTAGGGTGGATCCTAAAAAAATTGAAGCTATGCAAGATTGGCCTCACCCAAAGACTCTCAAAATTTTGCATGGATTTATGGGCTTAACAGGTTATTATCGCAAGTTTGTTAAGAATTATGGAAATATTGCAACACCTCTCACTGTACTCATAAAATATAACTCTTTCAATTGGACTCTAATAGATGCTCAAGCTTTTCAAACCTTGAAGATGGCCATGTGCACAAATCCAGTTCTAGCCCTTCCTAATTTCAAAAAGACCTTTGTCCTTATGCAAGAGGGTTGGTCTTTGGCCTTTAACAATAAGCAATTGTCTGAACAAAATATCGGAAAATCAATCTATGAAAAGGAAATGTTGGTTATTTTGCATGTCATTGATTTGTGTCACCCTTATCTATTGGGGAAATGCTTCCAAATTAAGATAGACCATCAAAGCCTCAAGTATTTTCTAGAACAATGCATTTCCTCCCCAGAGAAACAAAAATGGGTGACTAAGCTCTTTGGATATGATTATGAGATCATTTACAAGAAAGGCAAAGACAATGTGGTTGTGGATGCACTTTCCCGAAAATATGAAGATGAAGGATCCCTTTTTTCTCTCTCCTTCATTGTACCATATTGACTCCAATTCATTCACCAGGAATGGCTACACGATCCCAAAAGTTCGCATCTGATACAACAATTGTAGTCCAATGCTCCATTTTCCCTAGGGTAATCTTGGATCCACGATGAGATTCAATACAAAGGTCATTTGTATTTAAGTAAACAATCAAAACTTAAATCCATGGCACTTTCTGAGCTTCATGCTACACGCACAGTTGGGCACTCCAGGTTTACCAAAACCTATGACAGGGTCAAACGTTCTTTTTTATGGGATGGTATGAAACAAGACATTTGTAATTTTGTCGCCGAATGTGATGTGTTTCAATGCAACAATCTTGAAACATTCAAATCTCATGGCACACTACAACCGCTTCCTATTCCATATTCTATTTGGAGAGATATTTCTATGGATTTTATTACAAGCTTACCCAAATCGGGAAATAAATCAGTCATCATGGTGGTTGTTGATTGTCTTTCCTAGTATGGTCATTTCTCCGCTCTTCCACACCCATTTACAGCATCCACTATGGCTCAACTTTTCGTGGATCAGGTCTTCAAGCTTCATGGCATTCCGCATTCTATTATTTCTAATTGCAACCCAACATTCACCAACAATTTTTGGCATGAACTCTTCAATCTACAAGGCACCCAATTTCATATCAGCACAACTTATCATCCCCATACTAATGGTCAAACTGAAGTTGTCAACAAGTGTTTAAAAACATATTTGAGGTGTTTTGCATCGGAAAAGAAAAATCAGTGGGCTCAATGGTTACCCCTAGTTGAATGGTGGCACACCACTTCATACCATACAACTACACACATGAGTCCTTTTGAAGTGGTATATGGACAAAATCCACCTTCAGTTCTCTCATACTTATCAGGTGTCTTGAAGGTCCAGGCAGTTTACCAAACGCTTACAATTCGAGAATCTATTCTCCATACCCTCAAAGAGAATTTGGTCATGGCACAGAATCGCATGAAGCAACAAGTAAATCAAGGTTGCTCTGAATGTCAATTTGTAGAAGGGGATTAGGTGTTTCTTCGACTGCAACCTTACAAGAAAAATTCCCTCAAGATCGAGCATTATCAGAAGCTAGCACCCAAATTTTATGGTCCTTATACCATTCTCAAGCATGTGGGACATGTGGCCTATCAGTTAGCTTTTCCCAGTCATTCTAAGCTACATCATGTTTTTCACATTTCATGCTTAAAGAAGGTGATTGGAACTAAGTGCCAAATTCAAGCCAACCTTCTCGAGTTGGACGAAGAAGGATCCATTTGGCTACAACCACAATCATTTTTGGACCAGCATGAGCGTCGCCTGTGTCAGCAAACCATCAAGGAAGTGTTATTCTAGTGGAAATATACACCTCCAGCAGATGCCACTTGGGAACCAGCTACCATTCTGCAGCAATTTCCACATCTCAAGCCTTGAGTACAAGGTTGTTTTTAAGGGGGGGTACATGTTAGGGACCTAACCCTCATGTAGGTAGAACAATATATTCGGATGTAATAAAGGTCAATATTAATAAGGACTTGCAATAAAGTAGAATAAATCGAATGTAAGAAGACCTAATAGAAGCTTCCGCTTCTAGAAGGATCTTCCTCTAGATGATTCTTTTGATAGACATTTTTAGTATAAACAGGAGTCAAGGGTATGAGAACCCTAGCTTGGATATTATTGTAATAGAACTCTGCTCGACTGGAGGTTTCCCCTTTGAAGAGGCCCATGAACATTTCTCTCAGAATCGAAGTGTTATTTCTGGTGTTATTTTGATATCATTTCAATGTTATTGTGGTGTTGTTCTAGTTATATTGTTGTTTATATGCCATTTC
This sequence comes from Picea engelmannii, assembly GCA_009831015.1. Taxonomy (NCBI): domain Eukaryota; kingdom Viridiplantae; phylum Streptophyta; class Pinopsida; order Pinales; family Pinaceae; genus Picea; species Picea engelmannii. The sequence continues at coordinate 401,111 of ML795734.1, read as the reverse complement.
TAGCATTTTATTTATGTTCTGCATATGTTTTATATCTGGAATATTACAGACGTGAAGAATTCATTTCTTCACGGTGATCTCTCTGAGGAGATCTACATGGAGCAATCCCAAGGATTTATGCGGGACTAATCTTTGGTATGTCGACTGAAGAAGTCACTTTATGGCCTCAAGCAGGATCTGAGGGCATGGTATGCCAAGATGGAATCCTACCTGTTGTCATAGAACTTTGTACATTGTAAATCAGACCCGAATGTCTACATGCTCAGGACAATTGATTCACTTATACTTTTAGTTATGTATGTCGATGATTTGTTGATCACCGAGTGCTCGACTTCAGCGATTGATGCAGTCAAGAGGATTCTACATGGCAGGTTTTTTATGACGTACCTGGGTACGCTACACTTCTTCCTTGGACTCGTTATCAGTCAAGATGCATCAGGCATCAAACTGTCTCAGGCCAAGTATGTACAAGATATCCTTGAGATATTTTACATGACAAACTATAATTATGCTCCGACTCCTTTCCTATCAGGAGTCAAACTTGAGGATGGTGGGGAGATTCCACTGGTCGACAACACACTATACATACAGCTAGTGGGGATCTTGTTGTATCTTACACACTCCAGGCCAAACCTCTCATATGTAGTTGGCACAGTTTCCAGGTTCATGCAGGAGCCACATGAGCTACATTGGAAAGTTGCAAAGTGTATCCTTCGATACATACAGGGCACCATCACCTTTGGGATTCATTATGCAACAGACTCTACATTATATCTCATCGGGTTTACTAATTTTGACTGGGTTGGCGATAGCATTGATCGCAAGTCCACATCTGGTTACTCACTCAGTATTGGTTCTAGGCCTATCTGTTGGTCAAGCAAGAAGCAAGATGTCATTTCCCTATATTTAGCTAAGGCAAAGTACAGAGGGTTATTCAACATAACCATTCAGGATATATGGCTACAACATTTTCTCACTGAGTTGGGAATTCAGTTTCATCGTTCGATTGTCATCTAGTGTGACAACTAGAGCACTCTGAAGTTCTGCATAGATCCAATTTAGAGGCAGCGGACGAAGCACATCGAGATCCACATGCACTACATACAGGACTTAGTACATGAGGGGATCATTGACTTACAGTTCTGTCCTTCAGCAGAACAAACGATAGACATATTCACCAAGACCTTCACTAAGAAGAAGTTCCATTTTCTGTGAAGTCGTCTTGGAGTGAAGGACACGGTTGCCTAGCAACTATAGTTCTTCTTTTTACATACATTGTACCTTGAGGGGGGGGGGGTTCCCATGAGGTTTCCCTCTTTCCTCACTTTATTTTCAATGTATCTTTTGTATTTGGGTACCTAACATGAACTCATTGCCAGGACCCATTCTTTATTTTCACCATAGTGATGTTTAGGGGGGGTGTTGGAGTTACTTCACACACACCTAGGATTTTATTTTCCTAAGGTTTTCCCTTGTTTATTAGTCATAATTAGTCATTATCTAGTCTCCTATATTTTAGGTGAGATAATTCCACCTGAAGAATATTCTATTTCAATTGACACTTCAATTTGACTAGTTGAGTTAAGTTTAGATGTTGCATTAGTTTTGTCACCATGCAACATTGGGATCATCACCATGCTATTTCGACCTTTACTTGGTATCATCACCAGAGTGGTGCATTAGCCTTGATTCCCTGAGTTAAATCCTCACTACTCTTTGTTCAGTCAGTTAACTGAAGACTAGTTGACTAGTTAACTCAACTACGTGGCAGTTCACTACTGTAACTGCCTGAGAGACTAGACTAGGTGGCAGTTCGTGCCCGTAACTGATGGTGTGTGTCCAAATCACTCTAGACCACCATTATGGTGCATTGGTTCTCTTCCAGTGCGCACTCATTGAGTTATATTGAGTATATCATGTGTAAATTATTCATTATTCACAACAGTTAATGATAATTCTTTTATTATTTCTCTCCTTCTTCTTCTTTCTCAAATTATCTCTACAAATGTGTGTATTATTTTTTAGCTAGATCTATTCTGTGCAGGTTCAACACATTTACAATTTTATAGGGAATACCATTTCCCATAAACATTACACCCTCATCAATAGATTGGGAAGAAATTAATTAGTTTCTATGTGAGCACATATGGTGGCAAGTACCTAAATCTAACATCCATTCTTCCCGATATTGTAAGATACTAGAAAAACATAAAACTTCATTAGTCGTACCTAGATTTTTTGCAACCAAATTTGCTTCTTTCGTATATTTCTCCTGGGATTCTTTTCTTTTCCAACAGCCTTTCTTTAGATGCCATGTTTTTCCACAGTACCAACATTTTAATCTACCCTTTTTTCCCCTTGACTTAGATCGTGAAGAACATCTCTGATTCTATTCTTTTCTTTTGATCGACCTCTGACCAACATTGCCTCTGAAGTTGAGGTTTCATGAATAGATTTTATCCTCATCTCCTCAACCAACAAAGCTCCTACAATAGAGTCATAATCTAAAACATTTGTTGAGATCAAGCTAATATATGTAACTAGATTATCCCAAGACTCGGGAAATGGGAACAATAGTGTAATAGCCTTATCTTCATCTTAGAATTTAACTTCCATACTACTCAATTGAACTATAAAGTTATTAAAGGTATTTAAATGGTCAACAACTCGCATACCTTCTTTCATTCAAAAAATGTATAGTTGCTTCTTCAAGAAAATTCTGCTCATCAAGGACTTCGTCATATACAGACTTTCCATGTTGCTCCATAAGCCTACTATTATATCCTCTCCTATGTTATTAAACATAACATCATCTTCCATACATAAGAAAATGGTACTGAGTGCTTTTGTGTCCAATTCTTCCCATTCCTCATCTTTCATGCTTGTCGGTTTCTTTATCGTTCCCACCAATTCTTTTTTCAACCCTTGTCACACCAGCAGATCCTGCATCTTGGGCTTCCAGAGCTCAAATTTTTTTTTTCCACTGAATATTTCCACTTCAAACTTAGAGCTCTGAACCTTCTCCATTTGCATAAATCGCCCCAAATACCACAACTTATAATATTAATCTTATTAATAGGGAGGAATAATCTTATGTATTTCAAATGGAATTCTTAAATAACAATTAAGGTTCAAGGTTGAACCAAAAAAGTTTAAACCATAAAGAAATTTAACAAATATAAATTCCCAAAAAAAAAAATCAATACACACATACGTCCACCTTTAAACCATTCTCCATCCATTTAATAAATCGGTCATTTATAAACTATACATAATCTTTGACTTGTTTTGCATTTAATATTACCTTTACACCACTCCATGCATACCACGACCTTTACATAACTCAGTTGAATGGTCAACACTTCTCTTATCTTCACATGGGCACAACATTTCTGAATGGCGCTCTCTAAGGCTTGGTGGAGGGCACCACATTTGAGATTGGAGTTCCTTAATGTGGAAGAGGAGCGCCACCTTTTCAGCACTCCTCCCATCTGGATAAGGGCGCGCTGAAGACTAGGAAAATGGGTTTTTTTAAGTGTGGGAGCGTCAACTCTTATCTAATACTTTCTAGAGAGCGTCAGTGTACAAAATACCAATAGATTAATTCCCTTTGGTCGCGAAAACATCTAGGTATATAGACTATTCTCCTTCGTACTCAGATCCACTTGTCTTTCCCTGCAAAAACATGTCCAAAGGTTCTTGCACTCTCAAAGATATGCTAAATTCAACTTGGCTTACATGCTACACCTCCTCCAACTACTCTGATGTCACTTGTTGTTCTGTAGCGAAAGTATAAATAAAAATGGATTTAAATGACACAATTACATAACAAAGAAATAAACAATAACACAAATTAATGCATGGACTTTATGTGATAAAACCCTTCAAAAGGGAAACATCCACGGAATAATGATATTTAGTTTATTTATCATTCAAGGGAGATATTACATCAGTTAGACCAGGCTTACACACATTCAACCTTTTTCAAGATTCATTTGCATCTATGGTCATAACTGGATTTATAGCAGCTCTCAAACAATTTATAAAATTGATTACGTTAATGTGGATCCATAAATTCAGTGATTTGTTTCAACAACAAACTTATTTTAAGAATCCACTAAATCTGCTACAATCCAAAAAATCATGGAAAATAGGTTGGCCTATCTCAACGCCCTAACCCAATATGGAAATGAGATAAGGCGCTGATAACCCTAAACCCAAAAGAAAAATAGTGAAAAAAGAGGCTGCCAAAATAGTAACAACCCTAACCTTAATTGTAACCGTAATGCCAAAACAAGAAAAAAACCTCGCCTTCCAAAACATATAACAGATCTCGTGGAAGTGGCTCCTTCACCTTCCTGCTAGATGATTTCCAATTCGAATTTATTCTGTATACTAGGCTCAAGGTACTTTGATGTTGTAGCAGTATGCCTTAGGAGGTCTCGGCTCGATGGTAACCTGGAGGGTTAAAGAATAGAAACTTTAGCACATACAAATAGAGATATACAATTAAAAAGTGTTGGTTAATTGAAATATTGTTGTCGATCATGACATTCTTCACATCCAAGTTAATTGAAACCCAATATACAATTAAAAAGGACTGGTTAACTTAAACGCCGACGATGATCATGGAATGCTTCAAATCCAAGGTTAATTTCACCCCAAAATTACCATGGCAGCGTTAATTGAAAAGGAAACATTTCCAATCCACCTTTAGCACATATAATTAATTGAAATTTCCACGCATATGATGGAAACGCTTTACATCTAGGCCGGCCCATGCACCCACTAACATTAAAGAAGTTGAAGCGAATGTCGCCCCATGCACCATAGAACACTAAAAAAATAGTAAAAAACCTTGACTCTGGCCATGCACAATAAAATACCNCCCAAAAGAAAAATAGTGAAAAAAGAGGCTGCCAAAATAGTAACAACCCTAACCTTAATTGTAACCGTAATGCCAAAACAAGAAAAAAACCTCGCCTTCCAAAACATATAACAGATCTCGTGGAAGTGGCTCCTTCACCTTCCTGCTAGATGATTTCCAATTCGAATTTATTCTGTATACTAGGCTCAAGGTACTTTGATGTTGTAGCAGTATGCCTTAGGAGGTCTCGGCTCGATGGTAACCTGGAGGGTTAAAGAATAGAAACTTTAGCACATACAAATAGAGATATACAATTAAAAAGTGTTGGTTAATTGAAATATTGTTGTCGATCATGACATTCTTCACATCCAAGTTAATTGAAACCCAATATACAATTAAAAAGGACTGGTTAACTTAAACGCCGACGATGATCATGGAATGCTTCAAATCCAAGGTTAATTTCACCCCAAAATTACCATGGCAGCGTTAATTGAAAAGGAAACATTTCCAATCCACCTTTAGCACATATAATTAATTGAAATTTCCACGCATATGATGGAAACGCTTTACATCTAGGCCGGCCCATGCACCCACTAACATTAAAGAAGTTGAAGCGAATGTCGCCCCATGCACCATAGAACACTAAAAAAATAGTAAAAAACCTTGACTCTGGCCATGCACAATAAAATACCTAAGGTACATTGAATAAAGTGGGCATTAATTCTATTATTTTTTTAATCCCATTAATCACGAGTTTTAATTATTAACAACATGTTTTATCATGCAAGTAAGTTAATGGTTAAAATAATTCTTGTTTGATTAAAAGTCCCATGAGAGATGGAAAAAAAATAACTAAGTAGAAATAATTATACTCTCAAAATAATGGGGACACTCTCAAAATAATGGGCACTCGTATTGGGGTATGTGTGAAAATGGGGAGAACCCATCCCTAAAGAGTGAATATTTCCTCTAAATCGAAAAAATCTAAGAAATTCCACCCTAATGAGTAAAAATACTCAAAATTTATATTGAGAGTGTATCAGTGATCTTTTGTAATATTTTTATAAGCATAAAAAAATACTGGTTTCTAAAATCCATTGATATTTTTCTAAACACAATTTGACTTGTTTCATTTGGTTGATTCATTGACACTCTTAGGCCAGGCCAGTAATCCAAACAACAAGAACCGAATCATGTTTTAACTTAGCATTGAGAGAGTGTGTCTAACAACGTTAATTTTTTATTTCCACCATAAGAATCTATGTTAAATAAATGAATGGACTATAAGTCTACTATTTATAAATCATATGGCATTAAATAAATTGAATCTATGGCCTTGTATAAAGTATCAACACTTTGAGTAAATAACACATCCATCATCATGAGTGAAGCATTGAAAAAGAAAAATGTTGAAAGACCTAAAGGCCATTAATATGCATATATAAGAGGAGAACAAAAAATTGAACAAGAGGATAACATAGTTGGAAAAAGACAATGAGACCTATAAAAAAAATCATACTTTATAAAGGAGCACGTTTTTCAACGTTGAGACACTCTCACCACTATTATGGTATATTGAAACAAGAACAAAGTTTAACTGTTGCAATTGGGATAAAAAGTCATCCAATTGTATGGTTGAAAATAACACAGGCTTGGCTTTCTCAGGCTCTCTTGCATAAACAACTGTCAATGAATGAAGAGGCATTGGATAAGTACATGTAGTTGTATAAGATTCCAAGGAAGCATAATCACCTTTCAACGATAATGCAATTTATAGCACCATTATTGGGGAAAGCATGGTAAGCTCACTCTCCAATGATTTATCTCAACCTATTCCAAAATATCAGTTTAGTTTTTTTGAAAAGCGTACCAGAGAGATAGATTCCAAACTCATGAGACAAATAGTTTATGATCATGAAGGGATAGGGGAAATAGTATTTGAAATGGTTCATCCCTTTTAAAGAAATCATGAATGGAAATAATATTTATGGATGTGATTAGATTTTAAAAAAATAGAAATTTCTACTTTATAAAGTAAAAAGAAAAATTCCTAGTGCTCACTAGCATGATGTTCAAATTGAAAATGTCCACAAAAGTGTAATACAAATGATACAAAGACGAAACCTTAGTATAGTTCATGAATATTTTAACTCCCACCTTTTCCTTAGATGTAGATATATAATGAATTTGAATACCATGATTTGATTTTTGATACTATTTCCCAAAACAAGATTCACCAATTTCTATTTTTTCTAAAACTCATTTGTCCAAATTCTATATAATAAAATCATTTTACCTTTAAAATAACCCATATTTTATAGAAAATATATAAAATTCTTAGAAATTTTAATATTTTTTAAAAAAATATCTCCAAACATTTTATAGTTTGCATATTAAGGACTAGTAAGATTCGTTGACATTTCTAAATTATGAGAAAATTTTCCATAAAATTATCCTCGGTATTTATTATGCGTGGGGATGTTTCATCCAACCCTTTTTCTACCTCCCCCTTAGAAGGGTCAACCAACCCTTCTAAGTGTTCATTCATTATAAGAATATTATTCTTGAGGAAGGGTTGGTTGACCCTTAATTGTGCTCCCTGCTTAATAAAATGATATGCTTAAGGAAGGGATCCCCCATGATAAGAATACTATAGATGAGGAAGTACGAAATCACCCTTTCCTGTAATACCTCTCAATAATAATATTATTCTTGAGGAAATGATGGATGTCCCTTTCCTAGGACCCCTTTGGATAATAACACTAAAATTAAGGAAGGTTTGGTCCTCCCTTCCAAGGGCTCCCCTATGATAAGTATAATATGATGGAGGAAGGGTCATCCAACATTTTCAAAGTCTCCTCTGTGATGCGAATTCCATGCTTGAGGATGGGTCAGAGAAATTTTCATCATGCTCCCCCTTGATAAGAATATTATACCTAAGGAACGGTCAATTGACCCTTCCTAAATATTAGTATTCTAGTAACACTAGATCGTAGGGAAGGTATGACCCACTATTCACCATGATCCTCCTTGATGAGAATACTATATTTAAATAATGGGAAATTTATCCTTCCCTATTCTCACCCTATATGTGAATACTATGATTAAGTAAGTGTTGTATGACCCTTCATTAGGATACTCAATGTGAATACTAAGATTAACGACCACTTCAATGGGATCCCCTTTGATGAGAATATAATACTTTAGGAAAGGCCAATTGAACCTTCCCATTATCTTCCTTGAGAAGAATGTATCCTTGAGTAAGATTAAACCATTCATTCCTCGACATCCCCAAATAACATAATAGTATTCTTAAGGAAGGGTGAACGAACCCACCCTCATGCTTCACTTTAGCGAGAAACTATGTTTAAATAAGGGTTGTCTAACCATTTCCTAATATCCATGGGGAAGAGAATAGTATATTTTGGGAAGGATAAACCAAGCCTTCCCTGTGCTACCTCTTGATGAGAATATTATTTTTTAGAGAGGGTATAAACTAAACCTTCACTGTGATCCCTCTAGATGTGAATAATATCACTGATGATCCAGATTATTTTCAACAAGAAATGAGAGCGGAGATATAATAAGGAAATGTACAAAGATATATCATATATACAATAATATAACATAAATATATCATAGATGAAACCATAAACACATATATACAGTAATACACAATTTCTATTAATGAGTGAAATGTACAAAACTATAGAAATACAGAGTGAAAGACTCACTAGAATGGTGGTATTGTATCTCTGAGAAGAGATGTGATGGATACCCACATTTGCAAGAATATTATTCTTATAATGAGGATCCAAAGGCTATTTTAGCATAAAATAAAATCCAAAACCCTAACCCTGGAAGATGAAAAGTCAATAGTTTTGTGGACCCCATTTTCAGTAGTTTGGTGTATCAAATTCCTGGGGGCGTAACTTTGGCATATGATCTCCATTCGGGGTGCACGATGGATTTTTGGAAAGGTATCATAGAGGATAATCATTTTGGGGGATCCATCAAAGCCTTTATCTTTCTTTATGGTGCCCGATCCTGAAAAAAATTCATTTAGGCCCTCAAAATGGCCCCAGAAATTTAGGAGTCGAAAAACTGCTAAAAATAGTAAATTGCCAGAAGATTGTTTTGAGCCAGTTGAAATAGATGGGTCGCCATCGATATCCACTTGGATCACTCCTCCCTCCTTAGGAATCAATGTTCTCCATTTCATTGATTTATCGGGGGAGGCGGGAAATCATTTGTTGAATCTACATCTTGATGAGATGCTTTCCTTACTGGAGAAGTTGTGGTGCTTAGCTTGTTGAAGGTTGTAACAAACTTGTGGCTGGAAGGGTTGGACCTTTTTAATTTTTCTGGCCACATGAGATGACTATGTGAAAAAGGAATTATGTTTCTTTTCTTCAATACTGTTGACATGTTTCTACTGGATAGAAGGTGCTTGGACTGAGGCTGCAATGCTTGCGGTGTTAATTTGTTCACCTTTTGAATAGACTGTGAAGAAGCTGATTTTTGTTGTATGAGATACTACCTTGCAGAACTGGTTAGATGGGAGAGTAGTCATAACTACCTATGGTATCCTGTAGAGATGAGACCCCATAGTACAAAGACACTACGTGGCCAAGACTCATAAATAGTGACGCAGGACACAATCCTAATCCCGCTCACAGGATCGTTCTGTCTAGTTCGTGAGCCAAAGCGGCTCTTTCAACTCCTACTAGAATTGAACATGAATCGATCCACAGGTCCTTCCTTTTCATTCATGGCCTCGAACACGACCATGATCAATTTCCCCACAGGAAATGTGATTTCGGGCTTCGGGGTTTCCTAATTCCCGTTGTCGAGAACTTCTGTCTTCTCGATCTCCCAATCACTGAAATCCTGAAATGTCGAAACGGCTTCAACAGCATTTAGCCCCCATGGCTATCTCCTGGTCCATGTGACCGCTATTCCATATGACCGCAGTCCTATGTTTTTCGCGATTTTGGGCTTTCAAATGCTTTGAACATCTTGTCCTCAGGATTCTTGATCCTCCGAATCTCGATTTCCCGATATGACGAAGTGACATCAGCTGGCCCCACAGAGGAGCTTTCCACCTTGTCGGGGTTTCGGACTTCGCAATTCAAAAATGTGCGTGCTTCTGTCTTCAGGATTTGCGAAACGCCGAACCCCGATAAGCTGATGGAATTTACTATCGGGACCTTCCCCGAACTCTAGGATTTCCGCCACGCATCCTCCTATGATGGACGGTCCACATTCATTTCACGATTTCAGAATTCACGGTTCTAAAATGTGTGGATCTCCTATCTTCAAGATTCACGAAATGTCAAACCCCGATATGCCGATGGACTTTCCTATCGGGATTTCTTCCAAAGGCCTCGATCTCTGCCACACGTCCCCTCAAGATGGATGGTCCACATCCATTTCACGATTTCGCGAAATCAAATGTCGAAATGTCTCGGCATCTTGTCCCTTTTATCCCCGAAGTTCTGAACTCTGAAATGCCAATGGCTCCCGATCTCCGCCACGTGTCCCAACAAATGGACAGCTCATATCTGTTTCAGGGTTTTCACTGTGGATATTCTCGATCTCCTATCCTCGAGACTTTTGAAATCCCAAATTTTGAAATCCCGATGGAAAATTCCTTTTGGGCCTTTCTTCTCCCTATTCACGAAGGTTTTAAACCCCTCGCAGATCTTATCAGATCTGACGGTTGACTGGTATTCTAAGAAAGATCCGACGGTTCATATTGTTTCTCCTGTGCGCTCCTCCTGCTCCTTGGACGTAAAACCTTTCAACAGTCCAGATCTCTCTGCAGTCTGATCGGATGGTTATTTTGCCTCCTCCTGAGCTTCTCTGCACGTTCTTCCCAAACTTGGAAGAATTCCAATTTCTCAAAGGCCTCAACCTTTGCCTTCTTTCTTCTCTGCAAACTCTTCGACTTGATTCCTCCTGCGCGTATATGAAAACACTGTCCCTCCTGAGCTTTGGGAACTTTGAACTCCTCCAAAGAGTTCTTCGACCTCTGCACTCCTTGCAGCTATGGCTCCGTGCGCTGAAAGCACTACTCCTCCTAAGCTTATCCTTCGAATCCTCAAGGGATTCTTTGACTTCTGCGCCTCTGCAGAGTCTTCATGCACACAAAGTGCTATCTCTCCTGAGCTTCTCAACCACTTAGATCTATAAGGAAATAAATACTTCTTCCTTTCTCCTGTAGACGGAAAATTTGTATGCCCTCCTGGCTATCCTTCATTCAAGCAACCTCTTGTTGAATCCTTCAGGGTGTTCAACAACCCTGCTAAGATCCCTCAGTGGATTCTTCCTCCAAAATACAGAACTCAGCAGAGTTATCTTCTTGTGCCTATCTGCACACTGTCTCAATTCCCTCCTAGCAGAGTTATACAGAACTCACAGCAGAGTTCTTATGTGCACTCTTTGCACCTTCTCAATACCCACCTGGCAGAGCTTTACATAACTCCTTAGAGCTTCTGTCTTCTTTTGAACTCACAGTAGAATTCTTCTATGCACTCCTTGCACTGGCTCAATGCCCACCTGGTAGAGCTTCATAGAACTCCTCAGATATTTTGTCTGCAACTGAGTTATTCTCCATAGCCTTGCCTCTTGAGGTATTCAGCAACCTCACAGGTCTTTCTTCCGATTTGTTGATTTCAACTTCTGTTCCCACCTGGCACGCCTCTGTCTGACTCTGCAAAGTTTAGAAATACACCCTCTCTGCACGGCTATCAGAACCCGCAGCGTTATTTCACACCCTCCTAGTGCAAATCCTCAAAGACCTCTCAAGCCTAAAATCAAAACAAATCCCTACAAATGCAAACCTACAACATACATCTACAGCATAAAAGAACACTCATAGACATTCATTCAACACATGAAAGATGTAGGAAAAACTATTGTTTATATTAAAATGGCAAATGCCTGTTTATACAAGGTGTTCTTGAGCACGGCCTGTAACAAGGTCTCGACTCCTTCTCTTATGATCTCTACTCACATACTCTATCATTCTACTAACTCCCTCTCTACCAACTTCTATCAAAATGAGATTGAAATTGATCTTTTACATGAGGGGGCTCTTCGAGCTCTTCCCTCCAATCTACCTACCCTATTCAATTACATTGAATGGGCTGTCTAGTCCACAAATCGGATCTAGATCTCGGCCTTACAAGAATTAAGACCTACCTACTCTAATGCCTACACAAAGGCACGACTCCATGGCTCAACAACCTACAACATTGATTACATTCAAATTCAAAATTGAAGATGAGGGTTGCGCCTCTCTTCAGCCTTGAATGCATGCACTGACGTGGTTGGCTAGCTGGTTGACTGACATGGAGAGATGCTCCTGCATCAAATAGCATGGCACTTCCACATATATGGTTGTCCCAAAAGAACATCATAGACATCCAGCGGGGAAACATCACATAATACCTCATGCTTGAAGGGTTGGATGTCGTATGAGAATCAGAACTGTTGGTTGACATGAAGATCTTCTCCCTAGCGGAGTCACCAGATGTTGTATGGTTGTGGGTGTGGTGTTCTCGGAAATCCCAACAATTTGATGACTTATGTTGAGATGAGGTTCTCCTAGCTTCTTATCAACAATAAAATGAAATGGGGTCCCCTTCACCCACATATGTGAATGAAAACTTTGCTCCCCTTCTTTAAAATCTGTTGGTTCTTCTGGTTGAATTGTTGCAGTCTCGACAGTAGCAGTGGGGTCTACATCGATGATCTATCTTTTTCCATTATGTTCTTAATCAGGTTCTGAATCAGGGTTTGACACCTTGTCTTTGATATCGACCACCAATGAGTGTTTTGAGCGACAGTCATCAGTATTGTGTTAGGGAATTTTGTGGAAATCACACCACTTTATAGTTTCCTTCATTGTCTTTTCATTACCCTTCTTTTCCTGTGGATTGGACTGGTTGTCAGAAGGTTGTTTGTTAGGGCCATATTTATCATGATTTTCTTGTTGTGGATTTGCATACCTATACTCCCATTTGTTCTGGTTCTTAAATTTCTTCTTGATTTTGATAGCATATCGGTAATCATATCCCATTGATGATATGTCTAGAAGCTCCATTTCAGTTTGGATGTACCTATGTAGAGCCCCACGGTATTTTAGAACCAAATGTCACTCAGAATCTTTGATACCCAGCTTAATGCTCAAGGTATGGAAGGTGTTGGTGAAATTCGTCACTGCTTGGCCCCTCTCTTGACACAACGTGGTCCATATCATGTATTGGTTGTCATAGTTACCAACAGGGTAATATTGTTCCTTGACCGCATCCATAAAAAATCCCAAGTGGGCTCGACCCCATATATTATAGACTCCTCTATGGAAATTTTCTCCCAGTAAGTTTCCCACCAATGTTTTACATGGGGAAGAGCCTTAAGGAGTGTGAAGGTGATATTTTCCTTGTCGAAGAAATTATGAACAAAGAAATAACCTTCTAAAAGATTTAACCATTTTTCTAGGGCATCCACATCTATTTGTCCTTCAAATACGGGCATATCAAAATTAACTTGTACCTTGAAAGGAGAGGTTTCTCCAAAGTGGTCGCTTGATGAAGACTCGTCAACTGTTATCGACAGGTGTTGAAGGATGTGGGAAAAATTCTCCATCCTTTCCTCCCTTTGTCACGTGAAAGCTTTCTAAAGCAACAGATTGAAAGAATATTATGCTCCATCGTTTTCCTTTTCTTCCACCATGGAGAGTTTCTTGGGTGTGTTAGGATATTTAGACACTTAGGAGTTAGTTAAGATCTACTTGGTCTAATGTTTTGTTAGGTAAAAGTGTGTTTCTTAGTGTGTTTCTTTAGTATGCATTTGTAGTTAGGAAATCTAACAGTCACGATATGTTCCCGACATAGAGTGATCTGACGGTTCATACTCTCCTAGATATTAATTACTATTGACCCGTAGCTTAACACCCAATTGGTCCATGATATCTATTTAAAGAGCATGGAGGGTCATTCGCCGATGATCGATTGTGATAAACTCTCTTGTAAAATCTCTCTGTAATATTTTTATTTTGCATTAATAAACTACTTCAAGTGGTCACATTGGTTGGGACCGTGGATGTTTCCCCGTAGGGGTTTTACCAAGTGAAAACATTGGTGTTGTTGTTCCTGAGTCTGTACTAAGCCTTAAAGTACAGTGTCAAGGCATTCGAAATTATAAAAAAGGTTGATACAGGATTATACTAACCTTGGGTAGGAGAAACTAGAGCAGACTTCTACGTTCTCGTCGTCTAGCTTCCAACTGCTCTTGAGCAGTTATGTCACTCTCAATGACTTCCCATGATTGTTCCAATTCGTCCCAGGTGTTTGCGGTTTTAAGGATTGTGTCTAAGAGATTTTAAAGCGATACGTATTTGGCTAGATAATCCGGTTTGAATATTGGGTTGAGTTGTTGTAGGGACAATCATTTAGGAACAGTTCCAATATGGAAATGGTTTTTTTTTAGAGATAATTTAATTGCTGTGTTAATTCGGACGAAATAAAGAGGAACCTTTGCATGAAAAAACAAAATAAAGATGCAAATTGAAGGCCCTTTCCTATAACTGTGTTGTTTCAGATAAAAATAACATGAGATGGGAGAAAACATTAAGCTGTAGATGACGCGAAGTTCCTGTCAGCGGAAAACTCACGCATATACAGAAGAAGAAATTGACATAAACATAATTGACTTAATGTGAATAAACATAAAATTCGGTAAGTGTAAATTGGTCTTACACCCGCTAATAGTTGGTGCAGAGGAAAGACAATAGACAATTACAGAAATAGATGCAAACCTTTCACCATAGTAGTGGTCGTACTAAATTACAGTGATACATGTCAATTATGTAGAGCAAAATGAAAAGAAACAAATAACATGATGTAACAAACTTGCGACACAGTCGTGACAGAATCAGGAATCCTCAAATTGCTTGTATATCTCCTTTGATGCAAAAATTCTCTTACAGTTCGTCTCAAAAAGGTCCAGCCCTTTTTCTCTTCTTTTTGTGATGTATTTATACAAAATTTGCCTCTCGGTTCAGAAGAGCCAAATTACTCCATTTGTCAGAATTCATTTTTCAAAAAAGTGCCAGATGCTGGTTTTTGCTTAGATTTAATACCTATGATACATTTGTCCAAAAAATGAAATACAAGTTGTGAAGGTTTTGCATTGACAGCTGGGGGGAGCGAAATAACTCCATTTCACCAATTCTATCTTTAAGAAGTGTTAGGCGCCCGTCCTAGCATGGACTCGGTGTACCTCATACACTTGTCCACGAACTGGGTGACAAGCTGTGAAGGCTCGGCCTGACAACGAGCTTCGGCCAAATAGCACTCTCGTGCCAACTGTGGGAGCTTACCATCTACTTGTATATCAACGAGTTCAAGGACGCCAAGCCGTGCACTGGGTTGAATCAGATATTTATCGATTTGAGCTGGGTYGACCTTGTCCATCTTGGAAATTTCTGCTGAATTTCTCTCATTCTCCTCTTTTATGTCGAGAGAAATTCGGTCTATATTTATCTGCCTCAGCGCCTCTGTGTTGTCTCCAATCTCTATCCCTATCTGCTCACCATTTATATTATTGATGGCCTCTTCTAATGAACTTGTTACTTTCTGAGCCTACTCCTTGCTTAAAGTAATATCATGTTCCCAATTCTTTAACAAGATATTACCTCTGGTTTGTTCGGCAATGGTGAGCCCGGGAGGCCCTGAAAACCTATTGTTGTTCGCTATCACTGCCTCTTGGAAAGCGACTCGAGTAGCCTCTGCGTTCCTTTCCTTGTTAGTCAGATTCTCGGAGATTTGTTGAATTAACAAGCAGTCTTCTCGAATTTCTCCAACTTTGTTTAGCAGGTTCTTTTTAGCAGAAGAGATCCTGCTCCGAATATCTGTTGCTCGGGATTTAATGGCCTCGATGTCCATTGTCTTGCTTTTTGTGACCTCCAACTGAGCCTGCAGCTGTGTAATCATATCTCTCTGCTGGTCCGATTGTACCCGACCATCTCGGATTGTAGAATTCGCTTTTTCCAGCTTGGTCTTAAGGACTTCAATTTCCTTCTTGTTGGCCAATTGGGTGAACTCGATTTTTCCGCTTACTTGACTCCTCGCGCTTTCTGCTGCCGAAGCCACCCTGGCCTCAAGAGTCTTGATCAGGTGATTTTTTGCTTTGAGCTGCCTTTTCAACATTTCGACTGAATATTGATTTGCCGTTGCGTACGCTCCTAGCATTCCTGCGATTTCAGTGGCAAACTCATCCTTCTTTTTATTTCTCCCATCGGTCATTACTTTGAATCTTTTATTAGTGGACTCTCCCTCCTGATAAAACTCTCGCTTCACCACAACTTTCCTCTTTTTGTCAAAGAATAAATCATTAGGAGGGAGTTCCTCTGCACTTATAGGTTTTAGTTCTTCCCCGAAAATCCATCCCTCGTTAACGCCTCCCTGTGCTGACTGCAAGGGTGTGACAGAGGTGATGGGTTTTCCGATCTACTTTTCTGCCTTCGCTGGTGTGCTGAGTGGATCTTGCTCTTTCGGGGGATCGGAGGTTTTTATTCCCGTCTCCGGATTCTGAGTTTCTGGTGGGTCTGTGTCTTTTATTTCCACCTCCGGACTATGCTCCTTGGGAGGATCAGTATCCTCTTTATCTGTTTCGGGATTGTCCTCCCGCACAGGACTCTTCTCCTTTTCTGGGTTCTCCTCCTGCTCAGGACTCTTCCCTTGCTCGGAACTTTTTTCTTGTTCGGGATTCTGTTCATGACGTCTTTCGGGATTGGAATTCTTCCCCGCAGAACTTCCGGCCTCCTTTTCTTTATCTTTAGAAAGTCCCAAACCTCCCAACACAATGGGAAGGCATCTTATCCTATGTCCCTGGAATTTTAGGACAGAAGCCCTCTCTTCGGGTGCCAGAGATCTGACTCGAAATTGCACCTTCGAATAGGACATCGCCGCTCAGAAAACATCATCTGAGGGTGAACATTCATGTTCGAACCTTTTTAATCCACAATGTCCCAGATGAGTGCTTACGATCCCCTGAGGATCATGCTTCTTGTACTCAATGTAGGATAGGCTCAAATCTTCCAAGGCTGCAGCCTCGGCCTTAGCGTGTCCGAAATCTAATAATGAATATGAATTTAGCCGAATAGGGAAAGATGACCATACCTTCTTGGCTGACGCCTTGAGTTCTTTGCTCACTCCGCCGATCACCGTTTGCCAAGCAATTTCGCGACAGGCTAGCTTGTCAGGAATGAACAGCGGTAGTGCCGAAGGAGGAACAGTAGCTATGAACACTCTTAAATAAGAGAATCCTTCCTCTACATACCATTCTGCAATATGGCTCAGATTCCCTGCAATGCTATCCGAGATGCGGGGTGGCAAAAGACAAAAAATGGTGACGTGCAGGGGCACCATTACCCAGTTAAAAATTTCATAAATAAACTTGTTCACGTTATTTTCCCACAGCTTATCGTGGTACTCATGAACAGTCTTCTCATGGGTCAGACTCCAATCCCACTTCATTAAAGGAAAAGGCGTCATGGAGCATATTGCGTCAATGATATACGTGGACATGTAGAATCCGGCTGGTTTCCCGGCTGCCTTTTTCTCCCGGTACTCGGTGATCTTGTTGAACAAACTATCGGAGAGAATTTTTGCCCAATTGAATGAGGAACCTTCTTCTACCCGATAGATGAGAGGCACCCACTAGATGTAAAAATGTGCGGTATCCTCCCATCCGAAAAGCCGACAAGTCATCATCGCCACATATAAAAAATTGGGCTCCAACGAAGAAATTGAATACACCCCCTTGTCATTTGCTCTTAATGTCGCGGAACGCGACACCCAATCTTTAATCAAGCCTGGCAGGGTTCTGTCAAATTCTTTGCACTCTTTCTCTTTGAATTCCGCCAGGAATTCTTGGCCATATGTATATTCGAAATTTGCTGGGAGCTTATACATAGCTTGGATATGTTCAGGCCTAAAAGTTCCGATCATGGTTTGTCGGTCATTCACGATAGTTCTGGTAGGCAGGTCGACGTGATCCAATGCCCATCGGATCATGTCGTAGTATGGGAGCAACCGAGGTCTGGTTGCGACCAGGTGCATCCCCGACTGAACACTTGTCTTGTACTTAGTATTCATGTCGTCTTTCACAACATCAAGGTTATCGCCATCAGAATCTGAACAGTTCGCCATCCCGGCTTTCAGAATATTTGAAATAGACGACCAAGTGGATACTGAGCCACTCGTTCGAGGCGAAGTATCTGAGACGTTATCCGGACCCTGTGCCGCAACCTCGACGTTTGCTTTTGCTTCTCTCCTCGGTGCCATAGCTGAAGCTTGCTATTTTGCTCGTCTGCGGTAGACCTTTAGACGTAAGTCTGTCAAATCGCGAATAAAACCGAATTTATTGAAAATTCTGATCTTATTTTCTTCGTGGATTTACCCTAAATTCTCATTAATGTCATGAATATTGGACGACTTGACAGGTACTTTGGTTATGAAGCGTAAGAATATACATCGTGAAACGTGCCAACCTTGAAGCGCGGGCATATTTCATTTAATTTTAAAAATACAAATCTTAACGACTTGAAAAACTTCCTCGCCTTCCGTTGCATCGTGAACTTTGCTTTCGTATTTTGACCCGTAAACTCGCGAGACTGCGAGGGACGAGTTTAATGTAATCAATGTTAATTGTGATTTGGCGGATCCTTAATGATAGGATTAACTTTAATCGCAACTTCGCGAATCGGAGTTTTGGACACCTTAACTTTGTGAAAGAAAATGTCGAGTGGCGATGTACCAAGAATCAAGTTTTAATTGTGGTTAGTTTTTTAACCATTGGTTCTTGGCTAAGGTTATCAGAAAAGGTTTATCGCGTTTTCGGCTCTCGGGGTTGTGAAAACAGAAATTTAGGCTCGACAAATGCCGAGGCGCGAAACCCCAACGATGTCTAATCAAGGGTCAAATTTTTTACCATAGTCAATGCCTGGGACGAAAATTAGAACCGAGTTCGCATTCTCGCGATTCGGGACTTGTGAATCAAAAAACCAAGGTGTCTGACTTGCGATATCCGACTTGCGACATTCCAAAAACAAAACAAAAAAGGCAAACATATTGGTGGAAAATGGATCTTTTCTTTTGAAAGTGAAAAAAGCCTTGTTATTCAAACGACGAGATTTAAGAGTCTTATGATTTTGGAAGGAAAAGAAGAACAACTTTAAATGTCAAGTATCAAACGTCGAAAATTGCGCGAGGTGAAAAAACAAGGGAGGCTCCAACATAGGCTCCAACTAGGGATCTCGCTTCCCTGCGAAGTGGGAAGAACAGTAGACCAGGTGCAAAAATTGGGTAAATGGAGTCATAGGCTAAAATCAAGGAAAAATCCAAGAAAAAGAGAGAAAGGGGGAAAAAAGATTTCGCTTGGTAACCCAGAAACCTTTTCGAACTTAGATACTCTTTCCAAAGACAGCTGAAGTCACCTTCGCAATTTCCTCTTTCCCATTACTAAGTTTGGGGAACGTTTCCAGACAGTCGTGACGATCCTAGGATATTTGACAGGTCTTTATGATTTTCAGCTTGC
>ML795734.1:356325-376078 GCA_009831015.1 Picea engelmannii | reverse complement strand
ACCTGAAGCCATCATATTGGATTCTATCTCAACTGCGTCGTCTTGCATTCTATTCAATGTGGCTCCCCTTCTTTCTCGCAAAAGTAACGCAAAATCGGGTTCGAAAGCTCCCGCAAAAGTTACTTTGGCTGAGGGCTCGGAAGTTTTGACAGCCGTTGGAATTTTGTTATAAAGTTTGTTAAATCTCAGAATGAATTCCATAACGTTTTTTGAGTTCTTTTTCTTCAAGGACCCAAATTCGGTAAGGTAATACAAGTGATCTTTTCGCTCTCCCCATTGTCTGAGGAAAGCATCTTCCAATTCATTATATGTCTGAATCGAAGCGGTGGGAAGGCTCTGAAACCAAGTTCGGACCTGCCCTTCGAAGGTCTGGACAAGTAATCTCGAATAGACATCTTCGTGCACAATACTGCATATGTCTGCAAACTGGTCAAAGAAGTTTATGTGCTCGGCTGCAGTTAGATCTCCCTCTCTAGTGAACTTAGGAAGATTTTTGATGTAATTGTTGGGTAAGTCATGGAGGGGAATGGGTAAGACCAGGGGAGCATATCTTGCGGCTACCTTTGCAAATACTCCGGGAGGAGGGACATTAGGTCCTCCCCCTCCTCCTCCGACGCCTGCCATCGACTTAGGATTAAAAAATGGGGGGGTAGCACACTCTTTTGAATCAGGTGAGAAAGGGAAGTTCTGATGAAGAAAGGATGGTATGTCAAATGATGACGGTCTTTCCAAAGGACCTTTCCCCTTGTTTATAGGTGGGAAAGTTTGATGTGGCTCACTCCTAAAATCTGAGTAGTCTGTTTCCATATCTTTGGTATCAGACAGAGGGTTGTGGGAAGTAAGAGGTTCTGAAGGACATTTAGTCTTTACTAGTGGGTTTTTGGGTTTATTAACTGAAGCAGTTGCCTCTAACAACCCTCTCGCTTTTAAAATTTTCTCAGGATTATTGACAGGCGTAATGAGCTTGCCACCCGGGTTCTGTCTGGTATGCCTTTTACCAGACGCCAGTTTGTGTTTCAGTGGAGTCGCCAAGTGAAAGATTTAAAAAGCCTTAAAACTGTGTGCAATCTATGTTCACTATCAAGGAGTAACACTATCAACGAAATAGTTTGTCGTTCTCCCAGGGAAAAGATTTTGTAACTTCGTTACCCGGCGACGGCGCCAGAAAGATGTTGTTCCTGAGTCTGTACTAAGGCTTAAAGTACAGTGTCAAGGCATCCGAAATTATACAAAAGGTTGATACAGGATTATACTAACCTTCGGTAGGAGAAACTAGAGCAGATTTCTACGTTCTCGTCGTCTAGCTTCCAACTGCTCTTGAGCAGTTATGTCACGCTCAATGACTTCCCATGATTGTTCCAATTCGTCCCGGGTGTTTGCGGTTTTAAGGATTGTGTCTAAGAGATTTTAAAGTGATATGTATTTGGCTAGATAATCCGGTTTGAATATTGGGTTGAGTTGCTGTAGGGATAGTCATTTAGGAATAGTTCCAGTATGGAAATGGTTTTTTTTGAGAGATAATTTAATTGTTGTGTTAATTCGGACGAAATAAAGAGGAACCTTTGCATGAAAAAATGAAATAAAGATGCAAATTGAAGGCCCTTTCCTGTAACTGTGTTGTTTCAGATAAAAATAACGTGAGATGGGAGAAAACATTAAGCTGTAGATGACGTGAAGTTCCTGTCAGCGGAAAACTCACGCATATACAGAAGAAGCAATTGACATAAACATAATTGACTTAATGTGAATAAACATAAAATTCGGTAAGTGTAAATTGGTCTTACACCCGCTAATAGCTGGTGTAGAGGAAAGACAATAGACAATTATAGAAATAGATGCAAACATTTCACCATAGTAGTGGTCGTACTAAATTACAGTGATACATGTCAATTATGTAGAGCAAAATGAAAAGAAACAAATAACATGATGTAACAGACCTGTGACACAGTCGTGACAGAATCGGGAATCCTAAAATTGCTTGTATATCTCCTTTGATGTAAAAATTCTCTTACAGTTCGTCTCAAAAAGGTCCAGCCCTTTTTCTCTTCTTTTTGTGATGTATTTATACAAAATTTGCCTCTCGGTTCAGAAGAGCCAAATTACTCCATCTGTCAGAATTCGTTTTTCAAAAAAGTGCCAGATGCTGGTTTTTGCTTAGATTTAATACCTATGATACATTTGTCCAAAAAATGAAATACAAGCTGTGAAGGTTTTGCATTGACAGCTGGGGGGAGCGAAATAACTCCATTTCACCAATTCTATCTTTAAGAAGTGCTAGGTGCTCGTCCTAGCATGGACTCGGTGTACCTCATACACTTGTCCACGAACTGGGTGACAAGCTGTGAAGGCTCGGCCTGACAACGAGCTTCGGCCAAATAGCACTCTCGTGCCAACTATGGGATCTTACCATCTACTTGTATATCAACGAGTTCAAGGACGCCAAGCCGTGCACTGGGTTGAATCAAATGTTTATCGATTTGAGCTGGGTCGACCCTGTCCATCTTGGAGATTTCTGCTGAATTTCTCTCATTCTCCTCTTTTATGTYGAGAGAAATCYGGTCTATATTTATCTGCCTCAGCGCCTCTGTGTTGTCTCCAATCTCTATCCCTATCTGCTCACCATTTATATTATTGATGGCCTCTTCTAACAAACTTGTTACTTTCTGAGCCTGTTCCTTACTTAAAGTAATATCCTGTTCCCAATTCTTTAACAAGATATTACCTCTGGTTTGTTCGGCAATGGTGAGCTCGGGAGGCCCTGAAAACCTGTTGTATAAACTATTAGAGAGAATTTTTGCCCAATTGAAGGAGGAACCCTCTGCTACCCGATAGATGAGAGGTACCCACTGGACGTAGAAATGTGCGGTATCCTCCCATCCGAAAAGCCGACAAGCCATCATCGCCACATATAAAAAATTGGGCTCCAACGAAGAAATTGAATACACACCCTTGTMATTCACTCTGAATGTYGYGGAAYGCGACACCCAATMTTTAATCAAGCCTGGCAGGGTTCTRTCAAATTCTTBGCACTCTTTCTYTTTGAATTCYGCCAGGAATTCTTGGCCATATGTATATTCGAAWKYTGCTGGGAGCTTATACATAGACTGGATATGTTCRGGCCTAAAAGTCCCGATCMTRKCCTGTYGGTCATTCACGATAGTTCTGGTAGGCAGGTCGACGTGATCCAATGCCCATCGGATCATGTCGTAGTATGGGAGCAACCGAGGTCTGGTTGCGACCAGGTGCATCCCCGACTGAACAATTGTCTTGTACTTAGTATTCATGTCGTCTTTCACAACATCAAGGTTATCGCCATCAGAATCTGAACAGTTCGTCATCCCGGCTTTCAGAATATTTGAAATAGACGACCAAGTGGATACTGAGCCACTCGTCTGAGGCGAAGTATCTGAGACGTTATCCGGACCCTGTGCCGCAACCTCGACGTTTTCTTTTGCTTCTCTCCTCGGTGCCATAGATGAAGCTTGCTGTTTTGCTCTTGTGCGGTAGACCTTTAGACGTAAGTCTTTCAAATCGCGAATAAAACCGAATTTATTGAAAAATCCGATCTTATTTTCTTCGTGGATTTACCCTAAATTCTCATTAATGTCATGAATATTGGGCGTCTTGACAGGTACTTTGGTTATGAAGCGTAAGAATATACATCGTGAAACATGCCAACCTTGAAGCGCGGGCATATTTCATTTAATTTTAAAAATACAAATCTTAACGACTTGAAAAACTTCCTCGCCTTTCGTTGCATCGTGAACTTTTCTTTCGTATTTTGACCCGTAAACTCGCGAGACTGCGAGGGCCAAGTTTAATGTAATCAATGGTAATCGCGATTTGGCCGATCCTTAATGATAGGATTAACTTTAATCGCCATATCGTGATTCGGGAATTCAAAGACAAACTTTTAGGAGAATGATACGTCGAATCGCGATATCGAGATGTGGTGATAATAAAGGGTCGAATTAAGAGAAGGAAATGCTAGATTAGGTGATTAATTACTCTCGATATCATTATGTCACAAGTTCACGAATCGGAGTTTTGGACACCTTAACTTTGTGAAAGAAAATGCTGAGTGGCAATGTACCGAGAATCAAGTTTTAATTGTGGTTAGTTTTTTAACCATTGGTTCTTGGTTAAGGTTATCAGAAAAGGTTTATCGCGTTTTCGGCTCTCGTGGTTGTGAAAATAGAAATTTAGGCTCGACAAATGCCGAGGCGCGAAACCCCAACGATGTCTAATCAAGGGTCAAAGTTTTTACCATAGTCAATGCCTGGGACGAAAATTAGAACCGAGTTCGCATTCTCGCGATTCGAGACTTGTGAATCAAAAAACCAAGGTGTCCGACTTGCGATATCCGACTTGCGACATTCCAAAAACAAAACAAAAAAGGCAAACATATTGGTGGAAAATGGATCTTTTCTTTTGAAAGTGAAAAAAGCCTTGTTATTCAAACGACGAGATTTAAGAGTCTTATGATTTTGGAAGGAAAAGAAGAACAACTTTAAATGTCAAGTATCAAACGTCGAAAATTGCGCGAGGTGAAAAAACAAGGGCGGCTCCAACAGGTGTGTTGATCTTTGATATGGTTATGTGAGTGGTTACTGAAGGTGTTCATCCTATGTTGGAATATCTATGTTTTCGAACATGGTATCAGAGCCTGTTTGAAGACCTGCTCTTGTTGTAGATCGAGATAGTGAAGCCGAGTTGACTCATCTCCATTTTGTGTCATTTACATACATTTCTGGGCTAAGAGGACTCTTCCATTACATCTTGAACACTCATTTCATTCAGGAACACTTTTTTTTCACTCGAAAAGGTTTTTGTTTGCCCAGGATACGACCATTATAGTCAGATCCAGAGGTATAAAGCTTGAATACGCATTTTTTAAATTTTTGCAGAGTAGTATTTTGGTTTTCTTTCGGTTTTATATTATTTATTTCTGGGTTGCTACTCTTTTATATCTGTGTATGCTCTTTTTCCCTCGCCCTGTGTGATCTTGGAAAATCGTAAATATATAGGAAACAGTGCATCTTCTGGGTAAGCTAACTGAGATCTAACCCTTGTTGTCTCCGAGAAGAGAAATTATTTTCTTGTGTGAAAATAATTTTTTTAGCACGCTCTCCAAGGCCATATTTAACAACAACAACAAAAATCCTCCTTTAGAACATTACAATATGTTTTGATAAACCATTTGGTTAAAAGTTGTCTTATTAAGCAAGAGGTCTTGAGTTCAAGTCTCTCTTTTGTTACTTTTTTTGAAAAAGTTCATGCTAAAATTGTAAAGTGTATTTCACTTCAAGTATAAAAGTGAATCAATATAAGTATCTTTAATATTTTATTGTAGAGTTATTTATTTTGCATGAAATAACTTCATTGTAAAAGTGATCCCCACTTCTCTTTATAAAAGTGGGTCACTTCATAAAG
Source organism: Picea engelmannii (assembly GCA_009831015.1). NCBI lineage: Eukaryota > Viridiplantae > Streptophyta > Pinopsida > Pinales > Pinaceae > Picea > Picea engelmannii. The sequence continues at coordinate 370,645 of ML795734.1, read as the reverse complement.
AAACTTACACCACCATATGGTCGTTTGGTTATCATTTATGCCCTTTTTAAAAAGGGCATAACTCTCACATCCGAAGTCTGTTTTAAGTTTCATTGTTTTTTAAAACCACATAATTTTTCGAGATATTTCCATTTAGATCATCAGTTTCAGTTTTTAAATCCATATTATCTGCATATTTAATATGGCTTCTACAAATAATTTCTTACTTACCAGCACCAACTACTTCCAATGGAAATCTGATATGGAGGATTTATTAAGAAGTAAAGGCTTGTACCAGATTACCTTGGGAAAGGAAACAACACCCATTGATGTTGATAACAAAGACAAATGGGATAATAGGAATGATGAAGCATGTGGATTAATCGGAATTTCCATCTCTCTTGATTTAAGGTTCCACCTTCAATCAATTGATAAACCCAAAGAAGTTGGGGAAAAGATTGAATCTATGTTTGGTAAACACAACATTATTCAAGCACAACAGTTAGAAAATAAAGTACTAACTTTAAGTCTAAGTGATTTTTCTTGCATTGAAGACTATCTATCTAAGTTTAAAACACTCAGAACTTTATGTGAAGAATGTAAGATAAAGATAGACGAAGATCATTGCATCTATCTTATTCTTTCCAAGCTAGGTAGTGCATATTCTATGTTTGTATCTACCTTTTATGCCATGCAAGAGGCTCTAGGGGTAGCTTATCAAAAACTCGGTCTTGAGAAATTTTGTGATGCTTTGATTAGAAAGAAAGATAAGCTAGTACAAATTGGAGTGATCATCACAGCAAGTACCTCCCACAAAGCCTTAGTTTTCCATCAGAAAGATAAACCCAAGAATCCAAAGAAGAAACATCCTCACCACAACAACAAGCAATATAAGGGTCCCAAACCCACTAAGACAGCTTCCGCTCCTAATGAAGACAAAGGAGAAAAATATAAAAATAAGAAGACTAACAGACATTGCAACTTTTGTGATAAATATGGTCATGATGAGTCCAAAGTTTTCAAGAAGATGGCAGCTTTAGAAGTAGCAATGAAGAAACACAACATCAGTATTGATTCTACTTCTTCTTCCTCTCATGGACATGCACTTTCAGCTTCTAGTTTCTCCTTCAATACAACTTCTACTTCTACTTATGATGAATGGCTTATTGATTCTGGAACATCTTATCATATGGCTAAGGATAGAGACATATTTTCTACTCTGAATGAATGTAACACCAAGAAAATATGTATTGGTGATGATAAATCTCTTAGTGTTGAAGGATCTGGAACAATTCAAGTAGAAAATGGTCATTTCAATGATGTATTATGTGTTCCAAGTCTTTCTTGTAACCTTCTATCAATATATCAAATCAATCATTGAGGTGAAGGTAAAACCATAGAGTTTTCACCTCACCAAGTTGTAATCAAGGATCTAAAATATCCTAAGCATGTTCTTGTAACTAGAATTGTCGATGATATTACCAGGTTGTACAAGTTTGACAACTTTGGGTCATCATCTTTTTCATCAGTTTTTGTTGCTCATAGCAATGACTTGAGAAAACTTTGGCATGAGCATTTTGGTCATCTAAAATATCGCTTATTGCAGCAACTATGTAATCAACAGATGGTGATTGTGTCGGTTGTGTTGTCGGAAAACATCATCGGGAAAGTTTTGACAAACGTGCCTCTTGGCACGCCTCAGGTCCTTTGCAGCTTGTTCACAGTGATTTGTGTGGTCCACTTTCTTCTCCTTCTTTTTCTGGGTGAAAGTATTTCTTAACTTTCATTGATGAATTTTTCAGACATACTTGGGTTTACTTCTTAAAACTTAAGAGAAAAATTTTTGACAAGTTTTGGGTCTACAAGGCCCTTGTAGAAAAGAAATCTAGACATCAAATTCAAAGGTTAAGAACAAATAATGGAGGCAAATATGTGAACAATAATTTTACAACTTACTACACCACACAGGGAATCCAAATGCAACACACTGTTCCATATACACCACAACAAAATGATGTTGTTGAGAGAAAGAATCACACATTAAAAGAAATGTCTAATTGTATGATCCAATCTAAGGGATTAACTCTAAAGTATTGCACAGAAGCCATCAACTGTGCAAATTACATAGTAAATCACACTCCCACAAAGGCTCTTAAAAATATAACACCGAAAGAAGCTTGGAATAAAATTAAACCAGATGTAAGTCACTTCCGTGTATTTGGCAGTATAACATGGGCTCACATTCCTGATGAGAAAAGTAAAGCATTGAAGCCTAAAAGTGAGAAGTGTATATTGTTTGGTTATTATGAAGATGTCAAAGGTTATATACTTCTTCAAACATGTTGTAATGAAATTGTTATTAGAAGAGATGTTAAATTTGATGAAAATCGCTTGGCTTGCGAGCCTAATTCGACATTTGTGCCTTATTTGGCATGTGAGCCTAATTCGGCTATTGTGGCTTCTTCGGCCTACGAGACATATTTGAGGTTTGTGACTTCTTTTGTTCTGGTTTATTCTTCAGATGATGACAGTGAGGATGAAAATACACCTTCACCTGCTCACCTTCCTCTAGATGAGTCCTTTGAACCTGAACCAACACCATCTCCACCACTTCCTAGATGGGTCAGTTCAACACGAGAAGCAGATGGTGATCTTGTGAGTGATCCTTCAGATCAGCTTTGGACACTTTCACGGTTCTAGTGAGCCTCTTTTATTTTGGCTCAAGTTTTAGAAACTCATGATGCAAAGACATTTGCAGAAGCTTCAAGTCATCCAGATTGGGATACAACAATGAATGAAGAGTATTGTTCTTTAATGGAAAATGATACTTGGGATCTTGTACCTCTTCCAAAAGGAAGAAAACTTGTCAGATGTAAATGGGTCTATAGAACCAAGTATGCATCATATGGAAGTGTTGAAACACACAAGGCTCGGTTAGTTTCCAAAGCATTTTCCCAAGTTGAAGGAATTGACTATAATGAAACATTTTCCCCTGTAGCCAAAATGAATTCCATCCAACTTGTTCTTTCCCTTGCCGCCTCACATAAATGGGAGGTTCATTAGATGGATGTTAAATCCGCCTTCTTGCACAGAGATTTGCAAGAAGAAATATACATGGAACAACCTCCTGGCTATGTCCAAAATGACTCTAGCCTTGTTTGTCTCCTTAATAAATCTCTTTATGGTCTCAGGAAATCTCCCCAAGCTTGGTATGCCAAATTGGACATCTTTCTTATTGCCACTGGATTCTCTAGATGTCATTTTGATCCTAATGTTTACACCAAGAAAGTAGGAAGCCATCTCATAATCCTTGTCCTTTATGTTGATGACCTTATCCTTACTAGTAGTGACTCAAAAAATTTAAACCATGTGAAAACCAGCCTTAAGAAGAAATTTGAAATGATAGACTTAGGTTTTTTGCACTATTTCCTTGGCCTCCAAGTTTTGCAAACCAATGCAAGAATTTTTCTTTCCCAGTATAAGTATGCTTGTGACCTTATTCGTCATTGTCACATGGAATATTGTAAACCAACCCCTTCTCCCTTCCATTCTGAATTCAAGCTTAATTCCACATGTACTTCTCCCAAAGTTGATGTCACCCTGTACCGTCAGTTAGTTAGTAGCCTCTTATACTTGATTCATACCCATCCTGGTCTTTTCTTTGTTGTTGGTCTTGTTGCCCAGTATATGCAAAAAACCCATGAAATCCATTGGAAAGCAGCTAAAAGGATACTTCACTATGTTCGTGGTACAATTTAGTTCGGGATACATTACAGTTCAGGGGGGAGTCCTTTATTGGTTGGTTTCACTCATTCAGATTGGGCCAGTGACCCCAATGATCATAAGTCTATTGTAGGTTATTTTTTTAGCCTTGGTTCAGGACCTATCACTTGGGCCTATAAGAAAAAACAGTCTATTGCACTTTCTTCAGTAGAAGCAAAGTACTGAGTAGCAATAAATGCAAGTCAGGAAGCCTTGTGGCTTCAACAGATCCTTTCATAGTTTGGATTCCAATAGCAGCATCGGACTAGCCTTTGGTGTGACAATCAGAGTGTGATCAAGATCTCCAAAGACCCAGTTCAATGTCAACGTAGAAAACACATCAAGCTACACAAGCACTTCATTAGAAAGATCATTCATGATCAAGATATTGAAGTGCTCTTTTTCCCTACAGAATATCAAGTTGCGAACATTTTCACAAAATCTCTTACAGAAGCAAAGTTTCGTAGGAAGTTGTCATTAAGGGGGGATAGGCTCTAATGCCTCCTTCCTTCTCCTATTGTATCACCATTGTAAATCCTCCAATCCTATCCCAAGTTGTTATTAAGGGGGGATGTTAGGATATTTAGACACTTAGGAGTTAGTTAAGATCTACTTGGTCTAATGTGTCGTTAGGTAAAAGTGTGTTTCTAAGTTTGTTTCTTTAGTATGCATTAGTATGCATTTGTAGTTAGGAAATCCGACGGTCACGATATGTTCCCGACATAGAGTGATCTGACTGTTAATACTCTCCTCGATCTTAACGGCCAATGATCTATGGCTTAACACCCGATTGGATCATGATCTCTATTTAAAGAGAATGGAGGGCCATTTGCTAATGATCAATTGTGAGAAACTCTCTTGTAAAATCTCTTTGTAATATTTTTCTTTTGCATTAATAAACTGCTCCAAGTGGTCGCGTTGGTTGGGGTCGTGGATGTTTCCCGTGGGGATTTTACCACGTGAAAACATTGGTGTGTTGATCTTTGATCTGGTTATGTGAGTGGTTACTAAAGGTGTTCGTCCTCTGTTGGAATACTTGTGTTTTCGAACAGGGCATCCCAAAGCGATTTTCCTCAATAGAAACAAGATTGACACCCAAATTTCTATACTCGGACCTCATCGGGGACATGCACTAAAACAAAATCAAGACTTTCCTTCTCTGGTTCCATTGATCCAGTTCAACGCCAACGTAGAAAACACATCGAGCTACACATGCACTTCATCGGAAAGATCATTCATGATCAAGATATTGAAGTGTTATTTTTCCCTACAGAGGATCAAGTTGCAAACATTTTCATAAAGTCCCTTACAGAAGCAAAGTTTTCCAAACTTCAATCTATGTTAGGAGTTTAGGAAGTTGTCATTAAGGGGGGATAGGGTCTAATTCCTCCTTCCTTCTCCTATTGTGTCACCATTGTAAATCCTCCAATCCTATCCCAAGTTGTTATTAAGGGGGGATGTTAGGATATTTAGACACTTAGGAGTTAGTCAAGATCTACTTGGTCTAATGTGTCATTAGGTAAAAGTGTGGTTCTAAGTTTGTTTCTTTAGTATGCATTAGTATGCATTTGTAGTTAGGAAATATGATGGTCATGATATGTTCCCGACATAGAGTGATCTTACGGTTAATACTCTCCTTGATCTTAACGGCCATTGATCTGTGGCTTAACACCCGATTGGTCCATGATCTCTATTTAAAGAGCATGGAGGGTCATTTGTTGATGATTGATTTTGAGAAACTCTCTTGTAAAATATCTCTGGAATATTTTTCTTTTGCATTAATAAACTGCTCCAAGTGGTCGCATTGGTTGGGGTCGTGGATGTTTCCCATAGGGGTTTTACCACGTGAAAACATTGGTGTGTTGATATTTGATGTAGTTATGTGAGTGGTTACTGGAGGTGTTCGTCCTCTGTTGGAATACCTGTGTTGTCAAACAGGGCATCCCAAAACGATTTTCCTCGATAGAGACAATATTGATACCCAACTTTCTATACTCGGACCTCGTCGGGGACATGCACTAAAAAACAATCAAGAGTTGCCATCTTTGATTCCATTGATCCGGATTATTTTCGACATGAAATGAGAGCAGAGATATAATAAATAAATGTACAAAGATATCTCATATATCCAATAATATAACAAAAATATAAGAGAGATGCAACCATAAACACAGAGATACAGTAATACACAATTTCTATTAATGAGCAAAATGTACAAAACTATAGAAACACATAGTGAAATAATCGCTAGAATGGTGGAAACTTATCTCTGAGAAGAGATGTGATGGCTACTCACATTCTCAAGAATATGATTGTTACAATGAGGCTCCAAATTATTTTTTAACATAAAGAAAATCCAAAACCCTAACCCCAGAAGATTGAAATCCAACAGTTTTGTGAACCTCGTTTTGGGTAGTTTGGTGTATCAACTTCCTGGGGGCGTAACTTTGGCATACGATCCATGTTTTGGGTAAATGATATCTCATTGGAAATGTATCATCGAGAATATTTATTTTGGGGCCTTAATCTAAGACTAAGGCTATTATTGAGGTTCTCTATCCATAAAAAAATTCATTTAGTCCCTCAAAATGGCCCTAGAAGTTTACGAACCGAAAAACTACTAAAATAGTAAATTACCAAAAGATTGTTTTGAGCTAGTTGGAATAGGTGGATGGCCACTGATAGCCACTTGGGTCAACTGAGGAATGGTTAGTGAATCCTTCCTTGGTATGCTCTTCCATGAAAATATTAATATCAAGGAGGGGTCAACTAATGATTTTGTGGGCTCTACCAAAAGAGAATATGTGTTTGAGTAAGGGTTGGCTTACCCTTCCCCATGCTCCTTCTTCATGATAATATTATTCTTGAGAAATATTTGGTTTACCCTTTTAAGGGAACCCCTAGGGAAATAATAGTATGCTAGTGTAAGTATTAACTCTCTATATCCAATTATCCACCTTGATGGGAATACTATATTTAATCAATTGTTGGATAACCCTTTCACATGATCCCATAAATGAAATACAATGGTTGAGGAAATCTTGGAATACCCTTCCTTTGTCTCATCCTTGATGTGAATGTTAGGCTTGAGGAAGGGTTATCTCACCCTACCTTGGAATCCCCCTATACCACAATATTATGCATGAGAAAGGGGTGATCAAATCTTCCCCATGTTCCTCATTGACTCAAAAAATAATGTTGAGGAATGATTGATTGATCCTTGATTGGGGTTCACTATAGTGATCAGATGTTTTTAGAGAAAGGGTTGGTTAACACTTCTTGATGCTCACCCTTGATGAGAACATAATTATCGAGGGAGGGTTTTCCAACCCTTACTTCTTCTCCTCCAAATGATAACACTCTCAAATAGGAAGGGTTCGATAACCCTTCATTAATTTTAGTATTACCATAATGAGGGAGACTAAGGGATATTTGGCTAACCCTTCACTATTATCTCCCTTGATCAGAATACTTTATTTTAAGAATTGTGGGTCAACCATTCTTGATGATCTGATCTAGATTATTTTTGGCACGAAATGAGAGCAGAGATATAATAAGGAAATGTATAGAGATATCTTGTATGTCCAATAATATAACATAAATTTATCATAGATGAAACCAAAAACACGGAGATACAGTAATACACAATTTTCTATTAATGAGAGAAAATGTACAAAGACTATAAAAATACAGAGTAAAAGACTCGCTAGAATGGTGGAAACTTATATCTGAGAATAGATGTGTCCACTACTTGCATTCGCAAGAAGATGATTTTACCATGATTCTCCAAAGGCATTTTTATAATAAATAAAATTCAAAACCTTAACCCCAGAATATGAAAAGCCAACAGTTTTGTGGACCCCGTTTTGGGTAGTTTGGTGTATCAACTTCCTGAGGGCGTAACTTTGGCATACGATCACCATTTTTGTCACACGATAGCTCATTGGAAAGGTATCGTCGAGGAGATTCATTTTTTGGGATCATTCATAGCCTTTGGATATCGTTGAGAATCTCTTTCTCTGAAAACCTTCATTTAGGCCCTCAAAATGGCCCTGAAAGTTAAAAACGCTAAAAATAGTAAATTGCCAAAATTGCCAGAAAACTATTTTGAGTGAGTTGGAAAAGGTTGGTGGCCACCGATATCCACCTGGATCAATCATCCCTCCTTAGGAAGAAATGGTATCTATTGCATTGGGTGCCTGGGGGAGAGGGAAAAGAGTTTGTTGAATCTGCATCTTAATGAATTTCTTGCCTTGTTGGAGAATTTTTGCTGCTTAGATTTTTGAAGGTTTTCAGGAACCTGTGGCTGGAAGGGTTGGACCTTTTTAACCAATCCGTATACATGAGATGTCTGTGTGTAGAAGAAATATTTATTCTTTTTTGTAGTCTTTTCGACCTTCTTCTGTTGGATAAAAGGTGCTTGGGCCAAGGCTGTAGTGGTTGCAGTATCCTTATGTCCACCTTTTGAACAGATTGTGAAGAACTGAATGTTGTAGTATGAGATACTACCTTGCGGAACTGTTTAGGTGGGACAGTAGTCAGAACTACCTCTGGTATCCTGTAGATATGACCCCCCAGAGTAACAATGACACTACAGGGTCGAGACTCATAGATAACATGGTGCTTCCACATATATAGTTGGCCCAAGAGAACATCACAGAAATATAACAGGGAGACAACACATAATACTCCATCCTTGAAGGGATGGATGTCGTATGACAATCGACACTGCTAGTTGACACGAAGATCTCATCCCTCACAAAGCCAATTGATGTTGTATGGTTGTGGGTATGGTGTTGTCAACAATCCAAATTGTTTGATGACCTATGCTGAGATGAGGTTCTTCTGGCTTCCACTATCAACAATAAAATGCAGTGGGGTCCCCTTCACCCACATATGTGAATGAAAAAGGTCCCCCCCCCCCTCTTCATGATATTTTGATTCTTCTGGTTGAATTATTGTGGTCTCGACAATAGCAGTGGGGTCTGCATCAATGATTTATCTTCATTTAGTATTTTCTGAATCAGGGTTTGACTCCTCATCTTTTATTTCGGCCACCAACGACTGTTTTGAGCGACATTCATTAGTATTGTGTCAGAGGATTTTGAGGAAATTGCACCATTTTTTGGTGTCCTTCTTCATCTTCCCGTGACCCTTATTTTCATGTGGATTGGATTGGTTTTCGAGAGAATATTTGTTAGGGTCATCTTTATTATACTTCGATTGTTTCAGATTTGTAGACCCGAACTCCCATTTGTTCTGGTGCTTAAATTTCTTCTCGATTTTAACGGCATATTGATAAGCAGCATCGAGTGATGAGATGTCTAGAAAATACATTTTAGTTTGGATGTATCTTTGTAGAGAACCACAATATTTCAGAACCAAATTTCATTCGAAGTATTTGATACCCATCTTGGTGCACAAGGTATGGAAGGTATTGGTGAAATCTAGAACTGCTTGGCCCCTCTCTTGTCGTAGTGTGGTCCATCTCATATACTAGTCCTCACAGTTGCCAACAGGGTAATATTGTTCCTTTACGAAATCCACAAAAAAATACCAAGTGGGATCGGCCCCATATATTCCAGACTCTTCTGTGGAACTTTTCTCCCAATAAGTTTCCCACCAATTTTTGACATGGGGGAGAGCTTTAAGGAGTTTGAAGGTGATCTTTTCCCTATCGAAAAAATGGTGAATAAAGAAATAACCTTCTAGCATATTTAACCATTTGTCTAGGGAATCCGCATCTATCTGACCTTTAAATATAGGAATATCAAAATTAACTTGTACCTTTAAAGGAGAGGTTCTTCCAAAGTGGTTGTTTGATGAAGATACATTTGTTTCTATCGACAGGTGTTGAAGGATGTGGAAAAAATTCTCCATCATTTCATCCCTTTGTCACGTGAGAGAATTCTCAAGCAAAAGATTGATAGAATCGTCTGCTCCGTCATTTTTCTTTTCTTCCGCCATGGAGGGTTTCATGGGTGTGTGAGATCGATTGTCTTGAAGAGATACAAGCTCGAGACCCAACTTTCTATACTCAGCAAGGATGATTTTAAGGATGGAAATTTATTTTAAAATGTAGAAACCTTGGTGAATATTATTAATCCTTCATATGCCAACTATAAAATGTTTAGAGATATTTTTGTAAAAATATTCAAATTTATAAGGATTTTATATAATTTGTAAAAAGTTTTGGCGATTTTTAAGGTAAAATAATTTTATCCTATAGAATTTGGGTGAATCATTTTTAGAATAGCGAATATGATTTTGGGAAAACCCATGGAAAATTATCCCAGGAGAGAAATTTACCCCCAAAAAAATCCCTAAATTACTCGGACCTCATCGGGGACATGCATTGAAAAAAAAAAACGATCAAGAGCAGTCTGCTCTGATACCACTGATCTAGATTATTTTTGGCACGAAATGAGAGCAGAGATATAATAAGGCAATGTACAGAGATATATTGGATGTCCAATAATATAACATAAATGTATCAGAGATGCAACCATAAACACAAAGATACAATAATACACACTTTTCTATTAATGAGCGAAAATGTACAAAGACTGTAAAAATGCAAAGTGAAAGACTCGCTAGAAAGGTGGCAGCTTATCTCTAAGAAGAGATGTGTCTGCTACTCGCATTTGCAAGAAGATGATTTTACCATGAGGCTCCAAATGAATTTTTATCATAAAGAAAATCCAAAACCCTAACCCCAGAAGATGAAAAGCCAACAGTTTTGTGGACCCTGTTTTGGGTAGTTTGGTGTATCAACTTCCCGAGGGCGTAACTTTGGCATACGATCTCTGCTTAGTGCGCACATTAGATCGTTGGAAAGGTATCGTCGATGATATTCATTTTTGGGGATCAATCAGAGCCTTTGGCTATCATTGATAAGCTCGATATCTAAAAACATTCATTTAGGCCCTCAAAATGGCCCCGGAAGTTAAAAACTACTAAAAATAGTAAATTGCCAAAATTGCCAGAAAATTATTTTGAGCGAGTTGGAAAAGGTTGGTTGCCACCGATATCCACCTAGATCATAATCTACCTAAATGAATATAAAATTATTAAGGAATGGTTAGTCGGAACTTCTTTATTTTATGCCTCAATATGAATACTAATCTTGATTAAGGGTTGATGAACCCTTCACTATGATCCCTCTTAATGAAAATACAATGCTTGAGTATGGATTAATCAACTCTTCCTTGTGCCCCACCTAAACACAAATACTAATGGTGAGGAAGGTATTTTCATCCCTTCCTCATGCTCCCCTAGGAAGATAATAACATGCTTTATAAAGTGTTAGGTGACCCTTCCCTATGCTATTCCTTAATGAGAATACTAATTTTTAGTAAGGGATGACTAACCCTTCCCTAAGATCCATTAGGAAGAGAATTTTATGCTCGTGGAAGGAGTGAATGACCCTTCTTTATGCTTCCACTTGATGATAATACTATGTTTGAGGAATAGTTGGTCAACATTTACCTATGATCCCTTAAGAAGAGAGTAGTATGATTGAGGGAGGGTCGACCTACTATTCCCCCCTTTTCCTAACATCCTTTTTATAATCCCAAGTTTAATTAAATCATAATGTAGATATGAATGTGGCCATGGTGAACCAATGTAATATGCAAATTGTGTTTCTAAATTTTAATAAATAAAATGTGATATGAGGTATTGGGGTATATGGACAGAGATGGGATATGATTAATCAACAAGAGATGGGAATTTATAAGAGAGTCTAAGAGGGTTCCAAGGGGGGGAATAATGTATGGGTATTGAGTTTACCAATATCTCTAAAATAATTTATCATTTAGGACGACCTTCTATTTTTTGGTTGAGTGTATGAGATCCCAATCATTGAATACCTATAAGAGGGTGGGTGTGAGAGTCACATCCCATAGTTTTTGGAAACATGGGATTGAGTAAAATTAGTTTATGAAAAAGTGTGAGTCAGATTTGCTTGGGAAAATAAAAGAAAATTGTATTAGAAGTTACAAACATTTTTACATGCATCATTTTTGGCATGAACATCAAGTATATATCAAGGAAGAAAAGAACTAGAGCTGGAGCAAGAAGGATGGGAAAATTTAGGAGTGTATTGGAGATAAATATTGAAGAGGCATGTTTTTAGGCATAAAGAGTGAACTCCTGGGTGAGTTTCACTATAACAACAAATGATTGCTCATGATTTTAATCGTAGTTTTCCTGGTAATGAGTTCACATGAGTTTCCAGTACTGATATTCCTAGTTACCTATTCCAGAGAGACACTAAAAAATGAATGGGATGCCCAATTGACTAGGAGTAGTGAAGGTGTAGATTCCTTGGGTTGGGAAGGTCAAGAGGAAGAGAGTTGGAAGAAATTCAGTATAGTTGTAGAAGAATACCATTGGGTTGTGGGGTATTGAGTCATGAGTGGACAATGAAAGGAACTCTTATTTTGTGGATTCCTATCCCTTGTTTGAGGGTGAAATGTTGTTTATATTTTGAACAAGAATTCTATGGTCATTTGGAATGTACTTCTAAAGATGTTGGTTGCACAAATGTTTTTAAAAGACAAGTGTTTAATTTTTTCTGAGTTAAATTATTAGTTAGTTGTTGCGGATTTTACTCTTTGAATTAGAATGATTTATATGTTGTTGTATATGTTTTATTAGTTGCATTAATGTTGATTTCATCATGTTGTAGTTGCATATAGTTATGCATATTTGAAAATTCTTATATCTATGTATAATTCGTAGTTGGTAATCTACGGGAAATTAGTTGGAAAAATATTCTAATTTATGTGTTTTTCGAGTAGTAATTTTCCTCAATTATGTTGGGGGACATTATAGATTGGTATAATAGCTAAAGGTTCAACATCGAGCTTGTATGCCCCAAGAGACAGTGTGAAATTGGTAGATTTTCATTGTTGCAATGGTTCATTGTGACGGATTTCGGGAAAATTGTAGAACTAGAGTGAAATCCCCAAATTTATGGATAGATTCAAATTGAATTTTGTTTCAAAATAGTCGAAGAACAAATTTGTGACATCAATCTGCGAGTTGCAGAGTCAAATTTTTGTTTGTAAGTCGAATTCCTATGTATTTCACGGTGGACGATAAGTTTGGTGATCAACGATGTGGATTGATTTTTCCATAAGAATCAATGACCAAGATCTAGTTGTAGAGTCGAAAGAGGGCGTTCCTAATAATCTATTGGAATTCAGGTTCTACATGAATCCTTTAGTAGGTAAAATGGCATTTTGGCAACAAAAAAAATGAAGGCACGAACCCAAATGAATGATTACCATTCATTTTATCAGTGGTCAATCCTAGCCATCTATCAGAATTCAGGTTTTTAGAAGAATTCATTTGGAAGGCTCAGTTAGAAAACTAGTGTTTCTGAAGAAGGGATCTTTGACTAAGATATCTAGTGTGCAACTTGAGAACCCAAAATGATATGGGTCATTGATCGATAGTTTCCTCAATTTTCATGTCTTGTGGTAAATATGTTTCAGAAAGACTGATTTGGGATGAGTTGTGGGGGTAATTTGACTTTTTGAAGAAGGAATATTGATAGCCTTGTAGATTTTAACCTTTTACAATTAATTATTGAAAACAATTCTTAATAAACATAGAAAATATAGAATGGAACACACACACATTACATACATATTTTACCCTTGAAACTGAAACAGGGAAAACCAACAACATGTTCAAATTTTCACCTCTAATATTTTATTCATCATCTTCTTCATAGCTTACAACATAATATATATATATATAAATACATGACCCGAGACATCCAAAATACCTAACCCATTGACTTGGATTAGTCAACCACCCTAATTCATTAAGTATAATTAGAAAACCATCAACAAAAACGATGTGCCTAAAAACTGCTAAAAATGTACCCCCTACCACTCATTTCTCCCATATCAATGTAAAATACATGGGACCAATCTTGCAAAGAATGTAGCACATTCACAACATTCTCCCACTTGTTGTTTTCTTTACCAAAAAAACCTACACAAGACAAGAACTTGTTAACTTGAAATATATCAATGTAACGACCCTAATTGAATAAATGATTAAAGATTACAAAGAAAAATCAGTTAAAGAAAATAATCATGATTAATTGTGTGATAATCAAACTGTAGAATGCATTTAATGAACTGTGATAGAAATTAAGGAAAAAGAAATAAAATAATGTAAGAACAGGGATGGCGTAGGCTGCCAAGGGTGGCGTGCGCAGGGCAAGAAGCCCAGAAATCCCGAGAAGATAAGGAAAATGTTAATGAAACGGAGTACGGGGGACAGAGGGTGGTTGTGAGGAGTAACTGCGTGAGGTGGTCGGGAGGAACAAGGCGGGGAATGAGGGGGATGTGCAGGCCATTCGGAGGGAGGATGGACGCAGGAAAAACGATATTTTGCCATTTTTCACAGTGAGTCGAGAGCTGGACTGTGGGGGCGTGTGTGTGCTCAGAGAGAGACACAGGACTTACTGGTTGTATCATATTGATCAGGGAGGCACGTGTTGCTGGAGGTTTTGGGATCGGGGGCCAGGATATCCGTAGATATCCTGGAGCTAGGT
>ML795734.1:331844-347694 GCA_009831015.1 Picea engelmannii | reverse complement strand
AATGATGAATGCATGCTTATAAATAGAAAAGATGAAAATATATATACATATATTATAAACAAAGTGTAAAAATATATGTACATGTAAAAATAAAAGGGAATTATTAATGAGCGCACTTACTCTTTGAGTTTTAAAAAATATATATATATATATAAAAAAATAAAAAATAAAAAAATAAAAATAAATGAGAAAATAAAAAGGAAAAGGGGGGAAAACCTAAAAAGAAAGGGGATTAGGGTTTGAAGGGGATAAAATAAGGGAGAGGGGGGAAAGAAGAGGGACTTTTGAGCTATTGGTATTGTTATGCTGCCAGACTAGAGACTGGACTGATTTCTTGTAGGAGTTGGGGATTCTCAGCAGACTTGAGTGGTAGCTCAGCCTTGGAGGCGAGCTGAGAAGCTAGGCTATTGTCTGGGTTGTGTGTGGCCCATTTGTGACTCGAGGGGCTAAGGGGGAAGGAGAGTACCCCTAGAATTTGGCTGGGAGGTACCAGTGAGTCCTCTACGGTCGGCAAACAGGAGCAAGAGCGGCAGGAGAACAAGAATCATTTGTTGCAAGCGATAAGGGCACAGGTATGTAAATCTCTGAGCGTTTATGTCTTGCTGCGTGTGTTTATAAGCTGTAGTTTAATGGTATTTGTGCAAATTTATAGTTTCAGCGGTTATCTTTATTCTGGCACTTGTTGCTATACATCTTTGCTTGGGTGCTAGCTAAAGGATTCCTGTAGTGAATTTTCACCTCTATTATAATAGATGAGAAAAGAAAATTGTATATTATTGCTGGTGTTTTATGTTATTAGGGAGGGGGGGGGGGGCGTTTGTTCTTTATTTCAGTGGGTTTCTATTGTACAGTGGGCATTTTTCTTCTTACAGTGGGGTTTCGTTTATACAGTGGGCTATTTTTCCCAGTGGGTTTTCGTTTCCTTGTACCCTAGGCCATTTCTCTCAGTGGGGTTTCGTTTTTGTATAGTGAGCAATTGTGATTCAGTGGATTTCGTTTTTGGGCACAGTGGGCGAATTTTGCATTAGGGTTTTGTTTTTGTTTTTTCAATGGGCGAATTGTTTTCGAGTGGATTTTCGTTTCTAGTACCGTGGGTAAATTTTTGACAGTGGGGTCCGGATTTTTACTACAGTAGACGATTTATTGAAGTGGGTTGTCGTTTTTATTTTGGTGGGCCTTTTATAGATTATACACTGTGTATTATCCATGTCGGGGCAGTGGTACTGCAAGTCTGCGTTTTAAATTTGGTGAGCGTTTTATTGAAAACCACTGCTACCATTTCCCTAGACGCGTGTCCGGGACTGACCACACGTTACTGGTTCTGGTTTCCACACATTGGTTTCCTTCTTCTAGTTCTGCGTGCCTTGGGCAGCTGAGCACAGAGCCATATTGAGTGTATCCTTCACGGTTCGACGTTTAATTATTTTTCTCCCAAAATACCCTAATACCACTTGAAATTTTGCCTTGAAAACCAACAAATATATCGCTCTTACCCAATGACTGCTACTCAAAACGAATCGGCATTTTCACGAGAAATATTTCGATGTGATTCTTATGGAAATTAGTGTTTCTCAGTTTTTAATGTGTATCTCGTTTTATTTTTACACGTATTATTACTTCTATGAACAAGTGTGAATGACACATTCACACTTCGACAAATTCGCCCTTCCTTGAATTTTGTTCTTTGAGCTTGGATGCTTTTGTTTTCTGCTTCTTCGTGGGGTAATGGTGGCTGCCTCCTTTTGGCGCGTTGTTAGCTCTACCTTTGTTGTTGCTTTCAGAGCAAGAGAAGAGTCGGTGGTTTTAGTTCTGGGATACCTGTACATGCCCTTTGACTATTATTTGCTTCATGTTGTTCGATATTTTTTTTTCTTCGCTTGGCTTCTTTAAGAAGAATCGTTTTAGGTTAAAGTAATCAACGGAGGGCAGCATACCAAACGCCAGGTAAAGAAACAAATTAAATGCATGTTAATGGAGCAGAGATGCGGTTGACATCATTTTTCGAAAACGGTTAAATGAAGACTGTGTAAAAATTTCCAGCTACTTAATTCAATGTTAAACTCATTGCATGCAATTATCCCTCTCGTCTAGACTGTCCTCCTTCGTTGACGGCGCGGCTCCAGCATCTTTTATTATTCCCCTTGACATTGGTTCGTTGTAGATAGAGGCTAGTGGTTGGGACTGGACCGATTCCAAATTTAATGACAGCTGGAGGTTATGGAAAACAGCATTTAGGGCAACATCACCCTTTTAGATTAATCAATGCATTCTCATCTATTTCCGTCGTTGTCCACTAGCAAATCCCCCTTAATCTAAATCAAGCCATCTGCCCCTTTATCCATCTATTATTATAAAACCGCGACCACGTCATTGTTAGTTTTCCTACAACAATCTACCCTTTTTAAATAAAATCCTTCTACTCTTCCAACCTATGTTCACCGCAGCCACTATTTTAATTTTTAGTCTTTAAACCTAGTAACCTACCTTATTTAAACGAAGCGAAATATTTTACTGTGATATTCCACAACCAGCATTTACTTTCTTCAGTTGTGTTGAAAAGAATATGAATTACAATAAAAAGTTACCTTAATTACGATGTGATGTACACTAGGACCTTCTTATGATTTAACTCATTATTTCTGCATCCTTATTTTATTTTTATTTGCAATGTTATCCTAAAGTGAGCTTATTACTTTGTATTGGTTGAACATGTAGTGGTAATGTTCTTGCAGAATGAAAACTGCTATGTTAGCATTCGAATGTAAGATTAGGGTTATGCCCTTTACAATATTATTGTATCGTAAAATAATGATATGTTTGACTTTGTAAAGTTGATTAATCATTTTTATTGGCAACAGGGAAGGTAAGGTCCTTGAAACTAAGAACAACAATTTATTATGATTTAGTTAATGTAACCTCCTTTTTGTTAATGGAATAATTGAAATGAAAAGGTAACGGTCCGATTAGGTCATGAAATGTAAAGGTAATGACATTTGTTTAATTGTTATTCAATTTGTTATGTAATTGGTATTTAAAACAGTGTAACACTAAATAGTGTTATTGTTATGGTCATTTTTAGCTATAAGGATTACTGTTATAGTTATTGTGATGTCGAATCGAATATTTAATATTTGTTAAATTGCAAAGATTATATGCGTTAATGGAAATATTAATATTGTTTACATTGAATGCTAAAGATGAAGCTTAACTGCAATATTAATATTGGCTTAAATACAAAGGTAATTCTTGTTTAAATTGCAATAATAATATTGTTGATAAGTTGCAAGGTTGATGATAATGGTTGAATCACAATGTTATTATTTGTTTAATTGAATATTAGGATGATGTTTAAATTGCAAGGTTATTATTCGTTTAAAGTGAAGTGTTAATGATAAGGTCTAATTGCAATGCAAATAATTGATAGGTTATTCCAATGAATGGTAATAATTTAGAAGGAAAGGCAAGATAATAAAGAGATTGTAATTTTTCGAGGGTTTACCGTTATGGTATTGATATCGTTGCTCAATTATGGCGATTAGAAAAAATGCATTGCGCTTGTGAATATTGCTTGTCCCTGAACTAGCGCAAAACGACCTTATAACCAAATAATGGGGGTTGAGATTATTGGCTTTTACCTTATGATAAAGTCTTCATCGGTTAATGATAATTAATGGAGCATTTGATTTTGATTGATGTTTTCAGGTCTCATTAGTGGTTGGTCAATTTTGAGTCCTCCTGACTTGCGTCCCATGTAGAGGTCTTGATTTCCTCGGAGTTTGTAGTACTTGATGGTAGTACTTGCGTGGTCTGCTGGTGTCGGGAGTGATCTAGACACCTCCTGGTAAGCCTTAGTATATATGTCTGTGTGTCTTTCTGCGTCAAGAATCTAGTGTCGTATCAAGAGTCTCGGGCCCTTTAAAGGCAGGGTTCCACTCTTGCGACACACCTGAGGGGCTTACTAGTTTCTTCCTGAGCAGTCGGCCAGGAGACTATCTGACCTTCTCTCTCTCCGGAGCAGAGGACTAAGATTAAACGCCTTGCTTTTCGGTGCAACAATAGTAAACTCCGCTACTATGGATTCTCCCATCCGTGACTGTACTGTACGTAACACCTTGTGTGGTTTTCTGCTTATAGCTACTTGTTGTGCACCTTATGTCATTGATCGTTAATGCTTGCAGTTCTTGTTGTGCACCTTGAGTCCTCTTGTTGTGATCGTCGTGGTTGCGTCTTGTCAGTCGTCGGGTGGCGACGTAGAGTCCAGTGTGTATGTTTCCCCTCCCACACGTGCGCACACACTTTTAAAACAAAAAAAAAAATCCACCTGTTGTCAGAGTAGTTGTCCTTAACTAGGAGGGTTGTTACATCATCAGATTCATGATATGTATTTACACAAGTGAATATGTCCATATGATTAAGTTTCCTCTCAATAGTTTCATCATTCTTGGAGGATTCAAGAAAGATTACATATATGGAAAGGATAAATTTCTTTTTTGTCTCATCATAAAGATGATATCCCTTGGTGGTATTTGAGTACCCCATGAATATGCACTTATGATTCCTTAAATCAATATTTCTTCTTTTCTCCTCATGAATATGACTTATGAATTAAGGCATAGCAGGTGGAACCAAGGACCATGAGATGCCTCACCAAAGGAATGTGGCCATACCACATTTCATAAGGAGTCTTCTTTTGAAGAGAATGATATGGAAAACTATTTTTCACATAAACTACACATAGAATTGCATCATCCCAAATAACAAATTTTACATTATTTAAAAACATCATGGAACGAACCATATTTAGGAGTGTCTTGTTCATTCGTTCAACTAGATCATTCTATTAAGTATTGTATGGAACCATGATTTTATGCTTGATCCCATGTTGGAAAGGTATCTTTAAAATTCTTTGTATGCATATTTTTTTCCATTATCAATGTGAAGAGAGACAATCCGAAATTGAGCTTTGTTTTGAATCCATACATGAAAAATTTTAAAATTTTCAAAATCTTGTGATCTATGTTTCAGCAAGTACACTGAACACATCATGGTGTAATCATCAATAAAATACATGATATATTTATTTCCATTTGCAAAAGGAATAGGAATAATGCCACACAAATCAAAATGAATCAGTTCAAATTTTCTACATGCTTTGGAAGTAGAATCATGAAATGGTTGTTTTCTATGATTTCCAATGATACAAGCATCACATTTCTTCAATTTCCTAGGAATAGTAGGAAAACTAGAAACACCATTCTTTCTCAAAAAACGGAGACTGTCATAATTAACATGGAAAAATCTAGCATGCCACAAAAGACTAGATGGCATTATACCTTCACTGTGATGAGAGAGGTATGCAACATTCTGTGTATAGGAAGATCTCACTTTCATCTTTAGTAGTCTTCCATATTTCGTTCCAATCATGACAACCATGTTGTCAAAATCCTTCTTTCTTTCAAATTTTCCATTTAAAATATGAACATAGTGGCCTTGTTTCCTGATATAAGGTTTGAGATATAAGTCCAGGAAATTTGAGCCTGATGGTACCCATTCTTGAAGGTTTGAGACTTGATTTATTTGAAAAATACACTATACCATGTACATTTTCATTTAAGTCTTCAAAGAAGTCTCTTTGGAATGTCATGTGGTAAGTTGCACATGTGTCAAGAAGTCATGCATCTCTCCAAGGAGTATATGAAGTGTTAAACAAATATTTAGTTACTCCTATATTGGGAAACAATGTAATGAGAAGATTCAAGTGGTTTACCTTTTGTTGGTTATGAGGTTTTACTTTTTTCATCTTTCTAATTTTTTATATCTTCTTTGATATTCTCCCATGGAACTTTGCATTAATATTCTTCATGTGACCCACTTTTTGCAATGGGTATAGTGAAGATTAGATCTATCACCTTAGTTGTATCTACCCCTATCTCTAGAAGTATTTCTTCCACATCCTCTTTTGTTTCTTTATCCTCTAGAAGAGTCATGTGTTTTACTGTTCTCTTTATGAGAAAGGCAAATTTTTTCGTCGGTTGAATGACATGACTTATTTCCAAAGGATTTCTCACATTCTGCAATTTTCTCCACCAACTTGTCAAAAGTGATGGATTTCACTTGACCACTTGATTACAGATATTCAATGTAGTGAGAATATGTAGAGTAGAGGGCCTTAATGAAGGATATGAGAGGTAAGTTTATCTTCACCCCAGTTTCATTAATTCCATGCATTATGTATTTGATCTCAGAAGCTAAAGCCATAGGGTCATCATTCTTCAACTCTAGGTTTAAGAGCTTCGCCATCAGTTTTATAAGTTCTAGTTCCGAGTGTGTGTCATAGAAGTCATTTAATCTCTTTAAAGCACTATAGGAGTCATTAATTTAAGAAATGCGATAGCTCACCTCTTCACTTTTTGTTTCATAAATCACAACATATGCTTTCTGGTCTTTATCCTTCCATATGGCACATTCTTTGTTGATCCAAGAATGGTTGGTTTACTACTCTTTGGTTTTTCTTCCGATTCATCTTCAATAGCAGTTCGTTTGACTTCTTCTTCATTGGTAGTTGTTGCTTCACAAAAATCATTCCATGAGTCATTGAAGATCAATGTTCTTTTAATATTTCTATATCATTCTATGTAGTTCTTTACCATTCAACACTATGTCGTTGATGGTAATGAGAGAATGCATATTATGGCACTAGAATGAATACAATGCTTCAATGGAAGTTGTGTAGAAAATTATCTTATTCACCCTTGGGAAAATTTCTAGCTCATCCTTGCAATTTGTCACACTAATGTTGGGTGGTTCACTTGTAGGGTCTTCACTTGAACCATTTACTATGCATATATAATTTCGCTTGACATTTCACATCACTCACAACTCGAAAATTTTGACCATATTCACCAAATGTAAATTCCACAATCACGATGACCATCAAGCAAACTATCCATATAATTATGACATGGAATGAAATGTAAACTTAATTTCATGCGAATGGAATCATGTTCATATTTCCAC
The DNA here is from genome assembly GCA_009831015.1 of Picea engelmannii. Taxonomy (NCBI): domain Eukaryota; kingdom Viridiplantae; phylum Streptophyta; class Pinopsida; order Pinales; family Pinaceae; genus Picea; species Picea engelmannii. The sequence continues at coordinate 340,677 of ML795734.1, read as the reverse complement.
TGGAAGAAACACCATGATTTATGTCTCATTCCCAACTCCAACCTCCACATGATTTGATTGCTAGCTTAGAATTCACGTTGTTTCTCTGTGGCCTTGTGGTTACCAACCTTACCATTGATATGTGTGTCATAATTTTGATATGTGAGAGTGTTTGAGGGAGATGGGGGCATGAAGAGAGAAATAAATACCAATGGAGCATATCAATAGAGAAATTGAGTAGTCTACACATGAATTAAGTTTTCATGTGAGCAATGGAACATCTAGTCGCAACGGTTTGGAAAATGAGTGTGAATTAGTGTTGGAACGATTTAGTGTTTCGTAGAATGGAAACATCAATGGCTATTTTGAATGAATGGAAGAGAGAGGTGTTACTAAAATGTAGATTGTAAAAGAGAATCGACTAGAGCATTAAAGGGAAGAAGGATAGATAGGAAAGCAGTTATGCACACTAGGGGAAAGAAAACACCAAGAGGGATAATGGAGTTAACCTGAGCTCTAATACCACTGTCAGGCCAGGTATGACAGAAAATGTAACTCCACTATTGTGACTTGCATTAAAATGAGAGGTGCATAAATACAAATGAATTTTTCGTTGGTCTTCCCTAATGGGTGACTCTCCCAATCACCTATGACTCTCAATATTTACACTATTGTTACAATAACACAATCTCAAGGATTACTTGTCTAACATTTAGAAATCATTCTAGAGAGATTCATTTAGTTAGACACATACATAAATTATTTTAAAGTTTTCCTCCTCATCATTTGTCCAAAAGTTAAAGAATTACGGGATTATACACTTTTAATCTAAGTAAATATGAAATGTTGTAGGTAGAGTTGTGAAAAAATATTTTTAAAACTCTTCCTTGAATATATTTTTCACCTATGATTCCCAAATATACTACACCTTGTTCACCTAATGAGATTCCAATTGCAATACACCCTATAGAAATATAATTTTGTTTGTGAATAGTGAAATTATCTTGTTGGTCCGACCTCAACACAATTCATGTTACATTTAAACTCAAGAAAAATCTACCTTTTTCTTAGCTTATAATTTGTTATATTTTTTATAACATTGGTTTTTGTTTTTATAGTCAAATTTTGAATAGTATAACAAATTACTTTATAAACTTTATTTTATAAATGGAATTATCATATAGTTCTTTGCATATGGACCAATAGTTTTTAATAAATAGAATAAAATATAGGAAAATTACAACACAAGAGCGGGTGGAAAAGGATTCAAGTTGTTTTTATGGTACATTGATGAAACTTCCTATTGATCAAAAAGTTGGTCACCTCGATTTTCCACTATTTCGAATAATAAAAAAATTGGTATCAAAAGACGGAAATATTGAAATAAAATCATCTCATGGAATAGAAATTAGTCTCATATTCATCATGCATTTTACGGATTCAAAATTTGAGTCTGTGTTTCCAAGATATCCATGTTTTTGTCTAATTACCCATTTTCCATAAAAGAGCACTTCTTCCATGTGCAAAATAGTTGATTCAGTCTCGAGAATACTTCATCTCATATTCTTGTACTCCCATTATCATTATCATTACTTATTCTCAGTTATATTATTACACTTAGATAATCTATTCTCACTTGTCTTCTTATACTTTTCTTCTAAGATATATATCTTCTTACATACTTATTTTCTTATTTTCCCATTTTTATCCTTCCCCGTAGAAGTCCACATCTAATTTCCCATATCCTCTCTCACTCCCAATCCATTTTCCCCCTAATACTCCACCTCTCCCTCCATACTTAGTCACATTCCCATTTTCCCATACCCCATACCCATTCTCCTTAATCACTCCTCTCATTCCTCACTCCTGTAGTGCCATACCCATTCCCTCTTTTCTCATTCCCCTCCTTCCTCACTCCTGTGACATCATACCCATTCTCCTTTTCTTACTCCCATAGTTCCATACCCATCCCCTCTTCCTCATTCTCCCACATCCCTTGTTACCCCAAAGCATTGTAACACTCCATTCCCCCTTATTACTCCATACACCTTACCCTCATGGACCAATGGTGCCACGACACTCCACTCACATAATGCCTCACCATCCCATGACCCCTCCTCACTCCCAAACCCTCCATAATTCACCCCCCCTCTCGTCCTCCCATAATATCTCCATTAACTTATTTTACTAAGTATTATCCCCTTTCAATGGTAACCTATAATATCAATACATGTGGAATCTTATAATATCAAAGCATGCGGAAGCTTTTAATATCAAGACACGTGGAAGACTACTACACGAAGACAGATGGCACTAATTGAGCGATGACTTGCCAGGTGACTAGGCACAGACTATGACCAATGTAAAACTATAATATAAATACACATGGAAGCCTATAATATCAATAAATGTGGAAGCCTATAATATTTTTACAGATGGAATCCTATTACATGAAGACACGTGGCACTCACTGAGCAATGACCTGGCAGGTGAGTGGGCGTTGACTATGACAAAAATTTTACTAGGTTATGAAATTTTCTAAGGCACAACCTCCATAATCTCGTATGTTTCACATGATTAATATGGGAACTTTTACATTATAAACACTACATGTTTCACCCCACAAAATTCATGTGGGACTAAAAGAAGGAATATTTTAATCAAAGGCTAATATTTATCCATGAATTAGATGGGCAGTTGTTGAGCAATGATCTTCCGGAGCTCATAAATCAATATCCGTACATGTGTTTTGGGAAAAGAATACCTCGTTGGAAATGTAATTGAATGAGGAAGACAATGGGATAGGTTTAAATGGATGAAGTTTTCCATAATTATTCCAAAAAAATAAAAGAACAGTTAGCTATGTTTTCATGACTTGTTGGTAAATTTGTTTGGAACCTCAACTTCTAGAGGATATAACTTGAGATACAAACCTCCAAAATTCACTCAAGAAGACCCGTTGGAAAGATGAAATGGTGAATATCACTTATGAAATGGTTTCCATGGATGAGTAGTCAATTATCATGCTCAAAAAATTAAAAAGCAATCCACTTTTTTTAGACAATCAATTTTAAATTGTGGAAATAAAAGTTTATTAAATAAACTTTTATTTAAGGATTAAGTGGGTCCCACTTGGAGAAATGAATTCCAATGACCTTATTTCATTAATTAGAATTTAATAAAGCATCAATTAAATATATTTACTCCAAAAAGGAAGAATGTGGAAACTTCTAGAAGAACAAAACCCTAACTACTTGGGAAAAGAATTTCAAGAAAGCATTGGGAAGCATATTTAAAAGAATGATGACACCATCAAAGAAGAGGTTATATTATCAAAGGTTCAGATCATAAATATAGCATTTTTCAACCATCAGTATGTAGCCAAGTCTCTGATCAAAAAATAAATATCTCTATTTTTCTTGTTTCATCTTTCTTATAGGTCTCTTTCTTAAATATCATAGGAGTATTTTACAGTGATATATGTGGCTATTAATGTAAGTCGGGTTTGAATAAATGATTCATGGAGGCTTATTCCTTGCATTTTGCAATATTTTTTTCTGAGCATTAGTCAATTGGTTTACTAAAATGTTGTGTAATATATTTATGTACTAAACTCCATAGAGAACTACTTCGAGGTATAACTTTAATGAATTCTTAGAATTTTGGATTTCTGAGCATGATATTTTTGGAGTATGCCCATCAAATTATTTTCATTTTTGAATATAGAACTCATTTAAAGTTCTCTAAAGTGATCAAAACCATTTGACTCTTTCTCTTTTAAGAAAATATGGATGCATCTTCTACTTGCATGTGTTTCAAAGGGATTTTATAATGAAGATGAGCACATATTTATTTTTATAGTGAATCCTTCCTTTATATTTTTATTATAAAGAAGGTGTTTGGTCCATTTCCAAGAAAATGTTGCATGTAAATATAAATATGGTTATCAAGAGCCATTTCACATACAAACTAAAGAAATAAAGATTTAGGGTTTATTGTTTAGCATTCTCCCATTTTACATCCCAATCCAAGAAAATCAAGCTATATCTTTTAGACTATAATAGAGGAGTACCACCTCTATAAAAACAAAGGGGGATATGCTATCCTCATGAAGTTGATGTTGGGATTGTGACCAATCTAAAAATCAACATTTTTGGCGACCATACTGGGGAACAATTTGTTTTCAATAAATCTGATACTTTTTAGGATTAGATATTATTGGAAAACTAGAAATAGTTTGGTTAAAGTTTTGAACAATATCTTGAGATTGATTTAAGATGAATTGGGTTCTTGAAAACCTTTTTCAAGGAGCATTCAATGGCCTTGAAAACATATTGTTGAAGTTCCAGACACAAATAAGTTGTAACAACTTCCATAGAACCAAAGAGCCATCCAATATTTGGGAGGATGATCTCCCTTGAAAATTCATCATCGAAACTCTAGATTTTAAAGAAATATGTCCTAGAAACTCCACCAAAAATATTCAAGAATTTCAATAAGATCTATATGAAGATTCATCAAAGGAGTTTATTTCATGTTCTGATGACATTTTTCCTTCCCCATCAATCCCAACAAATTGTTGTCAAGCTACAATAAATGGAGAAGGTACCTAAAGAAATAAATTGTTTCATAGAAGTCCACTCAATTTGAAAGGAGAACTTCATCCATTGCTAGATATTTCAATGGACAAGTTTCCCATGTTCTTCAAAAATACTTAAGAGGATGCAGAGAAACATTTGGTTAAGATTGATAGTGATTGTGATATTTATAATGTGGTTTCAGATGATGTTGCATGCCAATGATTTATCTTAAATCTAAAGGAAGATGTTATCGAATGGTTTTATTCATTGCTACCCAGAACCATCACTAGTCATGATGTATTGGAAAAAAAATGTGTCAATAAATGTTTCCCAAGGAAAGATCCATATTATCTTTTCTTGAATTTGGTTGAAATCCATATGAACAAGGAAGAGCTGGTCAAATATTTCACTTTTAGATTTATGAAAGTTCTTCATGAGTTCCCTCAAGAAATTTTTCCAAATGATGCCATCATTTTTAGTTGTTATGAAAATGCCTTGCCTGTGAATCTGAGATTTTTATTGAAGAAAGAGGGAAAGTGCAACTGGAAAGAGCTAATGCATGGATCTCAATTCATTGAAATAAATATTCATGAAATCCATGATAATATATTAAACTTCACAATAATGTTCCAAGACAATGGAGGAATGGATTTAGAAGAAACGTTCGATGAAAGATGTGAAATTTTTCTTTCAGATCTTGTTCTTGAAAAAAAATTGAGAACCATAAATTTTCAATTCAAGAAGAACACCATCCTATACATGCTCCATTGGAGGGAAATTTCAACCTCTCATGTGCTCAATTTGAGAGTAATGATCATAACGAGTTTAAAGATGACTTTAAAGAACCTCCACTAGATGTGCATGAGGATTTCATTCAATATAATCATGATGAAAATGTTGCAATGAATTCTCAAATGGTACAACTAGTTTATACCAAGCCACAAGAAGAATGTCTACATTGGATGAATAGAATTAATGGTAAAATTCATTACTTTATATCAAAATTTTATGAAGTTGATTGTTCATCTAGAGAAAATTTTAACGAAGAAGAGATCTTCCATGCATCAAAATAAAAAGGGAACTTGCAATAAGAGGTTTGATTGGTATCATGTTTTATTTTTGAAGACAATGAAGTTGTTGGTGAAAATCAAAAGACAACCTTACATTTCTCCACAAATGTTCATCAACAATTTATCTTTGCAACCTTGCCTTGGAAACATGGCCATTGCATGAAGGAAGAATGATTTCAAGACATTTCCAATGAATCAAGAATCTTGGATGTGTTCGTTAATAAGGAGAAATATGGAAAAAAATTAAAATGGGAAACTTCTCATCCAACCAAATATTGCAGCACTCATGAGAAACCAAGAGTTGATTTTATCAAATCATGGTTCCAAAGTATTGTTATCCAAGTAATGCAATAAGATTTTGGGCACATCTGGCTAATTTTCCTATAGTACACTTTGGGCATTCTCTTGCCTCCTTGATATTAGCCCTGACTCTAATTATGGAGTTCATTCCACATATCAATTGGATTCTTGAATGGCTCAATTGGAAATCTACTTAGACTTGAAAAGTGTCCCTTTCCTTCAAGTAGAATAGGGTAAGTAGATCTTCTTTGTACATAGTGTGTTTCTTTAGTCAAATTTTTACATAATAAAGTAGTTGATATATGGATATGACTACATAGCCTAATGGAAAAGGTAGATGGTATGATTCTAGTGTTCTCAACAACCCACAGGGAGTCACTATCCCACAGTTAGAGCCAGTTATTGATAAAAAAATTGGTCACCTTGATTTTCTTCTCTTTGGAATAATAAAAAAAATTGATATAAAAAGAAGGAAATTTTTAAATATCATCATCTCATGGAATATCCCTCAATATCATCTTCCTCATGCAGTTTACGAATTCAAAATTTGAGTTTGTATGCCCAAGATATCCACATTTTTGTCCAATTAGCCGATTTTTCATAAAAGAGCACATATTCCATGTGTAACAAAGATGATTCAGTCTTGGGAATACTTCATATCATACTCTCATACTTCCATTCTCATTCTCATTTCTTACTCTCAATTATATTATTACACTTATCTACTCTATTCCCACTTATCTTCTTATAATTATCTTCGAAGATATATATCTTCTTACACATTTATTTTCTTATTTTCCTACTTCTATCCTTCCCTACAGGAGTCCACACTTCATTTCCCATATCCCCTCTCACTCTCGATTCCCTTTCCCCCTCCTACTCTATTAAGCCCTAATATTGGCTCATTACCCCTTAATTGGGGCATATTATATTAGTAATGTTATTTTATTTATGTCGGTTTTAGGCCATTAGTTGTAATTATACCTCCTAGTCTCCTATATATACCAAGGAGACATTTTTATTTTGAATCATCTTGTACTTGAAAATTTAAGTGGGGTAAAAGGAGCTTTCCCCCTCGAAGAGGATTATTATCTGAAATTATCTCTTTTTCAAGGTGTTGAGTACTTTTTCTGAGGTTTTTATATGCTATATTGATATTTGGTTCTTAACATATGGTATCAGAGCTCAAGGTCTTGGGGTTTCGCTACTACATATGAGACACCTTGGAATTTTTGCTATAACTTTTTTTATACAATGTTTCAGAAGGAACGGCTTGGAGGATATTTAGTAGAAAGATCATGGTATGTTGGGTTCAAAATTCAGCTCTTGATACCTTATACTTTCAGATATACAGCCTATAAAAGATAGGGTTCTGGAATCATCTTCAACTGAGTCATTGCGGAATTTTCACTATAAAAAAAAATTATGTAACGTTTCAGACCTTGAAATTAAGAGGATATTTACATAAATTAGTAAGGTATCTGTAGTAAAACATTTAGCTTCTAGGCCATCTTAAATTATTATATACAACCTGTGTAAGATAGGGTATCTAACTAGTCCTATTGACTAGTCTCAAGAAGGTGTTCCAGGTAAAACAATCATAAATTATTCCTAGAGTATCCAAATTGAGTGGGAATGGTTTCATTGGATCGTGGACAGTCTATAGTATTTTTGGTGCAAGTTTCAGAATTTTATATCAATTATTTTGTGTGGGGCATGCTATACAAGTGAGATCTCCTAGAAAGGACAAAAATCGGCAAGTTGTGGGGAAGTTGTCGTAAATTCCACTTGGCACATCCAATTTTGATTAGACCTATGGAATTACAAAGAAGAAATATCATAGAACTACATAAAATAAAGTTTCATACCCAGAAGGGATGAAAATTGGGAGATACAATAGAATAAAGATTGTCTAGCAGAACCACCTCAAAATCAAGGGTCAAAAGTGATACTTGGCCAACATGCCACCCAAAAAGGGAACTTCTACACCAAATAAGCCTCCATACAATCCTACTTGGACTCTTGATGAAGGTGAATAAATGTGTAGGGACATAAATTATTTACAAAAGAAGATAGTAACAAAGGATGAACTACAAGAGATGATGGAGGGTTTAAAAGGGGAGATCATGGAAGTATTGAAAAATTTCGCAACAAAGAAGACACTTGAAATTGAAAATGCATCCCATGAAATTCATGATGAGGACACAAGGAAGGTGAATCAAGAATGGAGAACTCCAACTTTGGTTTGAATACCAACCACGTTCCTAAGATTTATATGCGGAAGTTTGATGGAAAGGACCCAATCACATGGATACTTCAGATGGAGCAATTCTTTGATCTCCATAATGTGCCACATACACAAAAGGTACGAATTGCTTCTTTATATTTAGAACCTAATCAATTTGTATGGTGTCGATGGCTTTGTTCTCGCAAATCACTCGTCACTTGGAGAATTTTCACGGAAGAAATGATATCACACTATGAGGATACATGGACCAATACCTTCTTTAGCCAATTGATAAATCTCAAGCAAAAGGGTTCAGTTACCGAGCACATTAAGAACTTACAAAGATTGAATATAAAGGTAACAGATATTCCAGATGATAACTTGATTGATGTATTCATACGAACTTTAAAGGATAACATTCAACATGAGGTTTTCCTTTGGGAACCCAAATCATTAGAGAATGCATTTAAGGTGGCAAGAAATAGTGAAAGTAAAAATATGGCTATGGCTACTAGAAGGACCAGTCCTAACATTTATAGAGAGAACAATGCTCCTTCTAAAACACCTCAACCTACAAGGTTGACACCTCAACAATTGGAGGAAAGAAAATCAAAAGGTTTATGCTTTAATTGTGACAGCAAGTACAGTAAGGGACATAAGTGTGGTGAGAAGAAATT
>ML795734.1:309561-329449 GCA_009831015.1 Picea engelmannii | reverse complement strand
ATTATCACCAATGTACTATGGCCCTTATAAGGTGTTGCAAAAGATTGGTACTATGGCATACAAATTGGAGTTGCCTACATCTTCACGAGTACACCCAGTTTTCCATGTTTCATTCTTAAATAAGGTTATAGGTAACAAGATCCCAGTTCAAACTATATTGTCATAACTTGACGAGGAAGGAAAAATCATATTGGAGCCTGAAGCCATCACTGACACAAGAATTCGCCAACTGAGGAATAGATCCATTTCAGAGTATCTCATTAAATGGAGGAAACTATCGACTGAAGATTCCACTTGGGAAGATGAGTCTTTTATACAGAAGCATCCAGAGTTACTCAAGAATTGCAGAAAACACTTGTCTCAAGGGGAGGAGCATGTTAAGCCCTAATATTGGCTCATTACCCCTTAATTGGGACATATTATATTAGTAATTTTATTTTATTTATGTCAGCTTTAGGCCATTAGTTGTAATTATACCTCCTAGTCTCTTATATATACCAAGACATTTTCATTTTGAATCATCTTGTACTTGAACATTTAAGTGGGGTAAAAGGAGGTTTCCCCCTCGAAGAGGCTTATTATCTGAAATGATCTCTTTTTCAAGGCGTTGAGTACTTTTTCTGAGGTTTTTCTATGTTATATTGATATTTGGTTCTTAACATACTCCACCTCTCCCTCTATACTTATTTTTATTCCCATCTTCCCATACCCCATACCCACTCTCCTTTACTCAATCCCATATTTCCTCAATCCGCTGGCGCCATACCCATTCCCTATTTTATCACTCCCTTCCTTCCTCACTCCCACAACACCATACCCATTCTCCTTACCTCACACCCGTGGAACCATACCGATTCCCCCTTCCTCACTCTCCCACATCCCCTCTTACCCCATGGAATTGTGACACTCCATTTTCCCCCTTATTACTCCATACCCCTCACCCCCATGGACCCACAGTGCCACAACACTCCACTCCCTCCATACCTCACCATCTTGCAACCCCTCCTCACTCCTGACCCCTCCATACTTCATCATGCCTCCTCATCCTCCCATACTCTCTCCCTTAACTTATTTTCCTAAGTCCTATACCCTTTCAATGGAATCCTATAATATCAATACACATGCAATCCTATAATATCAATATATTTGGTAGCTTGTAATATCAATACATGTGGCATCCTACTACATGAATACACATGGAATTGACTAGGCGATGAATTAGCAAGTGACTGGGTGCTAACTGTGACCAAAATCATTTCAATGAAAGCCTATAATATCAAGAAACATGGAATACTATAATATCAATACATGTGTCATCCTAAAATGTCGATACATGTGGAATCCTACTACATGAATACACATGTCACTGACTACGCAATGACTTGGTAGGTGATTGGGTGCTAACTATGACCAAAATTTTACTAGGTTATGAAATTTTCTAAGGAATGAACTCCATAAGCTCTTATGTTTCACATTATTAATATGGGAACCTTTACATAATAAACACTACTTGTTTCACCCCCATAATGCATGAAAGGACTAAAATAATACATATTTTAATCAAGAGCTAAGATTGATCCACGAATTAGATGGGCAACTATTGAGCAACGATATTCTGGAGCTCATAACTCAAGATCCAGACATCGATTTTGGGAAAATCATACCTAGTTGTAAATGTAATTCAAAGAGGAATACAATGGGATAGGTTTCAATGGCTAAATTTGGCCATAATTCTTCCATAAATTAAAAGAACAGTCATCTCTATTTTCATGACTTGCTGGTAAATTTGTTTGGAACCTCAAGTTCTCGAGGTTATAATATGAGATCCATACCTCCAAAATCCACTCAAGAAGAATCGTTGGAAATATAGAATGATGAATATTACTTATAAAATGGTATCCATGGTTGAGTATTCAGTTATCATGCTCAAAAAATTAAAACATAGTCCACGTTTTTTATAGTGTCAGTTTTACATTATGGAAATAAAAGTTTATTAAATAAACTTTTATTTAAGGATTAAGTAGGTCCCACTTGGAGTTATGAATTCCAATGACCTAATTTCATTAATGAGAATTTAATAAATCATTAATTAAATTGATTTACTCCAAAAAGGAAGCATGTAAAAACCTCTAGAAGAACAAAACCCTAACTACTTGGGCAAAGCATTTCCAGAAAGAATTAGGAATCGAATTTAAAAGAAGAATGTCACCACCAAAAAAGAGGTTGGATTATAAAAGGTTCATATCATCAATATAACATTGTTCAGACATCAATATGAATTAAAGTCTCTGATCAACAAATAAATATCTCCATTTTCATGTTTCTTCTTCTTCTACACAATTTCTTTCAAGTTCTTATGTTTGTATTTCTGAAATGAGCATAAGGTTGACTTTTTTAGTGTATTTCTTTTTATTTTTCCACGTATCTTTATTAAATATAATAGGAGTATTTTACATCCATATATGTGATTTCTAATGTAATTTAAGGTTGTATAAATGATTCATGGAGGTTTATTACTTGCATTTGACAATCTTTATTTCTAAGCATTAGTCAATTGATTTACTGAAATGTTATGTGATATCTTTATGTATTAAACTCCATAGAGAAATGCTTCAAGGTACAACTTTAATGAATTCTCATACTTTGAAATTTTTGAGCATGATATTTTTGGAGTATGCACATCAAATTATTTCATTTTTGAATGCAGAAATCATTTAAAGTTCTCTGAAGTGATCAACACCATTTCACTCTTTTTCCTGTAAGAAAATATGGATGCATCTTCTACTTGCATGTGTTTTAGAGGGATTTTATAATGAATATAAAAACATATTTATTTTGATATTGAATCCTTCCTTTATCATTTTATTATAAATAAATTGTCTGATCCATTTCCAAGCAAATGTTGCACTTAAAGAGAAATATGGTTATCAAGAACCATTTCACATAAAAACTAAAGCAATAAAGATATGGGGTTTTTTGTTTATCATTCTCCCATTTGAAAACTCAATCCAAGAACATCAATATATATCTTTGAGACTATAACAAAGGAGTACCACCTCTATAAAAATACAGGGGGATATTTTATCCTCATGAGGTTGTTTTTGGATTTGTGACCAATATGAACACCAACACTACACCATAAACTATATTTTCTCTCACATCAACACCTCATCTAGAGATAAATCTAGGAGGAGGAAAAACAATATCTAATACACACTTAGGATAAAAAATGTATCCTATAATGTGAAATACAAAAAGGTTGTGTAGGAATTTATAATTATATAGGGAGTTACATGTTAGCAATCCCCCCTCAATCAAAAGTCTGAACAATAATATCTTCAAGGTAGAAATAAATAGTTCATGACCTAGTATCATCTCCAAGTCTTCAATATTAAACTCCTAAGTTGATCCTCTATGAATATCTAACTAGAAAAAAAAAGCTAAATTTGGATGCTAAAAAATCATAGAATTTGGAAAATATCACTATGTAAACATATGATCCAAAATGCCTTAGTTACTCACTGACATGGACTCTAATATATGATGAGAGTGGCTCATGAGAAGTGAATCAATTGAAAATATAGCATATCCATAGAAATGACTTACAACTCAATCAAATACCAAGCAACAATGCAGATTGATCTAACTGTCCTCTGCTAGGTCAAATGACCATCTAGGTGAAAAAAGTGTCCACAAAAATTGTCTAAAAAATTGTCACCCAAATAGTTTCAATCAACATCCCAATCACGTATCGTATGTATGATCCAACTGCAATATATTGAACATAATTATTCCAAATAACTTTTGAGTAGTAAACTGATTGTCCTATTGGAACTACTCAAATCATGAATCAAACATGTCGAGGAAAACTCAATCACATCAATGTGTGTCACACAAAAATATGGAAACTGGTAGAAACTTCAAAGTGCCTGATTTGGAAATTTATCACAAGTGATGAAATATTTGCAACACTCTTGTTTGATTTTTTGTCATCCAGTTAGCATTTTGTTTTATCTAAGTGTTCCATCTACAAACTATTGTTTCTCATTTGGAAATTTTTTTTTTTGTTGTTGAAACTTGAACTTTGACAATCATCATATATATTCCCTCTAACAGTTAAAAGGTGAGAAGTTATGGATTTTCATGTGGGTTACTATTGATGCTTGAATTCGTTAGGACCGAAACAGAAACCTCACAAGGATGTAAACCCCCCTACATTTTTATAGAGGTGGTACTCCTCTTTACTTTATTATTTTCTTGGGACTCTAGATATTCAGAATATGGGACTTTGCAGAAGTATGGTGAGGTAATCAAAGAAATATAAAGATTGCAAGAAAGATAAACGGAAAATGTTTTCTTTTCTTTTTAAGGAAAGTTCCTGAGAAAGGACCAAGAACCGCGCACTTTCACACATATAAAGCAAATAAGAAAAATTTCCTCACATCCATCATAGTTAAACTAAAGATTTTTTATCACATAAAATAAAAAGAAGATGATCTGCATGCATAAGAAAACTTTAACAGAGTGGACAAATGGGAAGCTCAAATAAATATAATGATAAATCAATCTCAAATACTTTATACTCAAAACTTAGAGTTACAAAGAACATTTGAAACTGATCCTGAAATAACTCTCTTAAAATTTCTAAAATATATATAGTCTGTTACATATTCTTTGAAATTTAAAATGTGTTTGTCTTAAGGACTGGGATTTGGGCTCCCATGGACCATAAAGAAAATATAAAAAAAAATTAATCTTGTAGAAGGAGGGTGATGGGCGGTAAAAGAACAAAAAGACCTGGAAAGAAGAAAATATAAGTTATCAGACTTCGGTTAAACCTTTATATTCAAATAAGTAGAGTAAATAGATGAAGGAATTGATAAAGAAAGAAATATGTGATCAGCATAAACATACTATGATGGTCTCTCGTGTGTTTATTTTCTTGCTAGTGTCCTTTTATTGTCTTCATTAACGGTTACAGGAACTGTCTCAATTGTTTCCTTCCCCTCGTTGGTCAATTTGTCGATTACTTTCTTGAACCATTCTTCAATATAATTTTTCATTGGTGCCATGTTTATCTCATGCTGGATTTTGATGTTGAATAAATCTCCCTCCAAGTCTCTCAAATCAAGGGAAATATCATGTAATGCTTCCTCAGTACCCTGGTTCTTCATGGAATAGTCCATTAGCCAATTTTTTATGGCGTCCTCATGGAAATCCTTGCAATCCTCTCCTTTGAAGGTAAGTGTTGGCTCAGGGAGCTTCAACATCTTACGAAACACTTGCAGTGAAAGAGAGATGGGGGAATTGTCTTAGAGTTTAACAATCCATTGACTCAGTAAGTATTTCTCAACACACCATGCAACCAGTTCTTTACATTCAAATACCTCAAGGGCACACCCTGCGAGCGCAATTTCGGATGTCTAGATCACTTATTTTTTAGTAGGAGGAGATGAATAATATGAGTATGCTCTGGACCACTAAAAAATATTGGTCTTCGCGACCAAAAATTTTCAAAGTATCGCCACAAAAATCATGTTTGGATACTACTGCTATAAGTTGACGAGAGTGTTATTTAAACTGAATAATAATTTGTAATGAATCATTTTGGAGAGATAACAATAATATGACCCTTGGAAAATTGTGCTTTAATGGAATTTAATGAAAAATCTCCTCGAGCCCTTTTCCTATTAATGACAACCTTTACAGAACCTGCATGATCAATTATTAGCATTAAACCATACTAAATTTGTATTGGGAGAAGAGAAAAGATGGCGGGGATGGATGAGAGAAATTTGAATTTGGGGTTTTTTGTGAACCCGCCAACCCGGGAACCCTTGAACCCGCAGTTGCGAACAAACTAAAATAGGCTAATTGTTTCACTGCGGTCAGACGGACTTAGATACAGGAGAAATGAGATACTTAGGATATCGGTACCTGCAAAAATTTTGGCGGTCATAAGGTAGATCAGGGGTCTTTGGGTGCAAAATGGAGGTTGCGGAACTTGGAAGATGAAATATTGAACCCATGAACATACGTTTGCAAGAATGGTTAAGTATATTATAACAAGGTCATCGGTTGGACTCCTGATATGGGAATATGGATGGAGGTGAAGACCCGCGAGTCTGCAAACCCGCGAACCCACTATTTTTTAAAAACAACTAAGTATTGTAACTAGAAAGGGAAAAGAGAAGGGAGAACAAGAAAAGGGGAATGAGGGCAAGTATAGAAAAGGGAAAAGAAAAGGAAAAAAAAGAAGTTGGGAAAATAGAAGTGGGAAATTTCAGAAGTGGGAATTGATATCAATAACTTTCTCCAATTGTGGGATGATAACCCCCTGGGGGTTGTCAAGAATCCAAAATCTTTATAACCAGGCACTTCCATCCATTGGGCTATGGAGTCATCTTAAAAATGAATTATTGCAATTCTTCTTATTTCATGGAGTTACCTTCAATTTTGACTGCCTTATTATGCAAAACTAAACTAAAGAAACAAAATATATATATATATATATATATATACATGATCTACCTACCCTAACTTACTTGAAAGAAAGGGGAACCTTGTGTATATGCCAATTTCCAAGGAGTCGTTCGAGCATCCCATTGACTTGTGAAATGGGCTCTAGCAGTAAGAAAAACATTACAGTTTCTACCAATAAATCAGGAGCATGAAAATCAAGAGCATGCCCAAAATGTACCACAATGGGATTGAGCAATGTGTGTATAAGACTTGTTGGTGTTGGCGAGATGACAATAATTTCGAACAAATATTCAATATAATCTACTCTTGGTTGCCTGAGAGTTCTGCTATCTTCAATCAAATGAGATATTTATTTCTTGAAAACATTATTTTTTTCTTCTTTTTCCACATTCAAGATTATTGTTTCATTGGCGATGTCTTGGCAATGTTCTTCGTCTATGCAATGAATATCTTCTTTAATCTCAAAATTCTTTTCTTCCACCAATTGCTCTTTATTTTGGTTGAATTCTTCTTTCATATTCAGTGGAGACTTTTTAATTTCTTCCTCATATGGAGTATATGAGGTCTTCATATCCTTTTATTGGTATTTGGAATTCTTTCCTTCATTATCAGCAACAAGATTTGATTCATAAAATTATTGCGTTGTTTCATGATATTCTTCTTCTGAATCATTCATTTCATCCTTTTCTGTGCATGTGGGAGAGGGTGGGTGGGAAGCAACATTTAAAACATCAGCAAAAACATATGAATGCACATTTGGGATAAAAAAACTCCAAATGAATCTTCTAACACATCCCATCTAGTAATGGAGTTAGGCATTAATGAACTATATCATTCAAGAGCATCCTTTCGTAGAGTTTGTAGGGATAATCTATATGTAACATTATATTTAGAGAGGTTGAAATCATAACATGTACCTTTAAAATTAATCAAGTGTTGTTTTGCATCTTCTAAAGCATCCCCAAAGAATGTAAAAATAAAATCAATAGGAATATTGGGCATTTGAAAGTCTATTTCTGGTATATTTAAAAGGGTATTATGAAATCGCTTCCGTCTTTGAGTATTTCTCCCTTTTTTTGAATCTTGAAAAGCCATTGATGGGCCTGATGAAGAATATAAAGAAGCATTATGACATGAATGAAACTCTTCTGTTTGAATTTTTTTAATGGAGTTTTCAGGGAGTTCATTCTCCTGCATATTTGGTGTTTCTCGTTTCTTTTTTAAATTACAAAAAAGGTGAGCCATGCTTAAAACAAACAACAATTTTCTTGAATTTTCTTCTCAAAAAATTGAGCCATGGAGATTTATGGTTCCTCAAATATCTTGAAAATAAATCTTTCCCAATATGGTCGCCAAAATATTTGACGCTTGAATCCGTTAGGACCAAAATGACAACCTCACGATGATGTAAATCCCCCTACATTTTTATAGAGGTGGTACTCCTCTTTATTTTAAGATTTTCTTAGGATTCTAGATATTTAGAATATGGGACTTTGCAGAAGTTTGTCATGGTAATCAAAGAAATATAAATATTGCAAGAAAGATAAATGAAAAATGTTTTCTTTTCTTTTTAAAGAAAGTTCCTGAGAAAGGACCAAGAACCGCGCACTTTCATACAATTAAATAAAATAAGAAAAAATTCCTCACATCGGTCATAGTTAAATTAAATATTTCTGATCACATAAAATAAAAAGAAGATGATCTACATGAATAAGAGAACTTTAAGAGAGTGGACACATGGGAAGATAAAATATATATAATGATAGATCAATCTCAAATACTTTATACTCAAAACTTTGAGTTGCAAAGAAGAGTCGAAACCGATCCCGAAATAGCTCTCTTGAAATTTCTAAAAAATATATAGTTTGTTACATATTCATTAAAATTTAAAATGTGATTTTCCTAAGGATTGGGATTGGGGATCCTGTGGACCATAAAGCAAATATAAAAATAATTAATCTTGTAGAAGGAGGATGATGGGCGGTAAAAGAACAAAACGACCTGGAAAGAAGAAAAGAGAAGTTATCAAACATCGGTTAAACCTTTATATTCAGAGAAGCAGAGTAATTGGATGAAGGAATTGATAAAGAAAGAAAGATGTGATCAACATAAACTTACTGTGATGGTCTCTCGTATGTTTACTTGATTTTTGGTGTCCTTTTATTGTCTTCATTAATGGTTACAGGAACTGTCTCAACTATTTCCTACCCCTCAATGGTCAATTTGTCAATTTATTTCTTGAACCATTCTTCAATATAATTTTTTATTTGTCCCACATTTATATCATTTTGTATTTTGATGTTGAATAAATTGCCCTCCAAGTCTCTCAAATCAAGGGAAATCACGTGTAATGCTTCCTCAATATCCTTGTTCTTCATGGAATAGTCCAATAGCCAATTGTCTATGTCTTCCTCATGGAAATCCCTGCAATCCTCTCCTTTGAAGGTAAGTGTTGGCTCAAGGAGATTCAACATCTTACGAAACACTTACGGTGAAAGAGAGATGGGGGAATGGTATTGGAGTTGAATAATTTGTCGAATCGATACGTATTTCTCAACGCACCATGAAACCAGTTTTGTATAGTCGAATACCTCAAGAAAACACCTTGTGGGTGTAATTTCGGATGTCTATATCACTTCTTTTTTAGCAAGAGGATATTAATAATATGAGTATGCTCTGGACCACTGAAATTTTTGGTCTTCATGACAAAAAATGTTCAAAGTATCGCCACAGAACTATTTTCTGGTTGTTTCTTATATAAGTTGATGAGAGTGTTATTTAAACTGGATAATAATTTGTAATGAATCATTTCAAAGAGATAACAATAATATAACCCTTGTAAAATCGTGCTATAATAAAATTTAATGAAAAATGTCCTCGAGCCCTTCACTTATTAATGATGATATTTACATATTCTCAACAATTTCCCTAAACTAATTCATCATTGTATTTGGTGGTTTTGGTTGACCACTAACCATTTTCACTTCATTTGGTGGTTTTAGTTTACCACTAGTCATTTTCACTCATTAATGTACTCCCCCTATTAAGGTGCAAGAGATTTTCATCAATGTACTCCCCCCTTTCAGGTCCAAAAGAATATCATTCTCATTTCATTTGTGTGCATCCCCCCCTTTAAGGTGTAGGGAAATAAAATTGAATGGATATCTTCTAGAAGATGAGTCTTTTCTCGAGAGAGAATTCTATGGTATTATTGATATAACTACTTGGTTTTTTATGACCATTGCCAATGATTGATCCACCCATAATGAATATTTAATCTTCCAAGTTTCTTGAGTGATTATTCTTTCCACAATGCTAACAAGGATGGAGATCAAAACACTACTCATCCATATGACCAACTCGATGACAATGTTGGCACTGAATATTTAATCTTCCAAGTTTCTTGAGTGATTATGCTTTCCACAATGCTAACAAGGATGGAGATCAAAACACTACTCATCCATATGACCAACTCGATGACAATGTTGGCACTTACAATTTTGATATTGAATTAGAACAAGTGAAGTTAAAACTTCTTTCATGAATATTGTATTGTTGAAGTAGATTGGTCTGGAATTTAAAGTATCAAAACTAGGTTGAAAACATCATAAGCCTCCCAAAAATAATCTACCATCTCATGCAAATACTCAGGGTGTACCTATGATCCCCTTATTCAAATTTCGAGTGGATCTAGGACACAATCATTAGAAAAAAAATGATATAATTTTATTTAAAATGAGGTACATAAAGTCTTTAACTAGAATTATTCTTTGAGGATTAATGATGAATATAAACACTTATAACCCATTTTAAAAAGTTGGTTTTCACTAAACACATCAACAATTAGACTTAGACTTACAACAATTTGAATTTTGTTTTACCAAAAAATTCCATACTACAAATAAAATATGTTCACCAAAGTCCATTTAAAAAAATAGAATGTATTTGATTTTCACCAATATAAATTTTCAAACACTACTTATGTAGACTTAATTCTTACACCAATCATTCACTTAGAATGATACTAGTGTTTACCCAACAACCAAACATATACCGCTACCCACAATCATAGGCCACTCTTCTCTTATTTATCAATAGTGCACAAGATTTAATAAAATAATACATATTTTCAAAACTAAGTAGCATGTCATTCATTAAGAAAAAAAGTGAAACCCTTACTGGCATGTGCACGTGGGCTTCTCCAATTCAATTCAAATAGTGATTCTATCTAATAAAATGTTGTGTATTTTCATTCAAATGGTGTTCAAATTCTGAGGTTGCACCTTCATTTTGAGATCACCATGTTTCACCATATGTTTGATGTGTGTTGATTTGTTGTTGGGAGGGAGGCTCTATTCTTCAAGGAGGGTGATAGATCTTTCTGGTTCGATGAATGATATTGATGGTTCTTGGTAAGTTGGATCTCTTTTTCTCTTTTCAATGGATGTGTGTGGGTCTCTTCCTTTGACTAAGAAGGATCTTGTGAATGGGTCTTTGAATATTAATATGTTGCTTTCTCATTCCATCTTATGTCAATGGAAAAAGTGTTGTCAATACTTATTATGTATAGCGAATTTTGTTTCACGGATGTGGGCCTCTCTAAACCTAGCACACTCCTATTTGTGGATATTGATTTTTATCTTCCTAGAATTTTAGGATTTTCGATCAAGCAGATAATTTGTTTAATTCATGCTCTAGTTAGAGTCAAGATCATGGTATGTCATGGTTTACATACGACCCATATCATGTTTCATTCCAGTTGAGAACTGACTTCTACAAACCTTAGATCACAGGGCCGAAATACACTAAAATGGAAAACAATGCTTAATGGGCATTGTTTTTCACATCAGAGATAATGGTAATGAAATTGTGTAAGTTAAACTCCTAAGAATCATCTTTGAGTTTCTTCCCAGTAGGCCAAATGTCAACCAAGGTTCAAGCTAAACTTTGTTATTTATGACAATATTGTTAGAATTAATGGTTACTTTAGATATTTGTTTGGGTTTGTTAGATCTACTTGGTTGTGGAATATATTTCCAAACTATCATATCCTATTTATGAGTGTGTGGTTGAGAGATTCCCTCATGGGTTTTTTATTTTGTTGAGGGAAAAATTCAAGTATAAATATTTATTTGATTGAGTAATAAAAATATGTAGAATTGTTTTGTGCATACTATATTGCAAATTAGTATCAGAGGAGGTTGCTTTGGGGATAACTCCCTCACGGGAGGGACCAAAATATGTGGAGATTATATTTTTAATTTGTTTGTTTATGCGGTGATTTGTGTGAGATTGTATACGCATTGGTGTTTGTTGTTGTTGTAATATAGTGTGGAATCCCCCCCACATTGTTGAATATCGTGTAAGCAGGTATTTGAGTAGGATCCATAGTCAAAGGAGGATTCATTAAAGTGGGTCACTTCCTATGAGCATCAATAAGAGAATATACTCATTTTATTGTTGCATAAAGTTGGGCCCACATCTTGGCTGAAATAAGTTATCAATTGTCTCATTGCTTCAAGAATTGTGAAATCTGAATGTGTTATAAGAGCGTCAAAATATTCGAGAAGTTTTTGGATGGGAAGTCTAGCA
This sequence comes from Picea engelmannii, assembly GCA_009831015.1. Lineage (NCBI taxonomy): Eukaryota > Viridiplantae > Streptophyta > Pinopsida > Pinales > Pinaceae > Picea > Picea engelmannii. Next base: position 317,374 of record ML795734.1, on the reverse strand, counting down.
TGGAATTGGTGATGATTTTGCACATTCAAAAATTTTCATATTTTTGTTTGTTGTTCAAATGAAAATATTTTGCATCTAGTGGAAGGGACCAAGAAAACATCTATAACATAGAATGTGTTGCAAGGCTTGAGGTTTATGGTTCCAATTCCTAATTATGTGTGAAATTTGTAATTTGCAACTCTGAAAATTATTCCATGGTCATAGATCACAAAGTCTTTGAATGATTGTGTAAAAAAAGAAGAAGTAGAAGTAAGTGATATCTACATTTTTCAATTCATGATATTTGGGTATCACTAATTATGCCATGACAAACTCCTCCACTACATTGGTCAGAGATGGGTTTATTATCAGGAAGCCAATGAAAATTCACTCCCATGGTCATTCTCTTCGTGCTTTGGACTCAAATAAGAAAGGTTCATCATTCTGGATATGGTAAGTGCAAAGGTACTAAGAGAGTCTTGCTAGCTAGTGAGAGAGAACTATGGTTGTAGAGAGATTTCAAAGGAAGGGAGAAATGGTGTTTGAATTTTTGTTCAATATATTAGTGTTATTTTTATTTGTAAAATTATATGATGAAATACCACTCATAGAACAGAGTAAAATTGATTAATTGGGTTGGTTTTCATTGATGTCAACCCTTGAAGAAAGTCCACTAGTTAATTATGATAGCACAAAGGTTTGGGTAATGGACCCAAGTTTGTTTGATGTATAATGGTATGAGTTTTGATATATTTGCAGGTAAGACTATTCTAGATGGATATTACATGTCATGCCATTTCTAGTGGTATGTGGAACATCACATAACTCCTCGCGGCTTGAGATTTATGGCCTTACGAAGTTGGAGGACCCTCATATGTTGGATTGAAGCCCCAAAAGGTCAAAGAAGTCAAAGTGCTTGCAAAGAAGAAATTATTTAAAGAATAAAGTGAAGTGACAAAGTCAAAGAGGATTATTTAAAGAATAAAATGAAGTGACAAAGTCAAAGAGGATTATTTAAATAATAAAGTGAAGTCACAAAGTCACAGAGGATTATTTAAATAATAAAGTGAAGTGACAAAGTCAAAGAGGATTATTTAAATAATAAAGTGAAGTGACAAAGTCAAGGAGGATTATTTAAATAATAAAGTAAATGGATAAATTTCTAATTATGGAAAGTGGTTATACGAAGGTTAACCCTAAAATGAGGAAAATGGGTTAAGTAGTCAATTTGTTATTGAATATATGGACAAGTGGAAAATTGGGAAAAGTTGGACATAGGTGACTATGTGGACAAAGTGGTCTAGAAGATTCTTCTAAGGAAGCTACATGAAAGTATAAAGAACAGACAAGACTCTCTCATTTCAAACACACTTGAGCATATTGAATATCTACAGGTGACTAAGGTACCCAAAGGATATCTAAGCCGAATTTTAGAGGGAAGGTGAAGTAAAGAAGGCCGAAATTCAAGGGAGGATAAATTCTTTTGATGATGCTTTCTAAGGTATGTTATTTACAAGTCATCTGACCATTTTCGCAATACTTTTTTTCTAGAATGATTCAGACTATGAAATTTGGAGTAAGTAGTTGTGGTACGAATTTCAGCTTGTGAGTCATTGTATTTTTTGAGTTACACTCCGTGGAAAGTAGGGTTTGTGGCTAGTCCTGAAACTAGTCTAAAACAGGTGTTTCAGGTAAAAACGCCATAACTTATTCATAACAGATCCAAATTCAGTAATACCAAATGTGTTGGTTAGAGTACAGTCTATAGTATTCTATGTACAATTTTCAGATCCATACAACAAATATTTTGTGTGGGGCACGCTCTACAAGTTCACTCTCTAGAATAAGACAGAATTCAACAAGGTATGCCATTTTTTCTATAACTCCTTTTCTGAGAGGTTCCAAGTAGTGACACCTGGAGGAATTGCATAAAACACACCGAAGAACATTGTGTACTATTTTTATATCTTTATTCATTACAAGTACATAGTTATGATTATTTCAAGTTAGGGTTGTTGACTAATCCAAAACTAGTCATGTGAGACTAAAGTAAAGTTTGATGAAAATGTTAGTATCTTGTTGTTAAAGTTAAGGAAGATTTACAGGTGTGTGATCATATACACCAGGTATATTACAGAGTTAAAATCATATTTGGATGATGAAATTGATGAGGGATTTTGGTTGAGGTTGAGGTGCAGGTTGGTGCATGGTTGATGCACTTGTTTATGGTATAGGTTGATTATAGGTTGAGGTACAGGTTGATGCATGGTTCAAGTTTTTTGGTACAGTTTTATAGTAGTATATATCACAGTGATAGTGTGACATTGGTTCCATCATTCTACTTCTACGTCAGGGTGGTTGGACATGGAAAGGACAGGTGGTTGTATCCACCTTATGTTTGTAGCCGAAGAACATAGGGGGTTTTAGCCTCCTTCTGGTTGTAGCTAGAGAATTGAGGAGTTGGATCTTCCCTCAGGCTGTAGCCTGAGAAAATAGGGAGTTGGTGCCTCCTTCCAATTGCAGCTAGAAAACAAAGGAAGTTGGTGCTTCCAATGAATGTAATTCTTCAAGACATATAAGAAAAAGCATTTTGTAGTTTTCTCCCTCTTTGGGTTTCCATACAAAAAAACTGGTGTACTATGTATGTATATGATTGTTCATTTGTTCATTTTTTATTTGCTCTACGAATGTTGGATGTTAATGCTACATTGATATAACACTTGCATTATATGGTTAAAAAGGATTAGATTTCTCTATTATTGATTCACCCCCCCTATCAATAATCCAACAATTGGTATCAGAGTGGGTTCCTTCAGAAATCAGTTTAACCATTGAAAGGTAGATCATGGAGAGAAACAACATGTATAAAAATGGAATACCATAGTTTTATGGATAGAAGTATGAATTTTGGAGCATAAGGATGAAGACATATATACAGACATGGGGATTTGAAATTTAGCAATCAATTGTAGATGGATACACAACACCAACAGTTTCATCGACAAATGACAAAGAAATGAAACTCGATCAGAATAATTCCAAAGCCACAAATGCACTTATGAATGGTCTTGGATAATCGGTATTCACCAAAGTTGTACATTGTAAATCCACTAAAGAGATTTGGGACAAACTTCGAAATATTTATGGAGATTCAAAAGTGAAAGAAGCAAAGCTTCAAACTTACAGAGTCCAGTTTGAACAACTAAAGATGAAGGAATATGAGAATATTGCAGCTTACTTTTTACGAGTCGATGAAATAGTAAATGCAATCTTGGGATTGGGAGAATAAATTAAAGAATTTGTAATTGTTCAAAAGTTACTAAGATCTTTTCCTATGAGATTTGACCCTAAGATATCAGCACTAGAAGAAAGAGCAAATCTAAACTCAATAAGCATGGATGAACTGCATGCAATCTTCACAGCATATGAAAAGAGAACTGAACAAGAAAATCCATATATAAAAGAAGCAGCCTTCAAAGCATCCAAAAGGTCAAAGTAAAAGGGAAAGAAAAAAGAAAAAGAACATAGTAGAAATAGTGGTGTCTCAGAATATGATGAAGAAGCAGCCAACTTTGTCAGAATATTGAACAAGGGAACCAACAACATGTATAGAGGTAAGATTCCTTTGATTTGTTTTAATTGTGATGGCATTGGTCATTTTTCTAACAAATTTACTCATAAGAAAAAGAGAAATGATGAAGGTTACTCAACTAGAAAACAAACATATAAAGGCAAAAGAACCACAAAGAAAGTTTTCAAGAAAAGCTTATGTACCAAAGAAGACATCTCATTATCAGATGAATATGAAGTCAGTGATAGTGAGACAGAAAGAGTTATATTCATGGTAGTAGAAGACTCTGATAAAGAATACTTTGAGGAGGCCAAAGAAGAATATGAAGAGGCAGAAGTTGACTACCGAGAAGAATTTTTGTGTTCCATAGAAGTTATGAGAAGAGAAAAGAAGAAAAACAAGAAACTACAAGAGGAACTAAACAAGAAAGAAGTCACTCGGGAACTAGAATAAATGATCACAAATTTGAAGGTTCAAATTGAAGAAGATAAAAGAATTGAAGAAACACTCAAAAAACAACTAGAAGGAAGAGACAGGATCATTGAAAATTTGGAAGCATAAATTGCCACATTAAGAAAGGATCTTCAAAAGAAAAATATGCAGAATAGCTCAAAAGTTTTGAATGACATTATCAGTAGTCAAAAAACTCATCATAACAAGTCTATACTTGGATCCAATCAGACAGAAAAGGGATCAAGCTCCAAAACAATAGAAAAATAAACATATCCAAAAATCTATTCATAAACAATCAAAGGGGATAGTAAGGTCTACAAAGAAAATTGCAGGGACACTCCTCCACCTAGAAGATTCAGATTTCAGAATCAACGATCGAAAGAAACCAACAGGCCTCAGGAAAAATAAGGATTCATAAGAGTGTCTCCTTTCAAAATATCTTCAACTCCCAGGTATCAAGCTATCTTTTTTGGTTTATTTTATGCATGTAATAATTTTGGACATAAAGCTATGAATTGCAAAGATAACAACAGGAACATAAACAACTTTGAAAGTCATATACAAAAGGATTATCCAAGGATGCCTAATGAAACACAGAGAGAAGTTACAACAGGTTTTAATCTTTGAGAACCGAAGTGGAATGCTACAAATATAAAAACTTTGGACACATGGCCAAAGATTGCAGAATGACAATCCCTCTTAAAGAACCACAATAGAAAAAAACCAGTCACAGACATGAACCTCAGAAAAGGACATGGATAAGAAAACAAAATCAGCATAGCAATGAAGAATGCACACTCGCTCTACAAGATAATCAGAAGAAACATGGTTGGTATGTTGACAATGGTTGTTCAAAACACATGACAAGTGATAGAGACAAGTTTCTTACATTAAGAAAAGAAAGAGATGGATCAGTCTCCTTCGGAAATGATGACTCAGCTAAAATCTTTAGAAAAGGCACAATCAGAATTGGGAACAAGAATACCACGGCAGAAAATTTTCTACTAGTAGAAGATATGAAACATAATATTCTAAGTGTGAGTCAAATGTGTGACCAAGGTCATGAAGTTACTTTTGATTCACAAAAGTGTGAGATAAGAAAAGAAGGTTTGGGAAAATTGGTTGCAATAGTTGCGAGAACTTCAAGTAACATATATGTATTAAATGAAATTGGAAATGAAAAGTGTTTCCTAGGAAAGGAATATGAAAGTTGTCTATAGCACAGAAGAATGGGTCACATACATTTTGATAATCTTGTTAAAGTCACCAAAAGGGAAACAGTTAGAGAAATTCCCCAAATCACGAAACCAACCAACACTTTATGCAAGCATTGTCTACAAGGAAAGAAAACAAAGACCAGGTTTAAATCAAAAGAATATTCAATGACAAGACCACTAGAAATTGTGCATACTGATCTATTTGGACCAACTACAACAAAGGGTTTAAGACATGAGAAATACTTTATGTTATTAGTTGATTATTATACAAAAATGACTGCAATTTTCTTTATCAGGAATAAGTCAGAATATTTTGAAAACTTCAAGGTCTACAAAGAAATGGTTGAAAATGAAATGGATTCAAAAATAAAATGCTTGAGATCTGATAATGGAGGAGATTTCAATTCAAAGGAATTTATGGACTACCACATCAGACATGGAATAAAAAGGCAATTCTATGTTTCTAGGACACCTCAACAAAATGGAGTTGTCGAAAGAAAGAACATGACAGTACAGGAAATGGCTTGAACAATTCTAATGGATTCCAAATTGAAAGATATATTTTGGACACAGGAAGTGCATACATCAGTTCACATTTAAAACAGAGTAATGCTCAGAAACAACATTGAAAAAAACTCCCTACGATGTATGGAAAGGAAGACCAACAAATGTGAAGCACTTCAGAGTTTTCGGAAGAAAATGCTACATCAAAAGAGAAGATGGCAGAATGGGAAATTTTGACTCTCATGTGGACAAAGGAGTACTTGTTGGTTACTCAAGTACAAAGAAATCATACAAGTGTTACAACCTAATATTGAACAAATTTGTGGAAAGCATCAACGTAACAATTGATGAAACGGGTAGACAAGAATTAAAGGAAGAAGAAAATGAATCAATGGAACAACTTTACGAACAAGAAGTAGAAGATGAAAAATAAGTAGAAGGGGAAGATGAAGAGGATCTGACAGAAGAAGAAGAGAAAGTTCAGCAAGTGCCTCAAAAGACACCTAGTAGACGAGTACAGAAGAATTATCCTTCAGATCAAATTATCGGAAACAAAGATGTAGGAGTTGAGACTAGAAGAAGAATTTGTTCACTAGAACAAACACACCTAGCACTCTCATCTACGATCGAACCAACCTGTTTTGAAGAGGCCAGCAAGGATGAATTTTGGAATAAGGCCATGGATGAAGAATTGGATCAAATAGAGAAAAATGACACTTGGGAATTGGTTCCAAGACCAAAGGATAATAATGTGATCGGCACAAAGTGGGTATACAAGAATAAATTGAATCAATATGGATAGGTTACAAGGAACAAATCTAGATTGGTATGTAAAGGATATGCACAGGTTGAAGGAATCGACCTTGAAGAGAAATTTTCCCCAGTTGCCAGAATGGAAGCAATCCGATTGCTTTTAGCTTATGCATGCTCCAAAAATATTAAAGTGTATCAGATGGACGTAAAATCAGCTTTTCTAAATGGGGAACTTGAAGAATAAGTCTACATTGAACAACCAAATGGATTTCAGTTGTCAGAGAACGTGGATTATGTGTGTAAATTAAAGAAGGCATTGTATGGTCCAAAATAGGCTCCTAGAGCACGGTACTCTAGACTGGATAAATATCTACAACAGGAAGGATTCATAAAATGAAGTGCAGACAACAACCTCTACATCAAGCTGACTCAAGATAGTATTTTATTAATTGAAGTTTATGTTGATGATATTATTTTTGGAATTACTGATGATAGGTTAAGCCAGAAATTTGCAAAGGAATTGAAGAACGAATTTAAAATGTCATTACTTGGAGAACTATCCTTATTTTTGGTTCTTGAGATACGCCAAAGCAACCAACGAAATTTTATTTCTCAAACCAAGTATATCAGAGAAATACTAAAGAGGTTCAGAATGGAAGATTGCAAACCAGTTGCAAGTTGAGAAAATATGATGATTCAAAGTCTACAGATCAGAGGTAATACAGGTCAATGATTGGTATCCTACTATATGTGACAGCATCCATACTAGATGTAATGCAGGCAGTTGGACAGGTGGCATGATTTCATGCAGCACCAAAGGAATCATGTGTATTAGCAGTGAAGAGGATTTTCAGTTATCTAAAAGGAACATAAGAGTCTGGATTATGGTATCCAAAAGGAAAGGATCTATCACTTATTGCCTACACAGATGCAGATTGGGAAGGTTGTTTGATGACCGACAAAGCACTAGTGGAGCAGTTTTCTACTTGGGTGAGTGTTTAGTATCATGGCTAAGAAAGAAAAAATCATCAGTATCGTTATCTGCAGTCTAGGCGGAGTATATTGCAGCAGCAACATGTTTGATCCAGGTGGATATCGGTGGCCACCCACCTTTTTCGACTGGCTCAAAACAGTTTTCTGGCAATTTTGGCAATTTACTATTTTTAGCAGGTTTTAACTTCCAGGGCCATTTTGGGGGCCTAAATGAAGGTTTTTTGAGATCGAGGTTCTCAATGATAGCCGAAGGCATGATTGAGGCCCCAAAATGAATCTCCTCGACGATACCTTTCCAACGAGCTATCACACGCCTAAAACGGAGATCGTATGCAAAAGTTAC